>VXAC01002371.1:547371-646248 GCA_013399225.1 Rhipidura dahli | reverse complement strand
AAAAAAAAAAAAAAAGTGACTATGGGGCATAGTGTGCTTTTGTGGACTTTGAGCAAGACACTTTGCTAACTCACTTCAGTAAAAAGCTACCTTTAGGCAAGGCCTGATAAAGTTAACATTATGAATATATTGTAAAACTAGTTTTTAATAGTACTTTTAGTTAGCATCTCTATTTTACTGATTGAATTCTTAGCCATGCATAATGATTTAAAATGCAGTTTCTATAAGTGAGGCTGGCTCTCTTGAGCTCAGTGAGGGTTGGCAGTGCTGAGGACACACAGCCTCTCAGAAGTTTGGAGATGCTGGCATAATCAGAGGAATACTGCATAAACCCAGATCGCTTCATTTTTGTCCATGACACTTGTTAAGTTAGAGAGGATTCATCTCAGCTGTCACCACTTAAAGTGGTTCTGTACAAAGATCTGCCTCCCCTCCTGCTGCAAAATTCAATGAAGGAAGGAGATCATGGAAAATGTAAAAGCACTGTGTGTGCTGTGAGCATTTAACCTAGAAATTCCTCCTGGAATTAGGGTTTCATTCCTCATGGCTGTGTAAGGGGACAAAATGTGCCAGACAACACAATAGTTCCTATCAGGAAGATTTTACAGTGTGAAGACATAGGTCAGTTCTATCTATATCACAACTGAAAAGACCAGAGTCTAGCCTCAGAGGTGGGTTCTTAGGAGGCTGAGTCCTTGCTCTGTGCAATTTGAGAGGTTTTCGTGGGGCATAAAGCAATCCTTGAAGGAACATCTGATAATGGCATCCATGATGAAGGCAGAATGGGAGAAGCTGAGTGAGAAAGTGCCCTGAAGTGTAGCCATATTCAAGGAGGACTCTGAATTAGAAAAGAGAAGGCAGCGTTGGATAGCTCTCTAAAGGTACTAAGTGTAAATGCAATTAATTTTAAAAAATAAAAGAAAATAGTAGAAGGAAAGGAGAAACTGAGAAGCCTGCTGAGGGAAGTGTACAGGAGAGCTGAGGACACTTATTTTGCAGTGAATTTGTTGGTTGCTAGCAGCCATTTCCTTTTTTTTTCTCCACTCTGTCTTCTCATCACTACCTTCTCAATAAATAGTATAGTGTCACTTTTTGTTCCTGACAGAAGAAGAGGAAGAGGGAGAGAGAGAGAAGGAAATCCTTTCCTCTCAGATGCTCATGTCCTTGCATTTAAACAGTGGTACACCTGTTGTTTCAGATTATTCAGCCATTATTTACCTAATAACTCATTGGGACAAATTATACTTTTATAAGATAGAATGAGATGCTCCTTACTGTCCTTTTCCTAGCTTAAAAGCCTGAAAAAGGAATGGGCTGCAGCCCTAGCTGGTGTTGGAGTGGTAGAGGGGGGTACATGGCCAGGCTGTCCTGGCCCAGTGGGTGCAGCTAGAAGGACGCGTGGCTGTAGCAGCAGACGCGAGCGACTCCCTGACGTGCAAACCCAACGATAACCTCTCCCTTCTTTCCTTATCTACCCACAGCAAACCCCACCAGGGCAGGAGGAGGAAGGGAGTACCCCGGCTCGTCCGAGGTGATCCGCGAATCCAGCAGCACGACGGGCATGGTGGTCGGGATCGTGGCGGCGGCGGCGCTGTGCATCCTCATCCTCCTGTATGCCATGTACAAGTACAGGAATCGAGACGAAGGATCCTACCACGTAGACGAGAGTCGAAACTACATCAGTAACTCAGCACAATCCAACGGGGCTGTGATCAAGGAGAAGCAGCCCAACAGCGCTAAAAGTTCCAACAAAAACAAGAAAAATAAGGATAAGGAGTACTATGTCTGATCTCAACATCTAAAAGAACGCTTGTATAGAAATAGTCTTCATTTTATCTGAGACATAATACAAACTTATTTACTTTACTTTTTATGAAGCACATTCAAAAACAAACAAACAGAAAAGACAGGGAATGCAATCAGAGAGGAAAGACTGTTTTTAAAAACAAGCATTTCATGCTCTTGTTTTTCAGAAACAGGAGCTGATAAATTCCCTAACATCCACAGTGTTTTCATTTACTCTGCCTGTCTTTATGTTGCTGGAACGTTTCTGAAAGACAATGATGACACCACGCATTCATAAAGCAAGGAGTATTACTACAACATCAAGGCACAATATGAAAAAAAATATACAAATTAAAAAAAAAACAAAACAGGAAACAAAAAAAAAAGAAAAAAGAAGCTACCTATGATTCTGGATTTAGCCAAAGTGCTAGCGCTTTCTTGAGAAGTAAGTTAGTCTTATTGTCAGAGAAGACTGTCATTATATATGGTGACTCAACAAGCAAACATAAAGAGTTTGCCGTCTGGTGCAGTGAAGCAGTGATTGGAAACTTGCATTTTGAAACAAAGTGCTGGCTTTTCTGAAGACTTATGTAGAAATACTTTCAAAAAGCCCCTTTCTGGTTGTGAGGAAAATAGTACGGAGGCCTTATTTTCAAAAACAAAAACAAAAATCTGGAATATAAGGCACATTTCCACAAAAAAAAAAAAAAAAAAGAAAAGAAAAAAAAGAAAAACAAGAGGGCATAGATGCAATCATTGGGAAATTTTCATGCACGCTTAATATGTTATTACATATGTTTATATAAAAACACATCTATATGTGCTTTCTGGACTGTGATAAGTGATGTTTTATAGCCTGTTGTATAGAAAATGCAAACTATATCTGCTCTTCAGCCATTTTTGGTAAACTCAATGTTATAAGTGTTGCTAGGTATAGAGAGTTTTATGACATCTGGAGCAACAGACATACTTCAGTTTTTTTGCAGCCATTATAAATTGTCCCAGACTTTTTCCCCTTTTTTTTTTTCTTTTTAATTTACAGTGTAGTGGTTATACTAAGGGGGATGTGTATGAATGTATATAAGAGTCAGCTAATTTTTTTCTTACCTGTACAGCTCTATTATGTTGCAATTAAGTTTCAGTAGTTTGTATGAAAGAAGTGGACTAGAAAGCAAAAATATATCTCTACTGTAATTTGTCTTCTCCCTCCTATCCCCATCTCTTGCTCCTGATATGCATCAATGAAGTTGATCAGAATGGCCAATTTTCCTAGAAATATACATTCATTGATTAGCTAAATATTTAGTGAATTAAACTGGCCTTTGGCTTCCAGTCAAAGCTTCACTATTGGAGAGCATGGTTTGCCTTACAGAAACCTTGTTCTTAGAAATTACGAGAATGATGAGTTTCTTGAGAATCTTAGGAAGTATCATATAGTGTTTATCTGGCATTCAGTTATATGAACAACAGCACTGGGTGGTAAAAGATCTAAAAATATCCATTGTAATTATCCAGGCTGATTCTATTGCAGAATTTATCCCTTTCTCCCAAAAGGAAATACTCTTGAGGTGCACGATAGTATTTTTCAATGGTGGGCATTTTGACATATGAAAAAGTATTTTTAGCTAAGTTGATTGTGTAGTATTGCAAGACATCATAACCAGACAGATATAAGTTCATTATGTTTTGAAGTGACACAGCTCATCTTGCATATATAAAACATTAGTG
This sequence comes from Rhipidura dahli, assembly GCA_013399225.1. NCBI lineage: Eukaryota > Metazoa > Chordata > Aves > Passeriformes > Rhipiduridae > Rhipidura > Rhipidura dahli. Next base: position 642,735 of record VXAC01002371.1, on the reverse strand, counting down.
CATTTTAGTTAAACACATGAAATGTAATGCTGTAATTTACACATTAAGTTTGGAATTTTTTTTCCTAGTAATATTTCTTTAGTTTCACAGCAATAAATCATAGCATAACAATTTATTTACACAGAAGTTCAAAGGGAATACATTAGACAGAAAGAAGGTAGTTCAATAGAAATCAACCAAATCATCAGAAGGCCTCCTGAGAGGGATATAGATATTCACACTTTACAGACAGGAAGGAGGAATTTAAAATTAGCTTTAAACAGCAGACACAAAACATTTTGTTGTGTGTTACTCACTGTAGCCGATGAAAATAGTTGGGAACTGGTACAGCTATCTATCTGGGAGTCAGAGCACTTTAAAAACACATGTAGCTGACATGAGAACACCTCTCTTGAAGTTTGCCAACCACATCAAGGTGTGTCATGTTGCATTTGTGAAACGGCTTCTTATTTCCATTAGCATTTACGCAAAAAGTGAAAAAAAAAAAAACCCCAAACCACCAAATCCCATCTGATGTTCATTTCTTAGACTGTTGGTCACCTGTGGCACTCATAATTTCTCCCACCTTTACGAGACAGCTGTACTCAGGGAATGGCAGGGGCGAGCGTTACTGGAGGTCATTGCTGGAAGCAAGAGACTTCAGCTGGAGGGGGGAAGGAAGTTGAAAGCCAGGTGGTGTTAAAGTTTCAGTGCTTGAAGATACAGAGAAGAACAAGAATAATCTGTTGGCAGGAGACTGGACATTACAGAATACGATTTGGGTGAGATGAAATGGTCTTTTCTGCTTGGTATTGATTGCATTAATGAAATAGCATTGTCAGGCCAACTTCCAGGCAGTTTGGTAGATCAATCTTTAACTAAATCCATACATCAAGAAAAAGAAAAAAAAGATCTGCTACTATTAAAATAAGCAAACACGATTTTAACACTGTTTCTGAAGGTTCTCCTTTTTCCTCTTTAATTTCATAATTTAAGAAAAAAAGAAATATGGATGTATCAGAAATGCCAGCAAGTGGATTTAAAATTCCTTTTTGTTTAAAAACAGCAGCAACAACAAACAAACAAACAGACATAAACCAACTACCTAACATCAAATTTGATCCTTTCTCTATAATAACCTAATTTGTTTGACTGAGATGGCTTCATTTCTATGACTGTATTGTGTTGCCTTTTTTAACAAAACACTAAATAACGTGTGAAACTTTCAACCCTAAGACATCAAAGAGAGGCCCAATGCCCCTAACCTTATAGTGCTTTCTGTGATAGATATTTACAATTTTTTTATTTGTTGCAAGGCCAATTTATTCATTATTGGAAATGCTAAGCAAGTGGAATTTACTGTTTTGTTAATAAAAATGTTTCTTAATACAAATGCTGGCTTGTTTCTTCTCTTGCTCTTAGATTGTGAGTACCTGTTCATCATGAGGCTGTGAAAAAACTGGTAAATTGGTATGAAGTTGCAGACATTTATGTCAGGAAAAAGTGACCTCAGAGCTCTTTGTACAGTTCAGTGAAAACTTTCTGCAAGTCTTGCGTTCAACTGACCCAGTTAGAAAAGTATGAATGACATCAATGAATTAGTTTTGCTTAATTTAAAATTTTCTAGTACATTTTCAAATCAAAAAAATTAAAACTTGATGTTCCCCTCCCCCTCTGGATGAAAAAAGAACTCCCTTTTTTGCCATTTTTTGATTTCTCTAGTGGAAATAGGGTGGAGGAGGGTAAGGTAATGGGACGAAAAGTTAAAACTGAAAATGTTTCCTCTTGTCTAGAAGACGATTAAAAAATTAATGGGAAAATGGATGTATTTCAGGTCCTTGAAATCATTCCTAAATAATAATTACAAAATTTCAGCCGGAGCTAATCCATTACATAAGTGCTTTCCTACTTAGCATGGCATTTAAATTCATGGGCAACTTCAAGCAAACAACTAATCCTATTGATTTAAGCAAGTGTCTAAACTTGCCTAAATGTACTGCTGAATGGGGATGGAGTTAAGTTTTGGGCTCTAAGCTCCAAATAGAATTTAACTTTGTATCTTCTTAAATCTCATCCAGTAGCTTTTTGACTTCAGTGAGATTTATTCATCTGCTTAATTACGTATAGACTGAAGTATTTTAGATAATTTCAGCTCAGGAATATCTGGAGAAAAACAGTCCCTATCTTCCATTGGTATAAAACACTTTGAAAGTTCTAAACTGCTTTATACTGAGATTATGTCTTGTGAGTGTGCTTAAATAAATACTGAATATTCCATTTAGGAAAATGCTTTATATACATTTGAAGGAGCTATAACAATAGTGATTTTTGTTCTTCTACTACTACTACTACAAAGAAAACCCCCAACCAAAACCAACAACTCACATTTAATTATAAACTTTTTAATTTTACACTGTATTTGCTCCTTTTTTTTTTTTTTTTTTTTTANTTTTTTTACATCTATACCATGTTCTTCCTTTTACCAAAATCATAATGCCCTCTCAGTACCTGCATCATTTACCATTATCTGGCCACTATAAGAGGTGGCCTCCCTCATCAATCATTACAGTGGTCAAGTAGCTAAAAAGCCTTCACAAGATGATGAAAAAACAGAAAAAAACTAAGCAACGCCCCCAAATGTGATTTAGAATAAGGGAAATAAAGCACACATAGGCTGTAAGTGACAACTGTGTTTGTTAATTCCTCCTATGTGACTTCTTTATAGTTCAACAAAACAGTTTTAAATTGGGGTTCTGGGTCTGATTTTCATATTGATTATAGAAATTTGCTTCTAAGTTCAGTACAGGCCTGTTTAGAGGTGCCTGGAAATATTGTACTGGGTCAGACACTCTTGCCAGTACAATTTTATTTAGAATGCAGACTATTTTCTTTATTTTAAATGCCCCGCTTTTTAAAAGTCCATAAGTATGTCACTGTTAAAATGTTTCTGTCCCTCACAGGAGTGGGGAGAAAGAGAAATCCACATTGCATTTAATCCAGTTTATAAATAGATAAATGCTTGGGAATGACAAAACTGCTTGCGTGTCAGCCCTTGATTTGCCTGGATGGACTGAAATCAATTTGGTTGGTCAACACTCTTCACAGAACCAGAAGCATCCCCAACGGGTTAAGCTTTGAACTAGAAATTCCAGGAAAGATACAGGTGAGCTGAGTCTTGTGAGATGCAGAGCCAGAACTCAATCAGTCCTTTACCCACTTACTTTGGAGGCTTCTTCCTCCTGAAGGTCTTTGACCTTTCAGCCACCAACTCTGACTTCTGGAAAAGAAAGTCTGGCCCTGTTCTTTCTCAGTCACTCACTGCTATACAAATATCTTCCTTTCACAGTCACAGAATAGGCTGAGTTGGGAGGAGCCCATCAGGATCATCGAGCCCAGCTCCTGGCCCTGCACAGAACACCCAAGGGTTACACCACGTGCCTGACAGGGTTGTCCAAATGCTTCCTGAGCTCTGTCAGGCTGGTGCTGTGACCACTGTCCTGGGGAGCCTGTTCCAGTGCTCAACAACCCTCTGGGTGAAGAACCTTTCCCTAATACCCAAACTAAACCTGCCCTGCCACAGCTTCAGGCCAGTCCCTCAGGTCCTGTCACAGTCACCACAGAGAAGAGACCAGTGCCTGTCCCTCTGCTTCCCCTCACAAGGAAGCCTTGGACCACTATGATCAGAACAAACAGCTTTCCATATGACATTGCTCCTCCATTCGGGCTTGATTGTGGTAGACATTGAGGGTTGTTTTAAAGGGAAGAAAAAAATGACTGGTGATACAAGGGGTAGAGTTATTTCAAAGGGTGCAAAAATTTCAGTGAGTAAATTGCCTCTAAGGAGAGTAATTTCATGCTAGCATACACTTGAGAGATTTAGAAATCCAGGTCAGTAATCCTCAAAAACATCCTTTTTGGTAAACAATAAAGGCATGAGCTCATTTCTCAGCAAGCAGAGACCAACAGCAAGGCTATCAAAATGTGAATGTGTCAGTCTGGTTGCAACAAATAGGGAAATGGAATTTGGGCAGCTAAAAATAACTGTTGGCACACTGGCTGGACTCTTATGAGCGAGTCCAACTACAAGCCAGTAAGCATTTATTGGATAATAAACAGCAAAATACTTCTATTATAGCCACAGTTTGGGATGCAGCTGACAGAACACAGGCACAGGCTGTGGGGCTGCATTGGCTTTTCCAGGAGCAGGGGCCAGATTGCTGCTCAGGTGTCCTCCAAGCTGAGGCACTGGGCAGGCTTCACACAACCACCTGCTGCATGACAGATGATCAGCTGTTTCCAGAAAAGCTCCCTTTTCCTTTTGAAATGGAAATACATTTTGCAGGAATAGCACAGCAGCTTGAGTTGTGGGACACAATGAGTGGCTCCCAAAACACGTCCCACCACAGCCAGCACCATCTTAAAGAGAAACTGCGGCTGAAGGTCCAGGTGAGAAACCACCACCCTGTTTGTGATTGCCTTGGCCTCCAGAGCCCCCCCAAGATGGGCAGGTGTGAGGAGGGCAGACATGAGAGCTGCAGACCCTGGTCTGCTGTGGTTGCAGAAACGGGGGGAAAATTCAGCTGTGACAATCTCACAACCAGGACTGCTTGGGGAGCTTGCCCCAGGGCTCCTGGCTTGGCAAAGATGGAGAAAACACAGGTTTTCCTTAGTTGCCAAATGTCTCAAAGGGGAAAAAAAGCATTTCTCAAAAAGTTGGTGGGTTAGAGAGTTCAGTAATTGCATTAGGAGATACTTCAGTTCCTTTAGTGCTTTTCCTGCCTGTGCTTCACACCAAAGAGAAGCTCAGGCCTCCTGTGCCTGGGGAAGGAGGCCAGGCAGAGAAAACCCCCCACAGGCATTAAACTCACCCCACAGCAATACGGGGATCCCTAACTCACCAGGTCTCAAAGGTTTGGAACAGAGCATTGACTTGGGATGAGACCCAGCAACATGTTTTGTTAAACCAGAGAGAGAGAGACGAGTTTGAACACCAGACGTAAAAATCTTAAAGAAGAAAATTATAATGCAAACAGACACCCCTGGGAAATCCTACCCCATCTGCCACTGCCTTCTAATAAGACTTTCAGGTGGTTTAATTCCTTGCTGGTTGCACCTGGAGAGGGGAGCAGGCTTGTTATATCATCCCACCTGGCAGAAGGGTTATCCTGCTAGCAAGCACAGAGCTCGCTGTAGCTACCAGACCCTTCACTCCATGTGAGAGCCAATTGTACAGAGGTTTTTCCTTTAGCTTCAGGACTGCTGACAACCAATACAAAGATGGATATTTACTAACTTGTGTTTGATTTATGGGCAGGTCCAGAAAGCAGGAAAAGGACATAATCCAGTGAGAGAAATGAAGAAAAAAAGAAAAACCAAGCAGGGTTTGTCTCACGCTTACCAGCAAATCTCCATATAACAAGCAGAGGAATTTCAGGTAATTAATTTAAGTGTTGGTGTGTCGCTTTCTCGGGAAAGGCAAGTTTGTGCTCAGTTTTCCTGAAGGCTAAATTTGTTTGGAGCTCATTTATACCTGTCTTCAGGCTCTTTTTGGGGAAGGCTTTCAAAATGTTGATAGCACAAGTATAACAGCCATCACCTGTAGCAGTTTCTTGTCTATTTTAAGAGCTTTGTCTAAGTATGGGTTGCTGGATTGGACTCATAGGTTACAGTACATCTGCACTAGCAAGTATAGCCCAGTAAGAATACATCTGTAGGTCATGGCAGCTGATGCTCTGGACCTGCCCTCTGTGTTACATTTCAGGATTTTCTTTGAAGCAGCTGTAGTCTGGTCACGCAGACTGAGTGCCAATTAGTGGTTAGGTTTGTTCATGCAGTTAATTTTTTTTTAATCTTCTAAGTGTCCAGTCCTTCATGCAGAGTGCTCTGTGAAGTTAATTGTAAGGAGTGGGAACAGCTGGAGTTACTTCAGATCTGTACACTGATCTTAAATAAAACTTTGGTGTTGGAACACCCTTTGGGCATTGCTGTACTGCAGTGTGCTTGTAACAACTCACTGTAAGAAAAAGTAGGGTGCTTTTAGCACCCAAACAGTCCCAAACAAAAATTGCTGTTAGACATAAAGACCTCCCTGATATTTCTGCAGGACTCAGTGTCTATAATCTAGGCCTTCATCTTCCTCTTTAACCACCACATTGCTACACAGCATCCCCTCAACCCTTTTCTTCAAACCTAAAGAAACAGCAGTTTAAAAGAGTTGTTTCCTTTGAATAGGTTGGGATAATAAATATGGAAACTGTCAGAGGAAGCCGTGTCACCAAAACTGAGATCAACAACCCTGCAATTGTAACTTGCAGGAGTATTGTGTGAGCAAACCTGGAGCTGCTGGAGTGGGTGAACTGGGAAAAGTGGCTGGGGCAGGACCACACTGAACAAACCCAGTCTTTTGGAAACTCTGCATCCAGATTTTGCAAGACAGATTGGCTTTTAAGCAAAGTTTTGACAGTCTTCTTTGACACAGTTCTCCCAAAATAAATTCATTCCTGTATGGGAATTAGTCTCAATATATTTCCCAGTGTAGTCAGTATTAAAAATATCATAGGAAACCACGAGAGATGGGGCTACACTTTGAGATCTTTTCTTGTATCTTCTGCAGACAGAAAAGCTGCCATTTCCATTAAGATTAAGACTTCACTGCTGCTTTAAACTATAGAGTGATTACACTTCCCCCTGGCACACTGCATATTATTATGAACATTTTATACAAGTATTCTGAATAGTCATCATTAATTCTTTTAGATTTCTAAGTGTTAGGCACCAAAGACTGAGGATATGGACTGATAATAAAAGATTTTTAAATGTGAGTTGTTGTAAATGACTGTATTTGTGTTTAAGTAGCTGCCTATAAGTTTTGCCTAAGTTCTAAAAAGCATCTTGGGAAGTCTGTTTTTTATTATTACATTTTGCCAAAAAGTTGGTTGCTAATTATAGAAAGAAACATTCTCTGCTAACATAAGTTTGTTCAGAAACCATTCAGTTTAATTTGAGAACAGTTCAATGAAGCAACAGGAATATGAATTTAGAGTTTTTAGACATATTAGGTTAGCATCTAAGCTAATCTAGAATTTTAGAGACTTCAAAAACAAACTTGAATTGCTGATCATCTAATTCTTGGTGGCACTTACCAGATATCCTGGGTGAAGGTTTCAGTGCTTGTGAGGAAAGGAGTGGCAATAGTCTGAGGCCTTTCTGGGGGGCAGCTTTGCCAGACCTGCATGTGAGCACATCTTTGCATCTTATGCTGCTCTGTTCCCCACTGAAAACTTCCAGTGGTTACTCACCCCTGGGAGCCACTGTACAGACACTGCAGCACACCAGCAAAATCCCTCCCTCAAAAGCAGAACTTGGCACTAACACACACTCTGAGGCAAAATTCCTGTTCATTGCAGTGGGAGGAGGGATTCCTTTTTTTTCTGCTTTCTGGGAGTCCACAGCACCTAAAATAAATCAATATATTAGAAAATGCTACAGAGAGCAGATTGAGAGGGAGGATACATCCCTGAATATAGAAAAGCCAATTCAAAGACCTTAAAACCAATCTGACTTCCTAGGGTGGACAATAGGCTGGAGTGGATACATAACTTAATTTTGCAGTCCTTAGTGGCCTTTCATAATTTGCTTTTAGTTTGGCAGACTGGTGAGATGTGAAAGCCCTGAAGTTGCAGCAGTAAATAACGCAGACTAACAAAACAGGGACTGTACCAACAGGACACTTTGATTTTAAAAATTGGTTTCAAAAACTGTGCAATGCTACGTATGGCCCTTTATGTCTGCTAGGCAGGGGGCTGAGACAGCCTAGGATTGGGGGTGGCCCTGAGCTCCATGCAGGTTGGATGGCTTCTCTCACAGCTGTGGTGTCTGAAACATCACAGGGAGAGAGACACAACTCCTCTGGAAGCAATGGCAAAGCACCAGCAATTTTATTCCTATAGGGTGTGTTCAATATCCACTGCAGGGTGATCCCAGGGCTCCACTTGAATCTGATTCATGGAGTCTCATCTTCTTTCAGATGTGTTTAGAGCCCTGTCAGCTGGAGCTCCTCCTGAACAACCACATTTCCTTGGTACTCCCACTGTCATCCACCAGGAATTCCTGGAAGCAGAGAATTGCTTATGTCACTGCATATGCTTTTCCCTTATGTTTGGTTTTTTGTGGGTTTTTTTGGTTTGAATTTTTTCTAATGCAGGGAAAGAACAGTCAAATTATAAGCAATTTTTGAGTTAAGTCATAATCATCTTTCAGTCTCTTATATGATGCAAACAGGTTTCAAATAATGGAGCATTAGGATGGTAAATCATTCTAATTGGAGGTTTAAAATAATCTGGGAAAATTTATACAAAAGGCCTATTAAAAACAAAAAAAAAACCAAAAACACAAAGCTAGCAAGAAATCCATTAATAGTGTCCAGTCATTTTTCCTGTTGCTACAGTGGTGTCTATTTCAAGCACCTCAAGTACATGACTCAGACTGCAAAGCCCAAGACTTTCATTAAAATAATAGTGTTTGCCACATATGGAATGTTAGTATAAGGAAGAGACACTTCTTCTAAGCTTTTTGTTGTAGTTGAAATTCAATAATTGTTTAGATTACATTTCACCATCATATTGCCATTAGTGAGTATGTTTAGAGAGCATTTATTTTCCTAAGATACCTATACCCATGTAAGGATAAATGTGGAAAGGAATTATAATTTTGAAAGCACCAGTCTGACCTTGCTGCCTGTACTAGAATGTGTGTGTATAAGCACAGACACAACTTGTGCATGCAGGAATAATTGCAGCCATGCTGGTGTGTTCAGTGGGACAGAGAAAGGGGAAAACCTCACTGTAGTCAATACTTAAGTAGCCATTTAAAATGTATGTTTGAATTTGGACTGTTCAGGAATGGGTATCTTCTTGATTACCCAGCTTTTCAGTGCATGCAGTAGGAAATGAAAACAGGAATGGAAGGAAGATGTTCTTGATTAACTGGGCTCCTGCTACAAGCAAAGGCTTTTATCCACCACTGGGCCACTACTGCAGCCATTGCAGAGGCAGAGAGTTTCTGTGTCAGGGTGGGCCAGAATAAGCGTTCAGGTTAGCCCACAGGTATGACAGCCAATGCAACTTTACAGAAGTTAGATGCTTGATTCCAGCCTTGCTCAGGGACATTTTATGTCAGCATAACTCTGTAGACTTCACTGCAATTTTTGGTGACTGTACCAACGAGAAACTGAGCCCAGCAGTATATGCCCATGTCACTGGGATTTAAAGTTGAGACCTTCCTTCAACCTCACACAATGGAGAAAGTCCTGCTTTCTCTTCTTTTTTTTTTTTTTATTTCAGAGGGAACATTAAAGTTCCATTGTTACAGCACTGCAACACAAAGAATGATAGATGTAATCAAAGAGTCTTTTATCTTCTTTTTTTTTTTTTTTTCCTTATTAGAAAAGTCAGCAGTTCTGCAGCACAGATTCCTGAAGGTGTATAGCACTGCTGTGTTTCTACAGCAACAGCCAGCACTGACAGGGCCAAGTTATAGATGACCTGGGTCCTTTTGCAAGACCAGATCACAGCTAAAATGGTGGCAATAAAACTGCTGCATGTAAAATTGGTGTAATTAAAAGGATAACAGGATAATTATAATATAGGAAAGTGCCTTATTTCACAAAGAATCTTCTGCAGTGCTTTACAGCCCCTCAAGTCAAAACAGGTGGGAGAAACTAAATCAGTCCCTCCAGTTTTGTTTTGCCCTGTTCCACAAAAGCTTGTCCCCTCTCCTGTTTAGGGACTAAGGCAGATCTCTAAGCAGGTAACTGTTCTCACAGTAGCAGAAAAGGGTATGTCAAAGGGAAGGAGAGGAATTTCCAAATAAAAGAGATAATGTAAATGGCCTCATCTTGGATCAGCTGCTTCCTGCCAAATCAGACCTGCTCTGCTTTTTTTTCCACCTCCCTTGGGGATATGGATGACAGACATGAGGTACATAAGGGAAAGAGGGCAATCTCAATTTCCTTCTTCCTCCTCGCCCTTCATTTCTCTTCCTTCATGAAAGACACAGGATTTCTATTCTTGCTAAAGCACCTTCACAATAAATACTTGATTTATTTCAAACCCTGAGCCCATATAAACACCTTAATGCAGTCCAGCTCTCAAAAGCACCCAGTGACATGGGCTATTATGATCTGAGTTCTCTAGGAAGGCTGACTGGAAGTTCTCTTTACCCACTCCATGCTATTGTTTATGATGCAGAAGTACTTTCAAAAATTGTGCCAACACATTTGCTAGCAGAGAAGCTGCTTAGGCTGGGCAAAACATGCTTGTGGCAAGAGAGGTTAGGAAGAAATGCGGTATAAAATAATGAGCACAAAGCATTTTGTCAGTGTAACTGTGCCTAATTTAGCTCCACTTAGCTGCTGATAGTGGGGCTGCTTCTTCTTCTCTTCTGTCTTCTTCTGTACATGGTGAGAAAGGAGCATATCCTAGAACAATGCTGCTGTCAGTGGCAGTTTCACATTGGCTCTGCCTCCTCAAAAGCATGATGAAAGCCAGCAGAGTGGCTATGAAGAGCTAAATTACTGAAGAACAATGCCAGTCTGTGTGGAAGTAGGGCCATGGGATTGAATTCCAGGAGCTCTTTAGAGCTGTTATGTATTAACTGAGTATCTACTCGTGTGTGTGTGTGCCTGGAGATTGCCTCAAGACCTCTGAGCTTAAGCAATAATGAGTGATGTTGAGGCTGAGGGGGGGAAAAAACCCAACCTGTGATGGAGTATGGTGTCAGTTGAGGAGATGGGTGGTAACTTGCTAAACCATTCTGACTCATCTGTGGTAAATCTCCTGCCTGTGCCCTTAGCTGTAGCTACCCAGATTTTCAGGCAGATTGAAAAATAAATGCAGAGACTGGGGGGGGGGGAACAAAAAACAAAAAACAGCTCTCCAAGTGCACTTGGCTACTCAAAAACATACCTGGAAAAAATGCTCAAATAAGAGAGACACCTAAATAATTCACTAACTTTTTAAAGTTTTTCACTCTCTGTCATTGATTTCTGACTCTGGCATATTCATCATTATATGGCATGTTATTGAATTACTGACTCTCGCCAAACTGAAACAAACTGGTCAATTCTTCATGTTCTTAAGAACAACAGAAAAAACAGAAAGAGGCTGATCTCTCCATTATCCCAGTTCAACCCTGTTTTTCTTGTCCTTTCAAACTGTGGAATGTTATTAAAATGATATTTAGGTGTCAAAGGACTGACCAAGTTAAAACTTTCCATAATTTGAGGTCCTTAAAAACATGGAAATAAACACAGTGATTCTTGGAAAGTAGAATAGGATTCACTGCACAGAAATTCACTGTATAACTATCTCCATGATAAAAGTCTAATCTAGATCACTTTATAGTTGTCTGATAAAAATAAGCCCTTTCAGAGGGTAATATATAAATCATTTTAGAGGTTTGTGTGAAAAAACCCCATAAATTCTGCTCTCCACTGCTTCCTGAGAGTCTAGACAGCTCACATTACAGGGTTTTTTGCTTTCTTTGAATTAAAAAACCCTACTTAAATTGTGGCGAGACTTTGCATATATTCATCATTTTCCATCTGGAAAGTCTTCCATTATTAATACATAACCCAAGCTCAAGTAGAAAAATACTTTGTCTCCTATTTTATTTGAGGCACAGAGGCTTCTTTCTTGAAGATACATTCATCAGAAGGGGCATTCCCTTAATAAAATGATAGTCCTGTGAATATCCCCAGCTCCCTTTTCACCCTGTGTGACGTGAGTGTGCTTCACTGGAGGGCACTGCCTGATTTAAGGGAGATCCTGAAGCCTCTCTCTGCACTGGTTCTGGTGGCTCCCCCTCATTCCCAGGTTCTTGGTCCCTTGCTGATCCTCCTGCTCTCCCACTGTCCTTCCTCATTCACAGTCCTTCTTCAGAGAGCTCTTGGTACTGACTGAGGTTGGAGGTGCTGCTGCCAACGCAGAAAGGAACCAGTCAACAGCTATGGAAAAAGAGTCCAGAGCCCAGAAAAAGTGTCCACACTGTGTCATTGTGTTCTGGTTGAAAAAAAATGTTATTGCAGAGCTGGTCATCACATGCAAATTTCCTGAGCCTTAATCTTTATTCCATAAATCCTCCCCAATTAATGCTCTCATGTACAGAACAATGGCCAGTCTTCTGGACAATAGAGAGACAACATAAAAGCAATTTTATTTGTCTGTTTCTTGTGCATGGGAACTGTGAACACACACAGAGCCTGTAATACCAAGATTTAATTAAACTGGGAAGTTCATAAGGCCTTGATCAAAACAAACATAATTTCATTTATTGAACAGCATCACTGGCATGCACTGAACTGATATTTATCTGATTATGGCAGCACCCAGGTTAAACATTCTGGTCTTGAAGATTTAGGGTTTCAGAGAAGGGGGAAAAAAATAAGAGACCAGACCCAGTAGTATACAGAGTTCTGGATAGCTTTTTGTATTCTCCTCTCTTCCTCCCTTTTTTTAAAGCTTCTTCCCTTCTGAGCTTGAAATATTAAAGACTACAAGCTGTTCTGCATAACAGGAAACCTACAGACACAAAACAATGTCGATATGCTTATGCCAGTTATACCTAGCTCCATTTATTAAACTTCTGTCTTAAGCATATCTGGCTTAAATGTACCTTCAATAAACCTTTCATTATTTAGGGTTCTTTCACTTGGGTCTAAGCATGTCTGTATTATAGACCAGGCTTGTGTTTTTCTGTGCTCTAAATTCGTGCCTCCACATTATCTATTACTGACTATTTCTTAAAGAGGGAAAATGGAACAGATCTAGTGAAACGTACAGTTGCAGGGTAAATAAACATTTATTATGCATTTCTTCCTCAAACTTTATGGGCTGCTTCAGTGTAATTAGTCTATAAGCTAATTTTCAAGGTCTTGGTTAAAAAAAAAAAAATAAAAGCTTGACAGTTGCAAATAGCTCTTTTCAGAGAAAGGTTAGAGCTGTAATTTTTCTGCAACCCCTTCCAATAATAAAGTAGACTATGAAGATAAGTGTATCCAGCATTTACCACTAGCATAAGATGATTAGTAACGTCCTTTAAACTTCCAGGCATAAAAAGCCAAATGGAATAAGGGAATTCTCACCGTACTTCCTGGAGGAGAAAGGTCTCAGGCCCCCCCTCCTAAATACAAACCACACAGCTCTAACTTTGATTTCACCCTGCTGTAGATGACCAGATCATCTTTCTAAGGCAACTCATACTTGTCTCTCTCACCACCCCTAGCCTGACTGGCCATTTCAAGCTCTTTTGCCATTTCTGGATCCCCAAAAGTTGGAGTCACCTCCTGTGGTGCTCTGGCCCCCACCCTGCACCTGCCCATGTCCCAGTGGCCAGCCAGCATCACCCTGTTGCACCCTGCTCTCCTGAAACTTTTGACATAAAGGGACTGCAGTGAAATCACAGAGTGATGGTGCTCCCCAAAAATGCTTGTTCAAAGACTCCTAGAGATTTGCCTTTCCTTACTACTCCAGAGAGTGTATCTGATTCAGCTGATGAGCAAATGAGCTCACTGAGTTTTGAAACCAATTTTGGCTCCTGTTCTCTGTGCTGCTTCTTGTGTCTTGACTGATTGATTGATTGAGTCATCATTAACAGCCTGAACCTTTGAATGAAACCAGTGGGAGTCTTGCCACTTTTACCAGCAAGAACAGGCTGCTGCACAAGTTTCCCACATGAAAGTACAATTCACTAACACATAAAAAAAATCCAAAAGACTGAGATCACAGCTCATAAGTCAGTTTAGTATAGAAATCTTTCACTGAGGCAACCATTTGAGTACAATAAAAGAAATCTGTCGATGGTCTTTCTGTTTGTTTTATGCCCTGATTTTAGCTTGTATGACTTCATCTTTGTGCTCAATAAGGTGTGTGTGGACAGGCAGAGTGCTTTTGGTGTGCCTTCTGAACTACCTCATTCCTCCATTTTTTTCTTCCCTCCTTTCTCATCCTCCTCACCTCCTCACATGGCAATGTCTTCCTTGGGACCACTGAGGGTAGGACATCTTCCCAGGGAGCCATCAGCACTCTGATTCCATTGTCAGTCTGGGGGACACCTGTGGACAGAGGCGTGGTGTATGGCAGCAAACACTGGGTCACTTTGAGAATCCTTGAAAATATAACCTGAACCTGCCACCTAGTAGATAAAGGACCTGCCACCAGGTTACTGAGGCAGGCTGACCAACCTTGTATCTGTTTTAACCCCCAAAACCCCAGGCTAGATTTGAAACCAGAAGCAGACATTTACAAAGGCTTTTTGGAGTACCCTTGATCTCATCTGTTTTACTTCAGTGACCATTGTCATTTCTTGGTCATAATGTCAAGGAAAGATATAATTAGATTTATATTTATATGCTTTGTGCAGTATAGAGGGTTATTTTCTGTTTATGCTATTACTGCTTTGGGAGTACAAACAAAACTGATGAGCACATTATTATACCTTTATGAGGGCAAGTTATTCAATGCATGAACGCTGGTGACACTTTGAGCACTGTGCTCACGATGCTTATTCTGATCAGAATGGTTTAAATAATAGATGAACTCATGCATATACATATTGCAGCTCATCTCTTTCATTAGGAGCCCTGCTAAATTCTCTCAGCTAGTCCTCCTGAGCACTCACATGTTTCCAGGGTGAAAGTCCTTTTATTTGTCGCAGACAGGTTGCAAAATCTTGCTGAGATCTCATTTTAAATTTGTTTGGCTGTGCAACCTAGTTTAACAAGGGCAGCTTGCAGCCTTTGCTTTTCCTATTCTTCCTGGGGGAAAACAAAAAGGAAAAAAAAAAAAAAAAAGCCAAAACAGAGCTTATGTGAAGTGTTTTAATGTATGAAGAAAAAATATATGAAAGGCAAAGTGGAAAATTGGATTTGGTAATTAAGGTTTTGTGTTGGGACTGCAGTTTTCCTGGTTCAGTTCCCTAGAGTTTCTCTATGACCTTGGGCAAGTCATGCTCATCTTCCCCAGTCTCTGTAAAGTGGGGTAACAGTTCCTGCTTTTTTTATTTTCCCCTAGGCCTTGTCTGTTTCACTCAGGTACAGATACTCTTTCAGTGTCTTTATATCCATGGCTCCAAATATATTCAGGATTTTTTACACAAACCAAGTACTGGATAAGGAAAATATTTTCAATTTTGCATACTTGGTGCTCCAATTCAGGATTACCATTTTAAACAAATATGTTGAAAAATGTATATTTAGAAAGAAAGCTCCTGCTTCCAGTGATTTTGGGTAGAAAAGTAAGATTCTGTGTTGAGTGCAGGATGGTATCTGTGCATTAAATAGAGCTGGCACAGGAGAATGAATCCATCTCTCATGTCTGCTCTGGGCTCTGTGTACTTTGGAAGTGCTGCAAGAGGGTGAGGAGGAATTCTAGATAGAGACCTGATGTGTGGCAGCAGAGCAGGACATGGAAGCAGTGAGAGACAGAGAGGAATGCATGCCAAGGATCCCTGCTGGGAAAAGAAGCTGTGGTTGATTATGTGTCTCGTTTTTAAAGGGCTGCAGGCTTGTGCAGCTCTGTTTCTCAGGAGGGCACCTGCCCTCAGTGTCTGCAATGCTTCCACACTGAACTTAAATATATGGTTTTGCATTGGAATGGCCACGAGAATTTCTCTGTCCTTCCTGCCATCCACTGCCTGCTCTTTCTGCTGAGATAAAAAGTGTCTGAAGCAAACCGAACACTGCCCCCCACCCCAGCCTAATCAAATTACTTTAATTAAATAGAGTTTAAAATCATGAATCATACACCAGGACCTAACAAACCAAGACACTGGGGCCTGCAAATGGAGTTCTGCTGTTCATCACCTGGTGGGAGTGCCCAGCTTCTCCAGTTCGAGGTGGTCTGGGCTCATCACTTCCACAGATGCTGCTCTGATCTCAAAAGTCCTCCGGGGCTGCAGAACGACGTGAGGGTCCTCCACAAAAAGCTAAAACAAGGCTGGGCTGTTTCTCTGCATTCTGCCATAATTCTGTCTGTGCTGCTGCTCCTCATGCCCAGGCAGGACAGCACAGGGCACAGCAGGGGCTGTGTCCATGGAAGTGTCCCTGGTTCCTCAGCTCTGATTGCTACATGAGACACACCCATCCCCACCTAGTCCTGGCACCTCCCACCAGGCCAGAGTGAACCCCCTGATGGGCAGCAATCATCACTCACTCTGCTTGGAAGAGAAGTGGATGGAGCAGCTCACCCGGGCTGCTCAGCAATTTCCAGTGTCTTTCCTGGACTTGTTCTGTGCTGTAATCTTGCTTTGCTTCAAAGCAAAAATGGGGAAAAATCCTGTAACTAAGGAATTTCCAATCTCTTTGCTGTCACTGGTCACCCTGTTGGAAGTTGTGCAAAATCTGAAGAAAAAGGATAAAACAGACCTACCTTGAAGCTTCCTTGCTGAGTCCATGAGGTTTTCATGTCTTAGGAGCATCACTGGCACAGACACTTTGGTTAGAAAAATTCCTGTATCCAATCTGTACTCAGGACCCTGTTACACTGACATACCCCAGGAATCACAGAATCACAGAATTACCAGGTTGGAAGAGACCTTCAAGATCATCGAGTCCAACCTCTGTCCTAATACCTCAACTAAACTAAACCATGGCACCGAGCGCCACGTCCAATCTCTTTTTAAACACGTCTAGGGATGGTGACTCCACCACCTCCCCAGGCAGACCATTCCAGTATTTTATGACTCTTTTTGTAAAAAAGTTTCTCCCAATGTCTAACCTAAATTTCCCTTGGTGCAACTTAAGACTGTGTCCTCTTGTTCTGTCGGTTGTTGCCCGGAAAAAGAGACCAACCCCCACCTCACTACAACCACCTTTCAGGAAGTTGTAGAGAGTGATAAGGTCACCTCTGAGTCTCCTTTTCTCCAGGCTAAACAACCCCAGCTCCCTCAGCCGTTCCTCATAGGGCTTGTGTTCCAAGCCCCTCACCTTGAATAAAATGCAGTTCTGCAATCCCTTGTATCAAGAGGGTCTGTGAGCCAGTGAACACCTCAGGGCTCTGCTTGATGCCCAAAATGACCCAGTGCCAGGTCACTTGCAGGGTTCAGTGAGTTCAGACAGGATCTAGACCAGGAAATGTTCTCTTAGGTGATAATAGTTTTTTTTTTTCTAATCATGTGTGTAATCCTGGTGAGGTTCCCACAGTTATTTACCTGAGTGTTAAAGTACTCCAAAGAGATTCCAATAAAGAGTTTCCTATTTTTGGAAACAGTAAAGGAGCTGGAGAGCAAACATGAGAACCTTGCCTGGCATTGTTCTGTTTAGCACAGGGAGGCTGCTCTAGCTGTGAGCAGCATTTCAGAGTGGTTTTTGTTCAGGACAACCTGGCAGGGAGAGAGACAAAACTGATCAAAGAAAAAAGTGAGGCTGTTGTTTGTAAGGAGCTTTTCCTTCTTATCCTTTTTGGCTGAGGGTCTGCTTGTGCCACTATTGAAGCTGATAGCAAGGTTTGAATGCCTTGAGAGGCAAAACACCCTAAACACGAGTACCTGTCTCATATCTTTTTATCTTTGTAACTAATTAGAAAGAGTCTGAGGTAGATGATCACCCTGGGCTCTTTCCTAGCTACCTTCCTAGCCTCCCTTTCTGTGCAGGTAGTGTTCAGGAAGCTTGTAATGTAACAGAGGCTCTGCCATCCAGTCTGTAGTTGCTTCATGTCATTCTCTTCAGGCTTTTTATGTTATAAACATTTCTTTCTAATACCTCAAAGAGAAATACTCTAGTAATTATAGCAGCAATTTCCTTCCTTAGCTTTACTGTTTCTTCTCTCCTGTGCAGATTATTTCATTTAAGCTGATATCCTGAGCAATTACAGTACAACATCATTTGAGACGTAATCACCTCTGGCTAACCTCTTCAGGATCCTTTGGATATAAATGTGTTGATGTCTAAGCATCCCAGTGAAAACATTTCAGTGAGGAAAGAAACAATATGAAACCTAATATTTCCCAGAAAACTTGGTCAGGGACAGAGCAGAACAAGTGCTCCCTGTTAGAGGGAGGGAAGGAATATCAGAAGAAGATATTGCATTGATTTTATGGTCAGAAAGAATAACTGTGATCATCTATTCCTGTTGCCCACAAAACACAGGCCAAGAATTTGGCTGCAGCCAGCGCTACTGGCTGCAGTGAGCCACATCCAAAACCCTGCTCAGTCACTGGGAAAAATGCTTTTGGCTTCAGTGAGAGCTTTGGATGGTGATCAGTGTGAGCAGGAGCCCAGCAGTGCAGCACAGCTGCAGGGAAATCCCTGGAACATCCTGAGCAGTCATCACTTGCCAGTGAACAGGGAGCATCAGTGGCTTCCTGGAGGCAGGACATTGCCTCTTCCAGAATTTCCTCCCTGGTTCTGAGGCTGTTCTTGCTGGGATGGGAAGGAAACTGGGGGGAAATGGCCAGGGAGGGACCACTCTTCCCTGCCTTCCTGCTCTGTCTGGAGCCACTGCCTCTGGGGCTACTCTCAGCAGCAGCTCCTGTCTCTGTTGAACACCTGCACAGAGTAACTTCTCTGTTCCCTGTAGTGGATGATATCACAAAGACAGCTGGAGTCTGATGTTCTCATCTAATGTTTTGGTAAAAAAGGAGAGCTATTTAATTGTTCAGTTTAGGAATAGCTTAACAAAAGTTGAAGAATTTAAAGGTGTTTGTGATTGTGGGCGTAGGTCATTTGACAAAAAAAAATCAACAGCAACAAATTGCTCCATCAGGAATGTATTAGATCTATCTGGCTGGTCTTGGGGAAAAATGCAAACAATCTAAAATAAAAAAGTGCTCAGAAGTGCTCCTCTGGGCCTCCTTTGGGGCTTCAAAACGTTGTAATTCAGAAATACTGCATTTGGTGGCAAAATTGCAGTTTGCATTTTAACAGTGGCAAAACTCAGCATAAATGTATAATCAATGTTTCCCACTCCTGGAAAAAAAAAAAAAGGAGAATCATATTGTGAAGGAGATGGTACAACAGGATAATTCCCACTGGTGATGTAAAACCTCTCTTTTCCACAGTTACGACTGCTCTGGTGTGCACGCTCCCAGCACTGCTCTTTGCAGAAGCAGGGAAGTTGAGTGGAAGCCTGCAGGATTTGGGACTTTGCATAAAAATATTCATTTTCAGACCACAGTTTAATTCCTTCCCAGGTGGCTAATAACTAAAAAGTGCTGGTTTGGGTGATACAGAGGCCACTGAGCCCTGCTGCTGTCCCTGATGAGCAAACCCATCCAGCCAGGCTGCCAGCTGACCTCTCCAGCTGAGGCAGCAGCTGCTGCAGTGGTCACTGAGAGACAAAAGCTCTCACTCAGAGGATGCTCCCTCCCAGGAACATCCTCCCTGCACTGGCTGGGAGCTGTGACAAGGCTCCCTTACAAACAAGCTAAATAAGAGCCTCCTCTCTCCCTTCCCCTCCAGCCTCCTCATAGATAAGCAAGCAGTATTTAGGAATATTTTTCTTTTTCCCCCCTTTCAGTTGATGAACTTTTGCTGTAAGACTGTCAAGCAGAAGGTGACCAAGGCAGAATTTAAAGTCTGAACTTCCATTGCTGAAATTACCTCAAGGACACTCACATTTGAAAATTCCCCATTGCTGGGCAGCAGGGCAGCCTGAATACTAGTGTCTAGTAACATTTTAAATGCCTTCAGCACCC
Organism: Rhipidura dahli; assembly: GCA_013399225.1. NCBI lineage: Eukaryota > Metazoa > Chordata > Aves > Passeriformes > Rhipiduridae > Rhipidura > Rhipidura dahli. Next base: position 623,067 of record VXAC01002371.1, on the reverse strand, counting down.
TGACTTCCACATGCCTCTTTTTCCCAGGCAAAGGAGGATGGACCAGAGCAGGCCACATATTAAACCTGTTTCTTCTTTGAAATACAGCTTGTCTACAGCTGCTTGTTTCACCTGACATGCAGCCTCTTGCAGCAGCAAGAGAAAAGACAGCTCTTTTTTGGGCAGAAGGAATGCCTGCTGCTCTTAGGAGCAGCTCTGTGAGCTCTCATTGGCATTTGGGGGCAGGTTTCTTCTTTCTGATGACTTTTGAACAAACACCAGCATGGGGTTATTAGCAGCATCCCTATTATGTTTCTAATAACCTTGTTAACATGCAGGAAATCGATGCCAGGAAATGTTAAGGAGTGTACAGAGGAAAGTTAGTGCACTATGCTTGGAGGCCCATCCAGATTTTGTCAACAAGAATTGCTCTTCTCCAGTCATCACAGTCTTTTTTTGTTTGTCCTGAGCAAGACTGAGACAATAATTGATACTGCCTGAGCTCTTTGCCTCTTTTTCAGTTGTCTGAGGTCAAAATGTCCCAGCATCTGGGACCTTACAGTGTTATCTTAGCAGCATTACAGTATAGAAGAGAAGAACTGAAGGTGTTTAAGAGAATTATTTGGGATCCAATGACAAAAGAGGGCCCAACAGGAAATGAATTAACACCACATTCCAGAAATGTTTTTGACCCTCTCTGCATTTCAGGCTTCCTGTAAGACTCTTCATCCAGTCATAACACTTCTACTTCCATGCTGTTAAACGTGGATCCTTGTTCTCTGCCACACAGAACTCTTGCAAGGTGTTCAGGTTTTAAGGAGCTGAAAGCCACTCAAACCAACCAATGGAGTTTACTCCCCTAGTCTGCATCCCAGTTCCTTTGGACTCACTCATGAAGGGCCACCCCATCTTACTTTAACATGGAAGATTCAGAAAGCCTCTGTGGCCTCTGGGAGGGCAAATGCCTCTGCTTTTTCCCTGGAGATTCAGGCAGTGATATGTCCAACACTGAACAGTAGAGTCCTTACATATGTGCACCCAGCAGAGAAATATTAAGCACCACTTTTCCAAGCATTCCCACTCAGAAGGCACTCATGAGGCAGGTATCTGCATTTCCTGAGTATGTAAGGGACCCCGAAATACCTTGGAGCAACCCTGCAAAAGCCCAGAGGGGCTGTCTGTAACCCCTACTGTTAGCACTAGAAGGGATAGAACTGAGGAAGGACAAAGCACAGGCTCAGGTGTAGTGAGTGCACTGCTGGGTATATTGCTCCTCTCCTGTTTTCCTTGCCCCACTGCTGCCTCACGGAACAATCACTTCATCTTTTATGCTGAAGAAAAGGAAATATGACACTGTTGATCAGCACTGCTTCTGCAGTTGCAATAAAATGAAATGAGATCCGATGTACTCAGCTGTTACCTGAGCGAGTCAGGCTTACTGACCTTCACTGTGACTATTAATGTGCAAAACTCTCTGTCTTCCAGCTGTGAAAGCCGGCTCTTGTTTCTGAAGTGAGAACAAGGGAAGGAAAAAAGGAGGAAAGAATTGTACATGTGTGATGCCCCCACCTCTTTTATTTTTACTAAAATGAGTATTTTACCTCAGACATAAGTATCACCTACTCCATTACACGTTCCCATAGCATAAAGAAACCCCCGCTGCTTGCACACGCAAGCCCAGTGCTCAAATAACTTCTCGCAGACACTAAAAATACCTCTGTACTTTCAGCCAGAAGCAGTGTTTCTCTAACAACTCCCAATCATTTGTGATTTATCAGCGTGCCAGGTGGGATGTGCCCCGTGCTCACACAGGGAACGAGCCACTCTGTGCCAAAAGCGTGCAGCGGGACCAGCAGCATTTGGGGCTGGTGGGAGAAGCCGCCTGGATGGAGGTGCTGCTCGCTGCCCCAGCATCGTCAGCATCCTCTCGGGGAGATGTTAATGAGGCTTGCTCACCATCTCATGAAAATTGCATTTGCTGCACGCAGGGCTCCCCGGCAGAAAGAGCTCTGGTGAAGCTCACAGAAGTGGTTTAGGCCATTACAGCCCCCCTGCTACGTGCTCCCTCTGTCCACGAGGGTTCTCATCCTCGTAGCTGAATAAAAGAGAGGGGCATGAGCCTTGCTGGCAGCAGCTGCCAGTCTGGTGTGTTGTATTTTACTGTCAGTGAAGGTGACACGCACAGGGAGGGGGTCACACCGTGATCACACCCTCACTCTGCCACAGTGCTCCAAGTCAAAGGGCAGAGAAAGGGGTTCCTCTTCCCTGGGACACAAATGAGAATTGCTGCTGAGTCACAACAATAAAACCCAGAAACTGAATTACTGGTTTTGAAAGTATTATTGCTTTCAACAGCGTGCTCTTGTATGTGTCAAGGGAGACCTTGAAAAAACAGAAAGGCTCACAGATCCACAAATTCTCAATAAACTCCAAGGGTAATATTTTAATAATTTCCTTGAAGACTAGAAAATCCACTTCCATTGTCAAAACCAACTTGAGTGGCTCAAGGCACCTTACCTTGGAAGAGTCTGCTTTAGTCATCCGAATCAGAGAAGCCTGGAAATCAAAAAGAACAGCAGACCCACAAACAATTATCATGGCTCTTTCATTATCTGAAACTGCTGAGTTAAGTAACAATTAGGGCTTTATCCTCTGTGGTGCATGATCCATCACAGACAGCTGCATGTTCACTGTGCCTGTGCAGTGCAAGTGTTTCAGCTGCTGCCCAGGCTAATGAATGTGAGCACGTCCAGGCTTTTAAAGCCAGCCTTGCTGCTGTGTGGCTTAGAAGCTGTTTAAAGCTGACTGGGTGCCTAACACCTGGCTGAGAGCCCATTACTGACTCTGGAGCTCCTGCACAGGCTGTAGCTGTGTGGTACCAGTTAAATGTGGGTGGCTCACGAGGACCAGCAGCCTATGCAGCTGTCCCTGCTAGACAGGAGCAGTCTGCTAGGAAGGAGGGCTGAGAGCAGGAAACATTCCAGGTGTCTGATCCACACCTGTCACATGACATCTGGGCTCAGCTGGATGAACAGAGGTGGCATCTTCAGGGACAGATGATAAGATTACTACCTGTAGTTTTATCTACGAGACACCTGAACACCTGAGGAACAGCTCCTGAGCCACTGCAGTTTGCAATGCTTCAAGAAAATCAAAGTCCCTGACAGCCTCTGATAGATCAGGTGGTTGGAAGAGCTAATTGGCATCCAGTGGGGTTAATCACACCTAAACTCCTGTAAGATGGCCCTCTTGGGCACCAGTAGCAGTGAAGCTGTGAGCCTGGCAGTACAAGGCTGCCTGCACGTTTGCCTAGCCATGAATGTAGTTATCTCCCTAGAAGTGGAGTGGAAGTGTCATTTAAGCTCCAACCAATTCCTTACAGAATTATGCCAAAAGTTATGTGTCAAGTTTATAAAATCAGATTAAAAGCATCCATATTGTGCTTTGTTCCTGCTTAACTATGTTGGTAACTGCTCTGGGAAAGTGGTGCAGTGTTGAATGTATTTCTGTAGTAATTACAATTGGGTATGAAAATGAGCTACAAAACAGGGAAGTGCTTTTATCCTGATTTCACAGATGGAGAGCTGAAACACTAAAGGCCAAATCTAATAAAGAATTACAGTACTGCAGAACCTACCTTGCAGTCATCTGGTGCCCATATGGGAGGCTGAACATTGCTAGATACCTAGTCCCCATTTAGAGGAGCCTCTGTTTATAGGACAGGCTCATCCTCTCTAAATGGGAGCCAAAATAGCCAACTTACTGAGAAAGAAGCTGCCTTAAATGACTGTTCTCGTGTATCTCTCATCTGAGCTACCCAGCTTAGAAATGTTATGAGCAAGAGTAGGTGTTAGAATGCACACCTTGATTTCCTCATCGGGGTTTTCAGGGAGTTTTGGTTTTGGGTCACTGCCCATGCCCTCCTCTAGATGAGCATACCAATGAGTTCCCAGGGCTTTATAGACTTCCCTCAGCTATTTCAAAAATAAAAGGAGACCTTTCCTTCTTCACTGTGCATTTAGTGCATATTTTAGTGGCCTGCTAAGGCAGGTTTAATGCCCCTTTCCCTTCCTTCTCACACCAAACTTGTTGCCTGCATCAAAAATTATTTGAGAGCAAGACAAGCAGCAGGAGGGAGTTTAGCTCTGCTCCCTGGGGATAATGTTTGGGGAATAAAATGCATTCTGGGTATGAACCAGGACCCACTTTGGTGCATCCTGATGAATTCCCCAGCTACAATGGTATGGATACCTTCTCCTCACACACAATTCCCAAAATAGTTTTTGCACGTCGATGGGGCTGTAACAAAGCTGTGAAGAGCCCCTTCTCCAGTCCCTCTGGACAGAGACAGTTCAGATATTCCTGGGAGATGGCAGATGTGTCTTAATCCCTTTAAGTAGGTGCAGGAACTGGACTTGAGAAGTTGAGTCCTTCAATGTCTGTTATTTTAGTGCCCCTCCAAGTTTGATAGCCAGGAATGTGAAGTGTTTGTGTGTAAACTTTTACCAGATTCCCATTCTGCCTCCTCCTCTCTGTAGCTGCCTCCATCCCATTTTGGATCTGACGTTGAGTAGCTTATTTAGGTACCCAGGCAGAATCTGTGGCAGAGCATAGCTGAACTCAGCCTCCAAAGCCACAATGTATCTTTGGATCTGTCTTTGCCATCTGATTTAAATGAAGCCTTAGTTTTACCCACTACTGGCCCAAGCAGAGCTTCTCTTGACTTTAAACTGATGGCCAAATATTAACTGGAGATCTAGAGACAGAAGAACAGACATTATTACCCATAAGAGAAAACCAAAAGTACATTAAGTAAAATCTTTCCACAGAAGATGTTTTAGTTGTTTTTCCCATCTAATGCCACAAATACAGCAATGGCAGCTCCCAGCAGTCAGAAAATAACAGCTGCCACTTTTACTAGCTGATAAAAGCAGGATCAACACCTCAAAAGAAAGACATTTAGCTGGGGAAACGTCTGAAATAAAAAATTCTGCAGGACATTGCAAAACAGGTGGACACCCTCTGAGCCTCATTTAGCAAGTTCCCCCATCACTGAGACTGTGCCCAGCCCACCACTGGGTAAAATATTCCTGGCTGTATACACAATATCAACATTACAAAGGTCTTGGAGACAAATACTGCTTGAAACGACAATCCTTAGGGCTTTCCAGAAGGGGGACTGATTAAACCAGATGGGGAGTATTTAGCCACAGCAGGCCAGATTCTCATCTAATGTAAATCAGCCTCACTCCACAGATGATTTGCAGCAGCTGGAACCTGTAGCTTCAAAGAATCAAGTTGCAGTCTCCTGAGCAATTGAGTCTGCATAGATTTTTACTAGTAAAATTAACAAGACCAGTGTGTGTTGTGGGGGAGAACTAATCCTTAAATTAACAGAAATTGCTGAGAGTTAAATAGTAATTTCTCTAGTTAGAGACTCACCAGGTATTTCTTTTAGCTTCTCAGTTCTTTTTTCCCTGAACCTCACAATAAAATCAATACCAAAATAACACATCTGAATGGCCTTGGATGGTAGCAAGCCATTAAAGCTTCTGAAAGCTGTTAAAATTAAAATCCCCCTTTCTAAGAGGAAGGAGTTTTTAAGGACAAGACAGCAGCTGCTTTGAAATGTCTGTGATTTCTTTTTTCCTTGCAATTAGTAGCAAACAATAAAGGCCTCTTTTCAGAGCACTGATGGCATTTGCTTGGCTTTGGCAGCTTTTGTCTTTTCTAAATGATAATAACTGTGCATGTTTGTTTCTGTTTTAGGAGGGACTGTGTATCCCTGCAAAGCACGCTGGTTCCACATGCTAGCTGTAGGCACCTTCTTTTTCTGAGAAGCTGTTTCAAGCCTGGGCCTGGGTAATTAGTATTTTTAGTGATACATAATATAAACCTGATAGTGCTGTTATGCCTAGCTTACCCAAAATTGGTAAGTAGTGAAATCTCTTACTTGCCCAGCTGTTCAGCAGTTGTCTCCCAGTCCCCCATGCCCTGCAGAGCTTTGTGCTTCTATCAGCAATGAGAATTTGCTTTGTGTAAGTGAAGAAGAGGGACAGAAGAAAGGTTTGTTTGGCTGCTTTCAATCATTTGAGGCTTTGTAAATGGTTTCAGGCAGCTCTGAATGGAAAATCTCCAGTCAATTGGCTTGTGTCTCCCTTTGCTGGGGATAACAGGGCATTGGTTGGCAACTTAGCAATCTGTAGTGTGTTCCAAGCTGTGCTGCAGACCCAGAGCAAGACCTGTCTGTTTACCTGATAAGGCTTTCAGCCAAAATCCTTTTCTTACTGAGCACAGTGCCTCGACTGCTTCAAGCAGCTCAGCTCTGAGCTGCAGCTGATAGGTGTTTGTAATCTGCAGAGTCCTGAGCTGGGAAACTGTGCTCAAGAACACCTGGTTGGTTTCAAATGTGCCTGCTCCTTCCTGGGCAGGAGTCCTTTTCTGAGGAACCTGTTGTTGGTTTTGTCCTTTGGGAATAGTGTCCAGCTTCTACAGATGGTGAGGGGCTCTCAGGAAGGTAAGGCCAGCCATTCCTTTTTAAGTTCATGTTGTTGACAGGCTTTTTCTTGTTGGGTCTTGCTTTTTGGGAGTGAGATTGTTGGAACTGGAGAAGTTTTCAGCTGATCTCTTGAAATGCGTTCCACACAAAAACGGAGAGGGGCTCCAGCTTCTCCCTTTAGCATTGCTACTTCTTTAGAATGTGAGGACAGGAGGAATTTCTGCCTCAGAACTTGGCTGCTGAAGGCTGAGTCTTCAGGGTTTGCTTAGAAGCTCCTCCTGCTGTGCTCTGGGAGATGATGGCAATTTCCAGCAGGAGGAGATTCCTCCTCTTCCAGTTAGCAGGGATGTGCTTCCAGTCCTACATGTTCCAGTCTGTGATTCAGCCATCTAAAACCATGGAACAATTTTACATCTGAGGCTGCATTCTTGTGATGCTTGGGTCATATGTCCAAGTTTTATTACTTACCATGAGGGCTAGAGCTCTTCTAGAGGCTGAGATTTTCTTTGTTTGCCTTTGATTCTAGGGCCTGGGACTTTAATTAAAAGCATCGAGCGGTTAGAGACTCACACTAAAAGCATGAGGTTGCAACCTGGGTCTTAAGGGAGAAGTAGAATTTTTCAGAGTGTATAAAGGCTACAAAGGTCACTTGTTCAATTTTAACAGGGTTGGGTTGGTTTTGTGGTGTGTTTTTTATTTTTTTTTTTTTTTTGTTTCCTCCAACTAGAAGCTCATCTAGGAAGCCTGAGGGAAGTAGGGAAGTTGAAATGATTTAGAGATGGTTTGAAAACAAAGTCTGTGAAGAAAAACATTCATTTTAAGCACTTAGAGGAAGACAGGCAATGCATTTAGCTGAGGAGTTTCAACAAATACTTAATAAGGAAAGAAGAAGGCATAAAGTAGTGCAGTTTGCCCAGAGAGCACAGCAATAGAGGAAATAATGTGTTTTTCTACAAATTAGATGCCCATTTGTAAGGACACATGTCACAGAACAATTTCAAAGCTGGGTATTCCCAATTATTCTGTCATTTGGAATATTTGTACCAAAAGTGAGCATCTTTTTAAAAGGAATGTTCCAGCTCAAGCAGAGCTTGAGGCAAAGACACAGGTTAAAGTCTCCATGCTGTGTTACACAGGTCAGACTTTGTGCTTATTGTGGTCTTTTGGTCTTAGCATCTCTCAGTCTGTTTCTGTGCACTTGCAGTGTTATGTGCACAAGATTTTCTTATGTCCTTGGCAAAACTGATCCAAGGAAGGGACCTTAAGTTTCCTCTGGTTACAGCCTGTGAACTGCTTTAGGCTTTAGAGTGAAAACTTCCATCAAAGTGTGTCTCAGTTGCACAAGGCACAGATGCTGCAAAGAGGTGAATAGCATACACAAGCAGACAAAGTAAAGGTTCTTGACTTTAAATATACATTTTTATGCAAATAGCTGTGTTGCTGCATTCTGGGTTTTCTTCTTCTTTTTTTTTTTTTTTTCTTTTGGCTATAATCTGAACTTTCAATTCCCAATATCCTTTTTTAAATATGTTTTTAGATAAAACTCCAGTATTGTCTTTAGGTTGTTCCCTTCAGCAGTAAACAGCTGTTTAGAAGCTTTACTTTAATGAAAGTGGTTTTGTATGGGAATTTCCTTTAGGCCTTGTCAACCAGTCTGTTGTCAGCACAATTTAACACAGAGATGGGGAAAGGACCAAACCACTCCATTTTTTAGGGTTTTGGTTACCTAGTGAGTGGGATGAATTCACCTGTCAGCTGCTCTGCTACCCACGGGCTGAGTTTTGAGCGTGCTCTGCAGTTCAGAGGGAAGCAGGGGCGATGTCTGAGGGCGAAAGCAGCATTCCAAACCCATTCCAGCTGGCACACCTGGGTGCATGGGCTGCTTCCCAGTGCCCGAGGCAGTGTGAGCAGGCTCCACAGCCTTGGCAGGAGTGATCAGGATGGAGACTGCAGAGTCCAGAGAGAGGAGAAGTGCTCTTCTTGACTCCTCACCTCACAGGACAGATGCAGTTGCTGGCTCTTAGAGCCATAAAGATAAATCATAAAACAAAGTAAGGAAGATTTTTTGGTAGGTTTTTTTCATCCCCCCACCCCAGGACAGCTGAGTGCTTTGTTCATCAGTATGCTGGATGAGGTGTGTGTTTTCCTATCAAAATGTGCTTGTTTCACTGTTCATTTATCATAAGAAATAACTGCACTCACATGCCAGTTTTCTTCTATTTGAACCTAATTTCATGAACCTCTGCAGAAAGCTAAATATACCGATTCAATTTGCACTTAGGAAGGATATTGCTGCATTTATAAATAATCTAGTCTTTTCTCCACTACAATACAAATATTCTACTTCTGGAATTAAAATTCATCCTAATATTTTTCTGTTTTGCAAAGCTTTGAGCATTCTCCCTACTCCAAATACCAGGGTCTTTTTGTTCTATCTTAGTTGTAGGCCACTGTCTGGACTTACTCTCAAGGGATCCTTCAGGATTCTGTTAAGTTACAGTGCAAATATCTATTTAATTTTTTCCTTTTCCTTTTTCTTTTTTTTTTTTTTTTTAAGTTGGCACAAAATTTTTGGGCATGCTTCAGAAATCCACCAAATGGCTGTTGTTCTTCCAGCTGATGACTCATCAGCTTTTAGAGATACAAAAGAGAACGATCAGCTACTTAGGCAGGTTTAGAAGTGTGTAAGGAACAGAGTGGGCAAAAGGTTTCCTTGGGGGATGTCAGGAAGAGGTGTAAAAAGGGATTTTTAAGCCCTCAAAAGGCAGCAGTTTGTTCTAGATACGTTTTTTTTTTTTTTCTCTCTTGCCTAGAAGGCATCAATTTATCATGTAGTTTTCAATATTCCAGGTAGTTCAGTAAAATCTTCCCATGAAAAATAGGAAAACAAATGTCTTGTAATGTCATATGAGCCTAATGTGCTCATCCACAATGGAATTTTACTCACACTTTTTAATATTTTCCCCTCTTTTCTTCATGCCAGGATTTGTTTCTGTTCTCATTGTGTAATACACAAGGTAGAAAGTAAGTGTAAAAAACTAAAACCAGACCTGCTTAAGGCACCACTGACAACTTTTGCTTTGTCCTGTACTAAAAACCAGAGTCATGCTTATTGAGGAAGTATTGCAAAATTCATCTACTTATTTAAGGCAAAAATATTCAGCAAAGTCTACTTGGAAAAAATTACCCGCTGGGATGGAGTCTTGTGCTTTTATTGTAAGCCCTGCAACATTGGTGTTTCCCTTGTGTTTTCAGCTCCTGGAGTCAGGTGATTTCAAAATTATTTTTCTGAGTATATGTGCTTGTGTGTGTGTGTGTGTTTGCTTTTCCATACTGGTGGAGAAAGCTGTGAAAACATGATGCACTTCCTAAAGTCTCAGAAGTGAGAAGGTAAAAAGGAATTCAAATGTTTTTGTTCTAAACAGCATCATTTCTTTTAGAAATAGCTCCTGATTATTGTTTTAGACCAAGTTTTTTTGCCCTGTTAACATTCAAGGCTGGAAATACTCAGGCTGCATGTTGTTTCCAATTGCATCTGTCCCATACACAGCAATCTGTCACACTGGCTTTTGATCTAGAGCAATATAACTGAGAGGAAAATTCCCCCTTCAAATGGACTTCATTTTCTGAAATGCTGGCAGCATTTAAAAGTGATCTTCACCACCTCACTTTGCTTTATATTTAGTTCATTTTGAGGTGTTTGTTTTCATCCACCCCTGTATTTTATTTACTGCTCTCTTGAGCAAAGCCATACATATTTCTTTCTCAGCAGAGGAACAAACTGTGCTGGTTTCCAAGGTGTTTTTGGAGAGAAGCAAGCCTTGGCTGCTTGCAGGAGGACAGAAGAGACTCAGCTACATCCTTATCTGGAAATGTTTGTGCTTATTAACTTAAGGTGCATCAGTGACCTGCTTAATTGAGAAATTCAGAAGGGAGAAAAACCAGGCCCCTGCTTCATTCATGCTGTAGTTTCACCCAGTGAACAGCTGAGGAATAAACCCACAGTTGTCCAGCATTGTTGGCTGGAAGTCACTGGGAGTGCAGGCAGGCACTGCTATGAAAGGTGCATTCCCTGGACAGGGCTTGTTATGGGCAAGGAAAAGAATCACACCACAGGAAAGAATAAAGGTGGTAACTTGCAGGTTATAAAGGTGGTTACTTGCTAGCTACAGTATGGGAGAAACCCCTACTTTTGGCCCATGTGGAGTGCTCTGTTTGGTAATTTAACCATCAGCCCTTTGATGTAGGCTGCATGCCTCTAGCAGGGGGTTCCAGTGTCCTATTTGCCTCCTTTGTTAATGTAGCTGCATATCAGGCTGAATGGTTCAGGAGCCTTTCTGAAATAACCACTAAATCTTTTTTCTTGGACAGGCTGCAGTAACATCTCTCTCTTTAGTGTATAATACCCAGTTGGAGTCGTTGCTACAAATCTCATTATTTTATAAGCCTTCACTGGCTGTGTGTGGCATTGCTTTAAGTAGGTGATGTTTCACTAGTCCCTCCCTATGAGCTTTTTTCCTTCTGCTGGATACAGCTTCACTGTACAGTATATAAACAGAGATTATCACCGTGCCTTTTTCTTTCCTTATCTGACGCATACAGCAGAAACAGAGGTGTCTGGAGAGCTAAAAATTATCAGAGACATGGGAAAGACTTCCATAAGATGACAGTGAGAGGAGATTAATACTTCTTAATGCTGAGACATGAGGCCATGCTATACCTACACCAAATAATCAGTGCTACAGTGAAGGCAAATTGTGTGCATTTTGCTTCTCTGTAAGTGAGAGCAAAAGGATTTAATGCAACTGTCAAGTTACAATGGGGTGTGTGTAAAAATTCAAGAGCATACCTTCTCAGAGAATGAGAATCAGGGAAACTCGACACTGCGAGGCAGCAGTGGCTCTCTGTCCTGCCCTCTTGTACACCACATGGAGGGCCTGGTTTATTAAATGTGGCATTGCCACGTGCTACAAGTCCAATGGGAATGGAGTAAATGTGGCAAGAGGGGTGCTGCTGGGTGAGCTGTGGGAGGGACTTTGTCCTCCTGGAAGGTGGCCTGCAGTAAAAATTTGGGATGGAGAGCGCGTTGGTGTGTACCTGCAGGCATATATACACCTGCACACCTACACAAACCAGTCCTGAGCATCCATATCTTCATCAGCTTTGAGGAACTTCTTGGCACAGCCAAATTTTCCATAGTGAATGATCTGGGGTGCTGTTCCCAAAGTGAAACAGATCCACCCCCAGCACAGAACCGTGTTTGGTATCACAGCCCTGGCAGTGATCTGCACCATGGTGAGGAGGTTGTTTCCCAGTATCTCCAGCAAGACACCAGCTGTGGCCAGAGAGCAGGTTTGGGTCAGTGGCCTAAAGGGTGGGCAGGCTTTGAAGCACTGCTGACTGGCTCTTTCCAGAGGCAGGGACTTTGGAAAGATGGATGTAACAGCAGGGACACATTGTTTTGATAGTTCTTCCGAAAATGCTGGAAACAGGCATGAAGAAACCACAGATGCCATTTCACCATTCTGCTCAGAGTGCTGCAACAGCCTGGCTCCACTGGAATTTCATTGATGCATGTCTTCTGTCAGGGCACAGGCAAATTTCCTGCAGATAGCCATGTTCAAGTTGCTAAAAATCCTTTGATCTTAGAGGTAGCCAGCTTGCCACGTTGCCTCCATGATTCTGCATGGGTGAGTTGAAATTCTTTTCGGAAATCTGGTGGCAAATGGACTCACATCTGGCTTTGTTTCATGTTGCTGCTTTGTGGTCTGCATTTATATCACAAAAGTCATTAGTGTTGAGAGCTCTGGGATATCCTGTTAGGTTTTTGCATGGTGAAGAATTAAAAATAAGCTTGTCCTCACGTTCTGTTTTCCATCCCTTTTCAGGATTTATATGCTAGAGCAGGGGGTCCATGGTATGTAGTTGTTTGCATTGCATTGAGGACTCTTGAATGTAGAAACCTACAGAGACTTAGCTTTGGACATGAGGGGGAGGAATTAGAATGGCATGCAATCTGCAGGGTTTTCTTTCTCACTATTATCTAAATTAACAGTTTACCGTTTTCTTTGTGTCCCTTTTATTATAGGCTTAAATGCTTAATCTAAAGCTTAAGGGTCTGGTATGAACAAATTGGGAAAAGTCCATAAGCAAATACAGCTCTGGTTCCATGAAACGAGCAGGATTTAAAGGACCAAACACCCAGACCTCCCACCATGCAATTTTTTGTCACAGGGAGTGGCCTGGCCACGTGTGGCTCCATTTTCCTGGTATACCTGGAGAATCAGAGGGTGGGAAGCTTGCTGGGGAGAGGCAGCCCTGGTTGGAGGTAGCCAGTCATACATGTACAGCTTTCCCAGCTTTGTAAATTGTGTGTTAAATCCAGAGGGATAACCTCACCCTGCTCCAGAGGTGTAAATTCTGGGCACTCTAAATACTCACCTGCAGAGACCCAACAAATGCTGCTTTGCTGCTGAAGGGGAAATATCCCACCTCCTTAATAGGGACAGAGGACACCAAGGACCCACAACTCAGGAACATTAACTTATTAGGAACCTTGAATGATTTTTTTCCCTGGCAGACCTCAAGGTATCTCATATCAATAGCTTTTAAGAGTGAGGTTTTTTAATTTTAGTTTTTTCTTTTATGTTTCTGGCTCCTGGTCTTGATGAGTAAGCATATTGCTTTGTTTATTTCAACATTACCAGCTATTTTCAGGTTTTGTTAAGGTGCACAAAGAGTTCTGAGCTTGGTCAGTCATTAATTATAATTTATTTTAATTACTGCTTGAATCCCTAGGGAAATTAAATACAGTCCACGTGCAGCTTAGCTACAGAGCTGGCTTGCAAATACACAGAACTCAGGGTGATAAAACTTTGGGTTTGTGCTTCCTTACTTTCATTAGGCTTTTCCTAGCTGAGCTCAATATATTCATGCACCAAACACAGACTCAGGGAACTTATTAATGGTGAGATGGACTGAACATGCTTCTGGATCATGGTTGCATGTCTTGGTGCCATTCAGTTGCCCAACAATGCCATGTAGTTACTTAAATAACGTCGGGGACACCACCTGTTTTGTAATTTTTGAGGTGAGAAATATTTGTAGTGGCACCATAAATTAATCACCTTCGGGGCCATGAAAGGCATATCAAAAATCTTCTTTGCCAGACAGTGCCCAATGGTGATTAGAGGAACCTGACAGAGATGAAATACAATGATAATGCTGATATCAATCAAAGGCAGAGCCTTGAAAGAATTCAGTGGCATGAGGGAAGTCTCCCAAATGAGAGGCTATTTCCCTTCCTCTGGAAATGATGCTCTGGAACTGTAAGGGAGCAGGTTTTCATGGCTGTAGGGATTTATCCCTGATGTAGTAAGACTGCTATCAACACTCCTGCCTGCTCAGTGATGTTTTGTTAGACAGGCTTTGTTGAAAGAAAGCTTTATCTTGTAAAATGTGTCATTATATCTTAGCTTTTTTAAAACTTAACTTAGAGTGTGGTTTTTGTTTGTTTGTTTTCAGTTCAAGCTTTAGAAAATAGCTGTGCTTTCTAAAATGTCACACAATCCTCCCTCAGAAAATATTCTCTTCAGATGATATTGTACTTCAATTTTTCAAATCTGTATTGACCTGAAATTTAATGTCATTGAACATTTTAAATTCACTTCATGTAATAAAGAGTTTTTAGCTCTGGAAGGAAATGTCTATAAAATAGTGAAAGTACTTGATATAAAATAATTCTTCTGTAGTCAACCTGAGTTTCTCTGTAGCAAACAAACTTAGAAAGTTTGAAGTGGTGATGCCCCACATACTATGACTGACAACTGAAAGGTTAGCAAAAAGTGGTTAAATGCTTTTTGGGTCAAAATTCTATTTGAGAATGCCCTTAGACCTGTCACTGGAAAAAGACTGAAAAAGAACCAGTGCTGGAACAAGGAACAAAAGATGCTGTCATCAAAAGACTATCGCCACCTGTTGCCCAAGCCATTCTCATCTTTTTTGCTTCTGGTATTATCATAAAAGGGAATCATCTCAGAGAGCAGGTTACTGTGGCCAGCTCCTAAACTGTGACACCACAATTGTATCTGGGTCAATCTGGGAGGGAAAATAAAGTTACTAAAGGATGGTTTGGTTTTTTTTCCTAATGCTTGTGCTATGGGACCTTTATTCCAGTGATGAAACCATGAGAAGGTGACTGTCTAATCTATTTTATCCAAGTTTTGCCAGCATTATGAAGGGAAAAGTACAGAAAGAGAAGTGTTGCTTAGGCAAAACAGTCAGGAATTGTACCACTTACTGGGGAGAGGTGATGGCCTGGCCATCCTGTATGCACAGTGTCCCTGAGATATTTGGGCAGAGTTATCTGGAGGAGTTCACCATTGCTCATATGTGTAAAGAAACGTATCTGGATGTTACAACCACAGGAAAGTTTAGAATACGTGTTAGAAGTTTGTAATTGTTAGAGCAGTGAGATTTTTCTGCCAGTCTATTTCCGCAGAATTACCTAGCTTTAAAGGACAACTGAAATTCATGAAAAGGATTATAGAGTGTGATGATGTGCAATGGGATGGTTCTCAAGAAGTGTTCTCAGTTCTGTTTCTGTAAATCCCAAGATGTTGGTGTTAGAGATTCTGGAGAAACAATTCTTTGGATGGTGCTTAACTTTACTGGCCACCTCTGACTTTTCAGCCTTCTTCCCTTGCCTTCAGCCCATTATTCCAGCATTCTCCTCTCCTGACAGGTTTTCTGCCCCAGTGTTGCTTTCCTCCAGGATAAGGGGAGCAGCTTGCAGTGCATTTCACTGACCTGTGCCAGAGTTCCAAAATCAGCCCTGTACCAGGGACTTTTACTGCATCTGCAGCTCAACATAAACTCCCAGCTGGGAAGCAATGGGATCCTTCACAACCAAAAGCATGTGCTTTCCAGGTTGGAATTGAGCTTCTCAGTGAGAAAGCATTTCCTGCAAGCCCTTGAAGGACTGAAAGCTTCACATTTCTGACATCTTTATTTATAAAAGAATTATTTTTGTCAGTTTTAATGGTTTTCTATGATTCCCTCTGAGCTTTCCATAGCTGGAAAGAGCCCACCTGCTCTTGCAGGCAACAGAAACATGAAAGAGCTTCAGAATATTTTCTTGAACTCTCTTGAACTTCCATCAACAAATCTGATGGATTATTTTCTCTCTTTTTTTAATTTTTTTTTTATTTTTTAACAGTATGTCTTTTCCTTAAAATATGTGATGGTGGAGATTTTGAAGTAAAACCATTTTTGGCACTTTCTTTAGGTACCCTGAAAAATGCATCTTTAGGCATGACAGGTTTTTCTCTATCAAAACATTTCCAGAGGATTGTCTTGGCTTCATTCAATGAGTCACAAGCACTAATGAGGGGTATTAGGGCCCTTATCTCCAGGGAAGTAAGCAAAGCCTTTCCAGACAGCAGATCAGTGAGGGGGAAAAAAGAAGGCAAATGGAAAGTGGCTTTGAATAAGGTCTGTCTTACCCAGCTGTACTCATATTTAATGTTAGAGTTGGGAGAGCCTTTTGTGCATTTACTGTGCTGTCTTGCAGACACCTCTGAGTGGTGTTTCTTCAGCTCTGGGCCTTCTCTTACAACATCTCCCAGTTCATCCCTGTGTGCTCTGTTCTTGGTGGCTTAACTTGTCCAAATGGGGGACAGGCCTAGGAATCAAAAGGAAGGGGAAAAACTGAACTGCTGCTCTTTCTCAATTTCCCCCCCAGTTATCTCTATTTACCTCCTCATCTTTTCTATTCCCCCACCCCTTTTTTTTCTATTTTCTCCTAAGTTTTTTTTGCTGGGTTGTTTTGTTTTCTTTTATTTTGGTTTTTTGTGGGTTGTTTCAGGTTTTGTTTTTTTTTTTTTGTCTGTTTATGTGTTTGTTTTCCTTTGATCTGTAGGCCCTTTTCTGTGTTCTGCTCTAGTTTCCAAATGGTCTTGGGGAGAACATAAGATGTGTACAGGATGGAAAACCTCAGTGGGAGTATGTGAGGCTACTTTGAGTAGAGTCAACACTGTCTTTGTGGCATTTTGTACCAAACCACGCATGGGCAGGGTGCAGTGGGGGTTCCCTTAATACTCAGAGTTTGCAGGGTCAGTCCTATCCTTTTTTTTGCTGACAAGGATCATGCAAAAGGCCTGGAATTCCAATAAAAAGCAGAAGTGACAGCACAGAAGCCAGTAAGTGCTGCAACAAAAATTGCACTATTTAACCTGCTGGCTAACACAAAAAGGTTATTTCTACAGCAACTGGTGGAACAATATATTTAGCAATTAAATTAATCCAAACAAATAGAGAATTTAACCCTGTTCTCCTGGCTAAATTCCAGCTTAGGTAATTACATTCTGGCTACCTGCATTCCCTCTGGGGTTTCTGCTGGGTGAGTTACAGCTTACACCGTGTGTGCCTTGCTGCCCTTGTTAGGAGCAGTTGTGTCAGCATCTGGGAAATCCTATCTGGCAAAAACACCAGAGGTACAAACATTGCAGGGGAAGTCAGGAGTGACTGCCCTGTCATATTTAACTTGTTAGCAGGGTTTGTAGATGCAGCACTGTGACTGGCATAGTGTAGTGCTGCCCATGATATGAACAAGCAGTGATCAGACGCACACAAACAGGCTGACAGGCTGGGTTAGCACTTTCTCTTCTCCACAGCCTTCCTGTATTAGACTTTCCTGGGCTTCCTTCTGAAGCTGAAGCTCTTTGTCAAAGCCAGGTGGAAGTGGCTGCCTGTACTTTTGATGCTAGCTCATCCTCCTGGTTCACAGAGTTATCAGAGGAGCAGTGGCGCAGGGGGAACTGAGAGGTGGCACTGGGGACAGGAAAGGGCCTGGGTAAGCCAGCATCCCTCCCCAGTGGCACATGTGTTCCTGCAGCCCTTTGGGAGAGCCAGCTGAGGCTGCCCCATTTCTAAAGCCCTTCTGGGGAAATGCAGTGAAGCACTGAATTCGGGTCTAGCTCAGAATCTCCTCCTCAGTCTGCTACAAACCGGTGTCTGCCTGTGGCTCTGATGCTGTGCTGAAGGGTCACAGAAACATCACAGTGATTTAATTCATTGTGCTGATTGCAAGCTCGTTGGGAGAGGACCTTCCCTTTGAATCTAAAATATGAAAGCACGATTCAAGGGTAATGTGCTGCGTTATCCAGGATTTTCTGTTTCCTTTTCCCGTTCCACTTCAGCAAACAAGGCACACTGTGAGCTGACAAGATGATTAAGCTGTAGCCAGCATCCAGTGGGCAGGTCAGGGAGTCCTTTTCCCCCTCTGCATTTGGATGGAGCTGTAAAGAAGGCTCATCTTTCCAAACACGAGGAACTAAAAGTACAAGTGGTTAAATGCTCTGGTATTTGGATATGGAGCCACCAGGAAAATTCAGAACCACCAGCATTTTAATTGTGGCTTTGGGACAGCTTTGTCAAAATGCAGGCAGCCTGTTAACATAACCTGGGTTTGGGAGCTGTCTTTTCATGGTACTGCTTGTAAAAACTGAGGGCACATTTGGCTCCTGCTGACCTGAAATGACCCAAAGGTTTGGCATGTGCACACCACCCCACAAGGAATTTCAGCTCATTGGTACATGTAATAGAGTGAATTAACAGGAATGACAACATCTGAGGCAAAGAAGGGGCTCCTTTTACCTGGACAAATGTTCTAGCAGCTGTGCAAAGCACATTCTTTGGGAAAATCAATTAATAGAAAAGAACATTGGCAAGCAGGTTGTAATGAGGATTGCTTTTTATCAAAGAGATCTGATGATGATTAAATCCAAAATCTGCAAACTTTAAAAATTGTTTTTATTTATTTATCAAAGGAAAATATTTTCAGCAGGATAAACAGAAAGCAAATTTACCATCTTTAAGCTCTTCTTAACTTTCTCTTAAATGATTCAGCCAACACCATTTTTCCGCAATAGATGTTTTGTTGGGGAAACTAATTTGAATGTGCATGATAGATGAACTGCATTGAAAATATCAATTTGTATCAGCTCTAACCCTTGATCTTAATTAACTTCATATCTGTTTCTACAGAAACCAACAGTACAGTCAGTCAATAAGATACTACAGCTAGCTGCTTATATCAAAGAAGTCTGCAACAACAACAAAAAAAAATATAATTTCATTTATTTTCTTCTGGCCAGTGTGTGAATGCAGCAGCAAGAGGACTGTATTGCCCTCAAAGGCCTGGCTGGGCATTATGGAGGGCCTGATCCCTGCTAGAGAAAAGGACATCATGTAGTGAAATTCCCTCTGCTGCACATATGGGTGAGGAAGGTATAAAACTCATTGTAGACCTTTCTTCTCATTGATTGACAGTAGCTCTGATGAGGACAATGGAAGGAACCACTTGCAGCATCTTTTTATACAGGGAGGAGATTAGTATCTAATACCTATTCCATGGGAGAAACTCCAGTGGCTTATCCTGTGTTCCCAGGAAAAGGTCAAGGGAAAATGAAGGGTAGAGCTGCAACATCCCTGGGAACACGTCTGGGTGGCGTTCTCCAGATGCCTGAGCACCTTCACTAGCAGCACTGGCAACGCTCTCTCCCTTTTGCAAAACCCTCTGTGACAGAATCTGAACTATATTTACTGAGTGGGATGGGCCTAGAGAGTGGATAACAATGTTTGCAGTAAGATTTCTGTTCAAAGACCCTTGTACATGACACACTCTTGCCAGCCTCCCTGTCCCAGTTTGGACCAACACCCAGGGAACAGAAATGCTCATCCTGACTGACTTATCCAGGCCCTGGCTTGCAGCTGCTGCATGTAACATTCCAACCTCCTGCTCAGCCTCCTGCATGGCATCAGACAGCTGTGGGCACTCATGGCTCCAAACTCATCAGGATACCCTTTACTCCAGAGTGGCTGATTTGCTGTAATCCAGTTTCAGTCACGTAGCTGGTGTGACTGTGCCATGTGCAATTTTATCTATCTACATTTCAATACATTTTTGTATAAAGCATAATAAGCTGTTGACATGCTTTATGCATTTTTAACAGCTTGAAATACTCCAGGTTTAGAGACAGGCAGTGCCTCCTTGGGCAGCAAGAAGCTTTTACTGCTCAGGGAGTTAACAACTGGCTCAGTCAGGCTCAGAAGAGGGCTGTGTCCAGCCTGTCAGACATGGATGTTTCCAAAGAGAGGAGTTTCCAGAGAGTAGTTAATAGTCTGATAAGAAATGTCAAATACTTCTATGAAGAGGGATAGGGAAATGAGACTGAAACTCAGAAACTCAAGGAATCCTCAAGGAAGCTCCTTCCTAGAAGTGAAAAACCCTGCCTAATTTCCCAGACCAAGAGCATCTTCTGTGACTAACTCAGAGTTATTAATAATGCATTAATAGTGAACTGCAGCCCCTGCTAGAAGTCTGAGAATGTCCAGTAACCTGAAAAGCTGACATCACAAGAGATTTTTTTTCCAGAAAAAATACACACATGCTTTGTAATGGTCTTTAGATGCTTTGTATTTTTTTTTAATTAATACTTACATTTGAAGCAATCTTAATCCGACTTGAGTTCTAAAGGGGTTTCAAGATTTTTAGCATCAAGGTATCCTATTTCTGTTAGAGGGAGATCTTTTCTGTCATTGGAGCACTGGTTGGTTTTTTGTTTTGTTTTGTTCCTACAGTAATTCTAAATTTCTCCAAGTTGTCCAAGCAGTAACAGCTCCAGTATATAGGGTGACTTGGGCTGCAGGATGTGGATGGAAGAAATGGGTACAGCTGTTGTCCAAGTCAGTAACATGCTGTACAGAAATACAGCAATGGAAGAAGCTTGAGGGTCCTGAGGGAGTCTGACACCCCCATAGATTTTGTGGTTGATCTCACCTGTGTAAGGAAAGACCAAAACAACAAAAAAACCCCCCACCTTATGTGTTTTCCCTTAAAGAATCCCCCTGGGTATTTTATTTAAACAAATGAAAGCTTAAAGACACTTGTATATGTTCATATTTCTGTAAGTGCATGAGTCTACTCATTAGATTCTGGTTTTTCCCCCTTGTCATGGAGTTGGACATAAAAAGTTTATGTGTGTCCATTCATGTATTACAGGTAGAGCTGATAACAGTTTCTATAATTAAATTTTTCAAGTGCTTCCTATTAAGATAAACTGAAAAAAAGGATGTTATAGCTCTTCAAAACATTAATTTGAGGGCAGTTTTTTTCTATAAAAGGATCATCCAAATTTTCTTTACATATATATAAAAATTTGAACAAGAACATTGGGGTTTTTTACAACTGAAATATCACAAAGCAGGTTTCCTTTTATTAAGAAAAAAAAAGTTAAGTGAGTCATCATAAGACTCCACTATTCACACTTTGAATGAGGCTTTGAAATTTGAATGGAGCATAGAGTTGCTGTTAGGAATGCTCTTATAATGCTGTTTTAAAAAAAAGCTATCAGCCTTTGAAAATATCTGGTTTGCTGGAGTTCAACAAAGTTCATAGTTTTGACCACTAAGTTTTCCAAAGTTCCTGTTTGGATGGGGCATGGTTTAGCACAGGACTGAAACCACCTGTCTTGTAATTACAGATAATGTCAGTGCTAGCAACAAAAAGAAAGAATTTTATTTCCCTTTTCCAAGAAGAAAAGCCCCTGCTGGGGCTTTTTCCTCCTGGTCACAGAAATGAGAGCTGAAGTTTGTTGAGGAGGCAAGCTTATGCTGGTGACAACATGAAATAAAAGGGAAAGGACAAAACCTAGAAGTCTAGAGGTGGTGGAGGAAAAGGAAGGGGAAAAAAGTGTGCAAGCTGTGAGCTGAAAGTTGTAAACCAGGGATGCTTCCATCTCCTCACCTCTGAAAAATGGTGGGGAGATAAATAGCATGATCTTTGTGAAGCACTCACCTAGGCTAATGATAAGCAGCACAGAAACACCCAGGAGGATATTAATAATTCTGTCTTCAGAACCACATTTGTAAATGTGCAGTAAATAAGGCCTGGGGCGATACATTGAACAACAGGCAGAAAACGAAATATTGAATTGCTGCTTGTTTCATGAGAGCAGTCCATTCTATGCACAAAAGGAGGCAGGAAAAAATGATGTGGAAAAATATGCTTGAATCATCAAAGGTTATATCATAATCAGCACAGAAAAAGGAAACTGAGCTGGGGCAGCTCTAGCAGCCTTAATTCTTTCCTCAACTGAGAGAGTTTGTCTTTACTATCTAAATGCAGTCCTTTTAGTATTTTTGTGCTTGCAAAGCTGTAGATAGGTAGCAGAAAATATTATCTCATGAAGCTTTGAAAAAGCACAGGAAAACAACAGGGTTTAAAGAACAGATTTCTGTTCAAGTAGCACAAAAACATTTTCACTATGAGATTTGAGATATGTAATTGCAAGCTATCTGGCCTGGGTGTGCTCATAACTGTAACACAAATGTCCTAATCTTGCTTCTCATGCCCACCCAGCATTCTCTAGCACACCATTCTGCTGTGAATTCAAAAGCAGCTCTAATGTGCTGGAAGGCATGAGGCAGAACATTTGTGACAATTGGGGTGTTTTTTCCTGCTGAGATGTGTTTTGTTTGTAGGTAAACATGGAGTTGAAACAGCCCCTTCCTTCTCCAGAAGCAATGTTTGCAGTTCCACAGGTATTGACTTAGGAGCACTACATTGCCTGGCTGAGTGAGCTGGGTTCCTCTGAATAAGCACATGAAACGTGTACCTGGTGTTCTCATTAAAGCCAAGGGCCATTCATCTCTCTAATTGCAGCAATGCCCTCCAGGATAATTTCATCCCAAATGTACCATTCTTCTTCTGCCTGAACAAGTGACTTAAAAACCATCTGGAGCCTTGCCAAGCACGAACAGAAAAAAATTTACTGGCTGTGATATCACACCAGGATGTTACAAGATAAAAAATTGAAGAGGTCAGGCAAGGTGGTGGGATTTTTCTGTCAGGCTCCTGGAGGTATTGACATGTAGTGCCTGAACATTAGCAGCCATATTATCTAATATTTCCCACAAACTAGTGGGAGTCATCACTTAATAAGTAAAGATTTTCTAAGATGCTGGGTTAACCTCTGGGGCTGCCAAGCTTTTTCTTCTTGAAGAAGAAAAGGCCTGGGAGCAGAATGTGCAGTCAGGGGAAAGCTGCAGTGGAGCTCTCTGAGCACATACGATGAGCCTCAGGAAACAGGTTCCTTTTTAAACCAGCCAAGCCAGTGAGCAGGAATCAGGATTATCTGGGCTGGGTTCACAGACTCAGCACACTCTTCAGACTTGGAATTTATTTGCATTTTGTAGGACAAAATAAGGTGACAGCCTTGAAAGGAAAAGATTGTGTTTCTTGATTCTTTGCAGGTTGAGTTCATCCCTGTCAACAATATTTTACATGTCTGATTGATTCATTTTAGCCCTGGGCCACATCCAATAGATTTTCACTGCTGAAGATTAAGAAGTAACACTAAATATCATTTACTTGGCCTAAGGACATGTACTAAGATGCTTCTTTTCCTTTTCAATGGGCAAGAATCACTCCATTAGCTTCAACATTTAGCTCACGTGTTCTCTGAAGTGAGAATTTTCCTTCTGTGGTCTACCAAGCTATTAGAAACAGTGCATAAAACATTAGAAAGGAGATTATTAGAACTAAAGAGCTTTAAGACCTAAGTGAGAGGAACTGCATTTCATAATAGATGAACCTGATGCTTCTCTGTCATGTGCTTTTTGCCTCAACTGTTCATGCACTGCTGCACCAACATGTGAAAGAGCTGATCTGAGGCACAGTTCCTAAAAGAGCAGTAACATCTCTCACTCCCTGGTTTTAATAAGAATTGGGAAATTATCACCCTTTGGGCAATGAGTATTTATTGATCACTCCTACTTTCAAAGTGCTGAAAATGCCAGAATGCAAATACACTATTTTTCATGCAATTTAGTGTGTTCTATTAAAATAATAGAAAAAGACTCCTTGATCCTCTGAATTCTGCCATTTCATTTTTTTTTTTTTCTGTGAAAATTCTCAAATGGATCATATGCTACCAGCAGCAGATCCTCTCCCTCTCTCTTAGAAATCAGTTTGTGCTTCATGGCACCATATGACATGACAGACGGGACCAGACATAAATGAATACAAACCCAGGTGCATCTTCCTAAGAGCTTTTCTCCCTCTTCCTATCCTTTTCCCCTTCTTGTTTTCATTCCTTAAGAGATGAATCTTGAAAAGCTGTTTTCAAACCAGACTTCCTTTTGCCTGAATACATGGAAAATCAGTTGTGTGCATTGATCAGCCTCGGTTACACTGGGAATATGATTTGGTTTTGTTGTTGCTGAGACGTGGAGATTTGATGACTCAAAAAACCTCTTTGCTATGGGGCGGGCTAAATTTTGCTCTTTTTCTGGATTATTGTGTGTCCCCAGTATCCTGGGAGATAGAGCTGGTGTAATTTCAAGTGTCCTTAGGCAATTAGAGAGCAGGATGGCACCCTGCATGTATTAGTTGTGGCAAAGGTCTTAATTAATACTTAATAAGTATTAGTGGTTACTGTATAATTGTACTGAAGTCCCAGGCTGCAGTCTCTGATACCCTCTGTACTGTGAATGTTTGATAGTAGAATAGTGGAACTTATATCTTTGGGCAAATTTCAAGAGCAAGCTTCAGGTAAACTGAAGTGTCTTTTTGCCTTAATGGAGTCTGTGATTTGTCTAGGAAGGTACGGATGAACCTCTAGAAATGCAGGGTGGAAACAACACGTGACATTCAACGTAATTGGAATATCTTTCCCTAAGCTACTCTTTCAGAGCTCTCATCTTCTGCTCAGGGAAAAAGCTTTAAGGCAAAGCAGTGCCAGAGCTTTGCATGAGCCAAAAATGGGGGCAGCTGGGACTAGAGAATGGTTTACAGCTGGCACAAAGCACTCCCATTGTCTTCACCGGTACCAACGCTGCCCCATCCCTCAGTGAACATGTTGCTGCCACTATTTCCACCGTGGTGTCTGGGGAAGGATTGTGTCCCATATCTGGTTGATAAAACAGTTGTCATTGTACTGGTGATTCCCCCTTGACTTGCTTTGTCACCACCTTTCCTTTCAGAGGAGGGGAGAAGAAAGATGTTTGTCTGTTCTTGCATCCACCTTACCACAAAAGAACTTGTTGCTGAATCCAATTTAGGATAATCTGGTGCCATTCCCAGAGCACGTGCTCACAGTTCCCTTGATAACAGTTCCCTAGAATAACTATTAAACAGGATGGACCTTTTTTTTTTTTTTTTCTGGCGAAATAATGTGTTTGCAATTTCCTTTCTCTCTGCTAAAATACAAGAAGATAACTGTGTTCTTTCCTTTATGGTCTTGTATGATTTCCTGCTCTGCAGGGACAGAGATCACTCGTGTGTGTGAGAGAGAAAGCAATTGGTTATTGACATAATGGAAGCAAATGGAGACAATGTAAAGGGCAGGTAAATGACAGCAACTTTTTGAAAGATATGCATAATCTCTCCTGCTTCTTTTGAGGTTCTGGCTAGTCTGGGCAGTTACTTGCCCTAAGGTGAGTCTGAAATGTACCACTGGAGTGAAAGTTCAGAATATGAGTAATAAGGAAGTCCTTATCGCTGTTCTCATTTTATCTCTCTTCTCTTTCAATGGTGTTTGTTTCCTTTCCACAAAGGCAACAACAGTTCTGAATGCTGATAAAACAAAGCTTGGCACAGTCCCAAGCCAAGGTATCTTGTTCTGGGGCTGCATCAGCCTGAGCTTCTCACTTATCTTGCAGTTAAGTGATGATATTTCATAGTCTGGACTGGACACCTTTGCTAAGAAGGAATTGGGATTGCTAAGAGTGGTGGTTCCTGTGTTTGCATACCAATATTAAATATACTTAAAAGGTCTTTTGTGGGCAGACATGAGCTCATTCTGCCTGCACTCCTAGCCCACATATTAGTCTGCTACTGTAGGAAAAGAGTTTATCTTCTCAGGCTGGTGCCATATCAGCTGTGGCTACAAGGTCTCAGCTTGGCATGAAGAGCAGACAAAGTCACCTGCTGCCCAGGCACAGCCTTAAGTGCTCAGGTCCTTCTGTAGACAGTTATTCCTGTGGGGAGGGAGTGGCTATGGATTATCTCCACATTCATCTTGTGCCATTCCCAACCTGAGATTCTGGTGTGCTACCAGTCCCCAGATGTTGGTACCTTCTGAAAAGGGATCTTTCTCCTCAGCCAGAGGACAGCCTTAGCCCGAGCTGCTCTTTGAGTTCAGCCCAATACAGAAGTCACTAGCTGAAATTTGAGAGTGGTTTCTGGTCTTCTCAAATTGACTCATTGATGATGATTTGTCATATTAGTTTTGGTGAGATATTTTTAATGGTTTATAGTACAGCTGAGAAAATAATAATCTTTTTTTATATACAGTGCTGATTGTATAGCTTATTTGATATAGAAATTTTCAAGAGAATCTCAATGAGTAGCTAACAGGTAGTACCTTCACACCCACTAAAAAAGTAAAATTAACCTGAAAACTGACTGATGTAATATATTATTGTACAGAACCTTATTGTTCTACACTTAAAGGGAAAAAAAAGAGGCCTGTGCCTAGTTCATGAGTCCAGATCTAATAAATCAGATACTTCTAGTGCTGAGAAAGACAGAAGAGGATCTAGAAGGCCTTGAAAGAATTTTTGCAGAGAAGAAATCCAAGTATCTTATGTGTAATCTCATATATTTTTGATAAAATGAGTACTGATTAATTTTCTATTACTATAGCCCATACTGCACTGTTTGCAATATGTTTCTGCATGTGGTCTTACATAGGCTTTTCTCTTCAACTTGTATATAAATCAGAATGTTCATCCCCTCCATCTCTTCCTCCTTTCAGATCCATCTTTAGATATCCAGCAGGAATGCTTGGTAACTTTGTATTTTGGCTTTTCTACAAGTGCCCTTCGAGAAAGCGCCTGCCCTTCTGAATCATGCTCTGCCTCACGTTGAAGTGAATCATCTGTAAACTACAAGTCATTGTTTATTTTAAAAAGTTATTTAAAAAACTCCAAAAACCTCCAAACCAACCCAAAACAGGTCTGCTAAGAAGAGGGTATATCCAAGAATACAAAACTGAAGCATTGGCCAAACTTTGCGTGTGACAATTGCGAGCGAAACCCACGCGCTATTCTTCTTCTTATATGTTTGTCACATGCAGAGTCTGTCCAATAGGTCCCTTTAGAGTCAATATTTACAACAAAAGCTCATTCATGTGTTGTTTTCTAGTCCTTGACAGGATGAGAAAAACATCTAAAATTAAGCATTAAGGAATGCAAAGTGTCGGTGACTTGTTCAATCAATAAGATTCCTTGGTAAGACGCATTAATGCTTTGGGACACAATATTTTTACAAATACCAAGCATTTTTCTGGCATTCCTGTAGTGCAAATCAAGTTGTGTTTACCAGTAAACTTGTGGAATGTTTCTGTTCCCCAAAAAGATATTTATAAAATGTTGGGACACCTCAGATTTGAAGCACTCAGTGCATGGTAGAGAGCCTGCAAACTCAAGGCAGTTTATTAGAGTATTTCTGTAATCTGGCTGATGCTTAAACAATTCCTTAAATTGTCCTTACTGATGTCTCTGGTAATAGGACGTCACAGAAAGCAGGTGGTGCAAGAACTGGGGCAGACCAAAGCAGAATACACTGTTCCAATATGATAGTCAAGATTTGTCTCCAGAATGCACAAATGACTTCAGAGAATCAATTAACATTATCTCTGTGCATCCTGCATGCAAAGCACAATGATTATAAACCCAACAAAACATGAAAACTGAAATATTCTTTCCTGTTGGATATTAAACTGGACTCTCATTCCTTGGAAAATCTCTGTGCTCTAAATAGCACACTGTCTCCATGGCAATGTGCAGTTCAGTTTTTAACTTTTCAACACATAAAAATGGTAATTTATTTGTTTTAAGAACTCCTGCAGTTGTCATAGCTATGAAAGCCTCAGGACTGGGCACTTACCAAGAGCAGCCAAGCCAGCAGGTTAAAGACTGGGTTAACTGCCAGGAAGTGCCCGACCTGAAGGTCATTGTTGCCTAATTATATTATTATTTCCTGTCAGCTCAGCTTATGAAGTGGCTCTCAAAGCATTAGGCAGTCAGCACATTCAGAGCATTCACAGAAATTTTGTTTCTTTTGTTCTTGACGTTAAGGACTTCTTTGTAAATGAATGCAGGCTGTGATGAAGTAGAGGCATAATAAATCCTGTGCCCAAAGTGCCTGACTTTCACAGCTGCTATGGTTACAACCTTTTTTTTTTTCATATTTAATTTGTGATAAGGGTACACATTGTCATCTCCTTGAGGAAGCAAGCCACTAAGTTTGTGTTTTCAGCATTCTTTCTGTATTGTTCAATTCTTTGATGGCTTGGCTGTCTGCTGTAAAAATCATTGGCCTTGAGACTGTCAGAGCCCTGCTTGGTGAAGTGCTAAGCATTTTGGTTTCAATCCAACAGAGCACTCAGGCAGATGTTCAGCTTCAAGTATGCAGGTAATTTTACGGGAGACTAGGAAAAAAAATCTCTTGTCCTAACCTCAGAGCCTTCTGTGATTTTCTTGACTAGAACTGGAGCATTCAGTACCTATGGGATTTAACCTATGGATCAGCAATCCCTCAGTCTTGAGCTCTGAAAAGAGCTTGAAGGAAATTCAGCTTTGCTTGATATTTTGGCTGGTAATGGGGTTGTCAACCTTCACAAATAAATCTTTTAATACAACAGAAATTAGGGTGATGCTATGGTGCATGCTGCCATGGAGAATAGGAGATGAGAATGCTTATTGCAAATTCCAATAAGCTTATGGCCAGTCTTTAAGGTGCACAAATGGTGGATAAGTGGGCGAGTTCATTCACACTGCAATGACCTGCATCAGCACTTCTTCCCATCTCTCCTCAACTGCACTGGGATGATGCCCACTCATATGTCTAGGCCAAAACAGTGAATTTGTTCAAACTAAGTGCAAAGAGCATCAAGAATCATGCTTTATTGTCTCCCTGAATCCCACATAAATCCTTGGACAGTGCAGTACCATGGCTTATTTTCAAAATGTGATCAGAGAGTTTGTAGATTTTATTACATTACAAAGTATAGCTAAGAGATATTTTGAACTGAGATGGGAAAGTAATTATTTTGTCACTGATTCCTACAACGTACTTGGTATTTCTGTGTATGGGATTCTTTGACTGTGACTCACAGAACAGCACAGGAACTCTTCTCTGGTGGTCATAATTTGCTTGGAAAATTAAAATGTGGGACACTGAGGTTAAGAAAGGACTGGTAGTAGTGTTGACTATTGGTACCAATAGCACCAAACATAATGAACCAGGTTACAGAGTAATCACTGAGGGGCAAATCATGTCCATGTAGTTCAGTGATCACTGCTATCACATCATGCACTGGATATTTTTGTTCTTCTTTAGTCATTCACTCCTCAAAAACCAGGACCATGCATCCTTGAGAGACGAAGAACACAACAGAATTTTGAGCAAACTGAGCACAGAAATGCTTCTTGCTCAGCTGAACAGAATGACATGGTGGCCTTGGAAAATGACACACTCTGCAGGTTGTCATTGGGGAAAATGCAAATGCAGAATGAGAAGGTGTTTGAAAATGTGGGAAAAATGATGGATTAAAACAGCTTCAAAATGCTTACTCATCTCCTTCAAATCTGCATGCTGGACAACAGGGATTTATATGTGTTATAAGGAAAGGTAAGTCCCAAAGAGTAAGTTTACTTTTATTTTTTTAATTAGCCTTATTGGAGCACCAATGTAGACGCTTCTGGATTTGGAGATAGACTGGGCATCAAAACTGAGCAACATAACTGAGCAAAAAAAAAAAAAGGATTCAGATTTATTCCAATACTTGCTCATAATGCAGATCCCAGTTTGGATAAGGAGAGAAGTTAGAGCAGGACTCACAGTTCAATCTTTAGCCTTACTATTTGCATATTTCCTCCTAAGCACACACTGTAAAACCTTCTGATAAGGCTGGGAGGGACATTTGCAGTCCACTGTTTTTCTCAGTAAAGGAATAACTGCCCAAAGTCACTACATTTCTCAAATCATTTTTTACTGTATTTATCGAGAAAGGTCATAAAAATCTTAGAATAAAATAACTGATCATGGATTCTCTGGAAATATTGGGGGTTTTTGTTCTTGTTAGTTCATTTGCTTTTTAAGTAGCTTTATTGTCCCTAAGTACTCTGACACCAAACATCATGAATAATATTTTTTCTATTTTGTCAGATTTTTCTGCTAAAACACTTAGGGAGACTGGGGCCATCCCCTTCTGTTCTCAAAGGTTCTATTCTGCAGTTTAGTTGTGACTACATTTCTTATAAGGCTATGAAACCACTCTGAAGAGCTTTGCAAAGATGTTGAAACTGGTACAAGTCGCTCTCCTGCCTACAATGAGATCAGAATCTGGCATTTAATCCATTGGAATACCACATTCCATCAGGATCTTTTTGAATGCAGACTCTCTAATCTCTATCATTTCTAAGTAAATAAAGGGCAGTGGTACTCTTGGATAGAGGCAGTGAAAGGACATAAATGCAAGCATATTAAAACAATAGCAGAAAATTCAGAAACAGGCTACATATTTTAAATATATTCTCTGGATTTAAATGGTTGTGGATAGATCATATTAGAAAATGGGCATGAACAGAATAGAGATAGACCCACATCTACACAGAAAAATGTTTAGAACACTTTTTTGTGGAAAGATAACATTCCTGTACTTCCAGTCCTCAGTGGTTGTGAACAAAATTGTATTTTTATAGAAATGGCTATCACTTACAATTTAAGGAATATTGCAAGGAAGCTTGCATCTCTGGAGGGTTCACCATGTTCCCCACAGCCACACTGGTAGCTCTGTGTCTTGTGTTCATAATTAAATCTCATCTGTAGAATGGTAGATGTATGAAATCTAGTTTCTGCTTGTTTGTCACAGTTCCTCATAGCACTTGGGGGAACACCTCTGTCTTCTCCCTCCTTGGCCCACACTGCAATATGCTTTCATATCCACAAACCAGAGAAGCACTTGTGATGAGCCCATGCCAGGATGTCAGTCAAGGACCTGGGAAACTAGCCAGAAAAACCTGTCCTTGTGTTAGGCTAATTAACTCTTGGCATATTTGTAATTGTTCCTCTTACTTAGGGGCACTTGCTGGGAGCAGCATTAAAAAGGTGGTGGCAGTGAACCAGATGAGAAGGAACTTTAGGGACTTCCTCTATTTGAAAAAGCAATAAAGAGTATGAAACCAGGACTACAATTAACTTGACAGGGCACTCAGAAGAGTCCAACCTGTGGTGTTCAGCATCTCTTTGAGTTACTGCTATGTGCAAGATTGACCAGCTGGCAGGACTGTGAGTGTGACCCTCCCTTGCCTCCCCCAGCACCCTGTGTGGTGCCAGATAGCATCTGCTGGAACATCATGGGATTCTCCAGCAAGACCTGCCCTCAAGTTCCAGGCACCTGTCAGGGACAGTTGTAAAAAAGGCATCACCATCAGTTTAGTGTCCTGACCTGGCACAAATGCCAATGGCAAATGCTGGTCCCTCCAATAAGGACATAGCTGTTTGCTCTGGACAAATTTACTGGGTGAAAAAAAAAAAAACAACTCAATTTCATTTCTTGCTGATGTGTGTGAATCAATTCCAATCCCCATAAAGCAAAAGGAAATGGGCTATGAACGTGGTAAATCAACATTCCAGCTTATAAGACACCAAAATGATCACAAATCATTATGATCGCTCTTTGCCCTCCATAATTACAGTCGTGGGTTTGATTCAAACCTCAGTGAAATCAAAGCAAGGCATACATTGATTTCAGTGTGCTCTGGATAGGATGAAAGATAAAATAATCTTGTGGATATCCATAAAGCAAAATGTATAATATGCCCCAAGAGCTTTCTCTTGAAACATTAATGCACGTGAGTCACTCTCCTTACACGGATAGTTCCCCCTGTATGAAGGTATTCTGCTGCATACTCTACCCACCCCTTACAGCAGCAGCCCAGATGCTGTTCCTTGAATCTCATCTTTGGCTATTTGTTTGTAGCTTGAAAAGTAATGTAAGTATTAATATAGAATACGGGCAGAAATGAGGCAATTCATAAATGACTCCTTTCTCTGAATGTTACCTAGAAATTCATAACTTGAGGCACTGAAGCCGGAGAACTGAAATTAACTGCCCACTTGTGTGAGTCACTGAACATATTTCCACAAAAGCAAAACATATTCATCTTTCACTCATTACAACATATTTTTTCCAAAGGTATAAGTGTCCCTGCTTGGGCCTATCTCAGTGCTGAGCCCACCTTTACAGGCATATTATGCTCAGCAGCTTGCTGCTGACTCCCCAGAGGCATGTTTTCATGGATGGTTTTTTCAAAGCCTGACCAAAATGTTGCATGACTGCCTTTTGTTACGTGTGCAGTGGGGCCAGAATTCCAGCAGGTGCAACACTGGCATCAGAAATGCCAATAGAATTGAAATGTAAGAATAAATATACTTGTGGGAGGAGTCAGCCCTAGCATTAGGTTCTGTTACATATTCATCCAAAAATGATAACTCACCTCACACAGAGAATATAACGTGACTTTCATGAACCTTGAAAACAGGAGTAACCACAGAGGGGTCTGTTATTGCCCTGCATGCAGATAAGGATCTAGCAGAACATTTGCAGTAAATTCTCTTGTGTCTTTAGTGGGTGATATTTCCTAAAGAATCCCTGTTTTCTTTATCCTCCCTTTCCTCCAAGACATGGCTCATATTTTATATGAGGAATTCAGGAATGAATAGCAGATTATAATTAAATTTGTATATAGTGATTTTTAAATCTTAGATATTAAAAACACAACAAAAAACTAAGTACAGAAAACATAGTAATTTTTTTCCTCTGCTCCTGTTTTATAACTCAGATTTGTTATTCCCAATCACTTCCATCAGCAAAAGACTGACAGCTATGGCACGGTGTGTTACAGGTAGATAAGAGATGCACTGTTGTCATTATGTTTAAGAAGTCAGGATTATCAGGAGTCACAGAGATTAAATTTCCCCCTTTCAACAGTGGCTTGACTGCAACACAACTGGATGTTTAGGTTATTTGCATATGCAGTAGATACATACCAAACTTCTTGCAACAGAATTAAGCGGTGACAACTTTAATTCTGAGAGATCTGCCTCACCCATTCAAACCCTGTACTAATTAGGCTTAAATCAGCTGATTTGAGAAGGCAATATGTTCATTAAAATCACTTTTCTCAAGTCGGTGTTTTACCTCTTGGTTTCTCCAATTAGCATTTTTTTAAAAAAAAAAAGTGAAAGTGGGAGCTTTAGTAAATGGGTATTTTCCACTTAAAAATGTATGCTTATGATAGAAAATTTCACATCTTTCAGCTAGAACCAAAGTTCATTGTAAAGCTTTCTGTATATAGACATATAGAATAGAATTTGGAGCTCTTTGTACAAGCTGCAAACAGTAAAAATACAACATAATCACCTTATTTGCCAGCCCAGGAACAGTGAGTGGAATCTGGGAGAGGAGTATTGAGTTTCTACTGATTTCATTATATTCTGTTAAGTTTTAAGTTTTGTGCCTGCTTTGCTTTCACAGAAGGAAAATAAGTTAGTAATGTATATTTTGAACCAAACCACTACATGAAATTGGTTTTTCTGCCCAGTTTACAAACTGAACCTGCACCATCTTTCAGATAGATCAAAGATGGAAGACCTGCAAGTCTTCTGAGTCATGACAAAATGATACTGCCCAAAACCTGCTTCTGGGGAGGAATAGGGGAGCTGTTGGGGAAGTAGAGTCTTGCTGTACTATGTTTCGTGTAACTTGGAAAGATTCCTGCCACGTGAGTTCTATCAACACCATTACTAAGTTATGTGGTTAAATCCTCCTGCAAAGGCTTCAGAACTTACTAATTTTGTGTCACCTCCACGAAGTCTGCTGTGGTTTAACTTGGTGTTCATAGGTAATGGGAGAAAGGCTGCTTCATTAAGTCACCCAGCCCTCGTGAAGTGCTACAGCACAAGCAGAGCAGCCACAGCCCTGCTGTGACAAATCAAACCTAATGAGTGAACAACAAAATTACAGGTATGTTCCAAACCAGGGTAAATCTTTGTTAGAGCTGTCCAGCTTATACAGGAGTGCTTTGTCCCTGTTTCCAGGTTCTGAATTTCTTTCATGAAAATGACCTGGTTGTGGCCTTCCAGTACCTGAAGAGAGCCTACAAGAAAGATGGGAAGAGACCTTTGACAGGGCAAGGAAGAATGGATTCAAACTGAAAAAGAGTAGGTTTAGGTTAGATATGAGGCAGAAACTCTTCACTGTTAGGGCAGTGAGGCACTGGTACAGGTTGCCCAGAGAATCTGTGGCTTCCATCCCTGGAAGTGTTCAAGGCCAGGTTGGATGGGGCTCTGAGCAACCTGGTCAGGTGAAATGTCCTGTCCATGGCAGGGAAGTTGGAAGTAGCTAATCTTTAAGATCTCTTCCAACCCAAACCATTCTATGATTCTGTGAAAAAATGACTTTGTTTTAATGACAAACGGTCAGATTCTGCCATCAGTTTAAAAGTGGATTTGGCTGTGGTAAATTTAATCTTCATCAGTAATAGGAAAGGAGGATTTAGGTTGCTTTTAACAATTCTTAAAATTCATAAACAGAGAGGAAAAAAGTTTCTGCTATAGGTCAGTGAAAATTAGTGAGGTCCTCGATCCAAGACACAGTTTAAGGAAGACTACCCCAAAATCTCTCCCTTTGAGAGGGAAAAAGGAAACGAGCTAACAAAGATATGCTTGATGTTTTTGAGGTTCAAAACCTCTCTGCGGTGGAAGCTTTTAACTTCCTCTTTTGTTGCCAAATGCCAGCAGGCAGCCATAGCTATCAATCCCTCTGCATCCTATACAGCTGCATTACTTATAATTAGAGGAGAGTGGCAGTTAAGGGGTTTTTTATCCCCTGGGACACTTCAATGGGAGTACAGGCTCCCCTGATTTGTGTTTCATCCTTAATTGCTTCTGAAATTACTTTGATGTGTGTAAAACTGTCTGTTTCATGTGTCATGGAATCATATTCTTGCTCAACGTATTGCTTCTTCTTTTTGGATGTAGAGCAGTGAAATTTTGCATACAGAGTTATCTTGCCAAAAGGAAAGAAAAAAATAAAAAGAAATCTGTAAAAATTCCTAGGGAATACATTTTTGCAGTTAGCAGCATACAACTGAACTGCCACAGTGAAACAACAAAATAACTCTGCTATCATGGCTCTACTGACGAGTAAAAGAAGAAAACAATCTAATATCTCTGCCTTTTTTGTTCCTCAACACACTTTTTTAAACTAAAAATAGTTCATTTGAAATTACTTCAGTTGTTGAGGTACGATGCAAAGAGACCTATTTTTGGGAAATTAAACAGTTAAAATGACTTGCAAGTTGTCAACACAGTACACCAAAGCTTGCAGGTGATGAATCCCTGGGCACAGTCCCAGGCTTTCAGTAGTTTCGGTACAGCAGGGTTCTTCTGGGTGTAGGCTGTAGTCGAGGGGAATCAGGACTCATTCCAGATGGTGTCCTTTCTGGACACCTGCAGCCCTGTCCTTTTAATTCCTGATATGGGAGCAGGGAGGCTGGCATGGCTCAGGTACAGCTCCAGCACACTGTTGTGCTCCTGCACCTTGAATGACGTATTTCTGCCCAGCCCCTCTCCCGGTGAATCACCGGGCTGTAGGAGCACTTATATCAGTGCCAAATGCAGAATCCCCACTGGGACGAGAACAGCATGGCAGTAATACCTAATTAAAGCTGCAGTGAAGTAGGTCAGCTAATATTTCACAAACAACAGCAAGTGTTCTGATTGTTAATAGTTCAGAGCCCCTGTATTTACTCTGAGCAACAACAACAAAAAAAAATATATGTTGCCTAGGAATGTAATGAAGGCACAAGCTGAAAGCACTTGCCACAGTGGATTACAATTGTAAATACTCAAGGCCTCCAAAGAGAGCTGTGCCTTAACTCCTGCCGGTACCTTCAGCACTGGATTAATGCTGTTTCTCCCCTCCTTGCTCAGGCTTGCAGGAGGATTGCCAGAAGAGGGTTAAGTAGCTCCAGGTGAAAGAGCAGATGAGGAAGCCCTGCTTTCAGCCAGGAGAACTGAGGCCAGGGTAAGGAAAGGTAATCCCACTCTCAGGTGCCACAGCTGCTTACAGTGTCATAGGACTGTTTTCAGATGTCCCAGATTCAGACTTCAGCCAAGTCTTCTGGGTCTTACTGGCCTGCAAATGTAAGTGAGATCTGATCCTTTTCTCTGAAATTCATCACATTCTTGACTTAGAGAGAAAAATAGCAGCATTTTCAATTTTAGTGCAGTCAGTGGAGTTCAGTGACTGATGAAAATTTGTAATGACAGTATTCAAAATATTAATATTTTTAAACTCTCAGAACAAGCAGTCACTATTTCATTAATTGTCTGCTATGATTAGTTAAACAAAGAAACATCTAGAGGCTTCACAGTGGCAGAGGACCCCATTAAGCTGGAACACAGTGCTTTGCATTTGGCCATGTCTTTCCCAAAGTCTTGCAACTTATCCAAAAGGATTTCACATGGGAAGCTGGTTCCTTCACTTAAAGCTGCTACTGTGAGCCCACGTTTCAGAGAAGAGCCCTATTTGAGCAGAGCACAAGTCTTTGATGTGAAAAAAATGCCCAAAACTTTTATTTTCATTTATAGATACTAACAAATCAGTCTAGGACAGAACACCATAAACTCTGTGCATCAAGTTTTGTACATCTGTATTCATATTGCTAGGAAGAACACAAGAGGCTTATGGAGCCTTGGCTAAGCTCTGCCTTTTTAGCTGGGTGAGTAGGTAACTTAATTTTGCTGAGTTATTGCATGTAAGAGCAGCTCTTTCAGGCATTTTGAAGGACCTCCTCATGCTTTTCTTTGCAGGAAGTTTTTAAGCCTGTCTGCAAACCTGTTGCTTTGGTTAAAATGTGAACTTCCAGAGCCTTATGAGCATATCAGCCTGGTTTTGTGGTTGGTTTGAGAGTTTTTTTGATACCAAAAAAAAACCCCAAAGAAACAAAAAAGAGTTGTCTTTGATACCTCAAAGAAGGCCAGGCTGTCATCTCTCTACTGCTTGGCACTTGGTTGCTCTGTTCAAATGATGCAGATTCCCTTTGGAAGGAAAGGGGAATTGAGCCTGAGAGAAGCCATGACATGCTGGAGGCTTGTTGCATTCCCAAGGTGAAGGGATCCTACACCTTACCCTGTAGGGACTCTGCTGATGGGGCAGCCCTTGGATGGGGACTGGAACTCCTGACAGGTGGCCTGGGGGTGTGTTTTAAGTTAAAAGCAATAGAACAGCCTGTTCTCTGAGGAGGTGTGATGTAATGCTTCCCCTCCTCCCTGGATGAGCTGTAGATTTTCGTAGTGCTGATCTGATGGGTTGTTCTCTACATTTGGTGGAATGAGTGGCACTTTATTACATTAGGTGATATAATTGAAGTAAATGTGGCATGAGTCATCCAAGTGGTTATGTATGCAGAGGAGGAAGACTTTAAAATTAAGTCTGTGAAGGAAAAACCTAAAAGGAAAGCAGAAAATTTCTAGCATTACCTCTTTTTTTATGTGGAGAAGTCCTTACCGGGAAAAAGGGAATTTTGCTAGAAGTCATTCAAGGTATTTGCCTTCCCCAAGTCTGGTCACTGTCCATTCATGCAATATGTGGTCCATGAAAATAAGCAAGTTCCTAATGAATGAGGGGAAAGCAGTGACCTTAGAGTTGGGTTAGATTACCTTTCCAAGCCAGAGGCTGACCCATCCCACACATGTAGAGACTGGGTTGTATTTGCCGTCAGAAATCATAGGGTATTGCTCCAGAACTGGCAGAAGTCCTTTACTTGTGGTGGACTGGCCCTGACCCTGCCCAACTCATCCAAGATTGCACATGTGTCACCAGAGAATTGATCCAACACCACAGAGAACTTACCCTGAAAAAAGATAAATTCTCTGAAACATGAGCAGGACAGAGCAGGGGTCACATGCCAAGTAGCTCCATCCAAGCAGTAGTCCAGGCAGGTGCTAGAGCACAGCCTCACCATCCTCTTGGGACTTCTGATTGTTGATATAAATACAGCACCATCTCTTGCAGGGTCTCAGGGCTGAAGTGTTTGTGTTTAGTTAAAATGACCCACATTTAAAGTGAACAGGATGGAGCTATTCGCACACTAATGAGAAGAAATTGCCTTGGCCAATCGCAGTGTGCCAGCCACCATGCCTGCTTTATAAATGAGATTAATGACTCAATTTGCAGTAAATGCTTCAGCAAGGAGAAACTTATTTTGTTATACTAATTGTGTCACATATGTGCCTCCAAACACCAACTGTGCAGAGCTGGATTTCCCTGTGGTGTGCAGGATGGCCAGGCTCTGGGGGTTTATTAATGCCATTGCCCCGATTTCTGTGCTGCAACTGATCATTCTGATCTTTGTGTTTGGTGCTGCAGCAGAAATGCTGCTGATGGCAGAAATTATTGTGTAGTATAATCCTCCCTGTTAGTGGCAGGAAGAGAGTCTGTCTCTAACATAAGCTGTTCAAACCCATTTTCCCCGCTATCATGAATAAAACTCTAACGTTATTTACTTAAGCTTTCAATTAGTTTTTAATTGTAATGAAATGATGAATAATTGCCTGGGCCTCTAATTTGCTCAAGAGCTACTGTGATTTTAATGGCTTTTTACAAAACTTAAATGTTGTCCGTTTATAGGACCATACCGTATTGCTTTAATAGAGTAAATGAATTCAGAGTTTCATCAAATTAATCATTACACCTACTTTTGCATTTGTTCCCATATTACTAACAGGTTCGTTAATGTAAGTGTGAGAAAACAGGATTTGCTGACAATGGACCAACATCCACAGCGGGTGTAAATTAACCTTGCCACAGTGAAATCTGCAACTTGCTTTACACCAGCTAAAGCTCTGCCTCAATTTGTTCATTACTCATCCTGTTATTCTGGTTTTGATATTGGATACAATTGTCCTTACATTCTTCATGCTCTTACACCACTGTAGCTTTGATGTCAGTGGAATTACTCAGAACTCACCGTGGGGCTAGGAAGAGAATTGTATGTAAGGATACCATGAAGGGACTTTTTTCCAATGGCAAATTTAAAATTCCCTTCCCCCAACTTTTGCATATAAATATATTTGGTGAGAAATGTAGTGGAGGTCTGAATAGCTTGTTTGGCTGTAGAATTATCTTTATAAGTTTGTTTGCATTCTTCAAGCCTTGTTAAATGTGCTTCTGATTTCAGCTGAAACTATTAGAAATTGCTATACTCAGGGTTTCTCTGAGAGGTCTCTACCCTTTTACAGTGAGAAAGGACAGTGTTTGTTTTATTTAGTACCTTCACAAAATACTGAAATGAGGAGTACTGTCCCATTGTCTGGGGAGCATGTGCTTTTCCAAAGTGGTCTGTGAAAAATCCAAAGTAGACAATCGTGCCTTTGAAGCTTACAAAGCAGCCCGCAGTCCAAGAGCAGCCTCTTTGTCTCCCATTCTGAAAAACACTGAAATATTGTGTCAGGTTCTTTATTGAAAGTTAGCATGCCCCTCAGCTTCATCCTACCCTACTAAGATCAGCCTCATGACAGCAGTAAAAATGATTAGTTTGTGCTCTATTATATTTAGGTGACAGTCTTGGACAATAAACCGCGTGTTACTGAGTTCAGGGGCTTTCACCAGGCGTGATGTATGGCCTACAGATGGCCCTGAAGATGGGGCAGGGACAATTCCCTTCTGCAGGATGGTTTATGCCTGAAGCATCACTGTAAGGGTGTACCTGGCTGTGCTCCTCATGCCCATGGCACACACACAGCCACGGAGCAGTGCCGTGGAAAACATGGACCAGTCAGGGGGCTGCAGTGTGTGCCCTCTGCAGCCTCACGGTGATGAGCTCTGCAGCAAAGAGATGGAATTTTGGGATTTGGAGAGTCTCTGGTTGTCAGAACTTTGGTTATGATATGTAGCATGTTGCCTTGCTTTATGGAAGAGCTTTGCAGACTGGAATACAGCACTCTCAAATTTGCAATGTTCTACTGTGCATGGTTAGTAGGCTTCTCCTGCTTAGGAAGCCTCCCTGAACGAAGAACAAACTGTATTAAAATGAACCCCCACAGTCTGACAGTGTCAGTGTGGCACGGGGTGAAAATGTTTCACAGAGATGCAATACACTGCAGGTATAATATTCTGGCTTCTTACAGTAAAGGCTTCTGACTGAAAGGTTTTCCTTGTCAGGGAGGGTATGTTTGTGTTGTGACCTAACAGCTCTCTGGTGGTGGAGGGAGCTCTCAGGATATAAAGAGAACTTTAAAAATCGTATGATACGGTGATTATTTTGCACCATCTCTTTGAACTCTGGATTCAAAACGCTTGGTATGAAGAAAGCTGATTGCCAGTTTGTGTAAAAGAGAGATTCAACAATGTGGAAGTAAGGATATACTAAAGGGGTTGGGATAAGTTCCTCCTCATATTCTACCTCACTAGCTCCCATCTCCAGCTT
This sequence comes from Rhipidura dahli, assembly GCA_013399225.1. Lineage (NCBI taxonomy): Eukaryota > Metazoa > Chordata > Aves > Passeriformes > Rhipiduridae > Rhipidura > Rhipidura dahli. Next base: position 583,022 of record VXAC01002371.1, on the reverse strand, counting down.
CTGTGCCGTGCACTGAAAAGATCCACATCCCCAGATCAGCACACGGATTTTTGTTCCAGTGCTTCAGTCTCTCATGTTAATGGCGAGGAGATGGAGACAAAATACGGTGCTGTGCTGAGCTGAGACGTTTGTATTTAGTGCTCTATCTGTGCCTTATGCAATGGATTTTCTACCATGTAACCCTATCCTGGGAGAGGTGATGTGCTGGCAGCATGGTTGCAATTAATTCCAGAAAGTATCCTGGCCAGGGCTGATCTAATGGATACCATACTCCTGGAAGGTGCTAGTTAATATCATGCTAAAAGCAAAGTAACAGCTAAGATATTTCATTAAAAGAGTTTGGATAGTCTATATTTTTACTGCATGGGAAATCTCAAGTTGGACCTCTTTTTAGAAATGAAAGCTTGACAATGTGTCTTTTTATTTTCACAGAAATAGAGATTTACAACATAAACAAATACATCAGATTTGTAGTTCTGCAAAGTTCTCTGGTCCTTGTATTCTTCTGTAGACTACCAGGGGAGAAAAGAACCAAAACCAGAGTAGATTATCATCCTTTTACTCTCTGAATTATTTCAGTTGAGCACTATGTCATTTTTCCTCCCAGGTTTTCAGCCATAGCTGGCAGGCTTCTGTCTGTTAATCTCTGTGGTTTGCTCTTCTATTTCCTATACATTTTTTAGCTGCTGGGTGGATGCTATTATGGCGCATCCAACCTTTGGTATAAATAATTTATTCTGAGGGTTCAGTATGTTATAACGTGCATGAAGCATCTTGCATTTATTTTTAATGCTTTTGCTTTCCTGAGAGCTTTCTACATCCAAAGCTACCATCAGAGAAAACTGTCAATCTTCAAGCAGAAGGGAGAGAAACTTTTAGACCATATCATTCTATTTTTCTAGCTATAAATCATATGCTTCTGGTGAAGAGCGGAGCAAATGGTTATTATTTACCATTTTGAAGAACCTGGCTTGGATGATGTGAAAACGTCTGTTTGCATTTGATGTGAAGTCTCTGTGAGCAACTCCCTGTGCTCACAAGCAAGTTGTGTGCTGGTGCCATGTGGGAAGCCAGTGAAATTATGGAAATGTTGAAGGGCAGCTGGGTGACTGATAGATGTAAGTGCTGAAAACACAAAAAGAGGTATAACTGGGGCAGCAGTAGCCAGGAGTGCATTGGAACTGGTGCACAACCAGGGGATGAACCCACCCCATACAACAGATGGAAAGACAGCTCAGTTCAGTGGGGAAAGGTGAGCTGGTCCCTGCAGTTAGTGGGGAGAATGGTCATAGGGATGATATTTTAGACATTTTAGGCATTATTTAATAAAAATATTACTGGTGGTGGGAGGCTGTTCATTTTTTGGGGGCGGTAGTGGAATGGGGGGTTGGCAGGTTTTTAGTAGATCTATAAGTTTCTTTGACATACCATCCTTGAATTTATGCTGATTTAGCCATAAAACTGTACTATGATTTAAAACCAAGCAAACTTGCCTTGTGTGAGATGTATAAAACATTAAATTAATGTCTACCTTGTCTGCAGATAACACAGAGAACGGCACAGGAGTGAAAGAGACCCTGTCTCTAGTGGCTTCCCCTAAAAACTGGAGCCTGCTACTCCTCAGAGTTCCTATTGACATGCTAGGCTGTGACACAGCCCTGTGACTTGCAGGGTTTCTCAGAAAAGAGGGCTGGTAACAGAGCGAATAACATCCGAGGGAGATGGAAAGAAGATGGGAAACTTCTGGAGTGAAATCAATGGACAGATTCAACAATGATAAAAGGAAATGTTCCATGCATGCTCGTTCAGCATGTACAGGGACTTAACTCTTTGCTGGCCTTTAAAGGGGCTTGTGCAACAGGATGCAGTGGAATTGGAGCTGAACCAGTGGCTGCAGCAGTTTAGAACAGACTTTTGGACCATTTGCATGCACAAGTCTCTCCAATAACAATATTAGAGGGGAACTTCATGGCTGAAAATCAGTCCTGAGACATGGAAAGTGCTATGACAGCAACTCTTACAAGGCACATCACAGTTCAGTAGCTGGAAGGTGAAGTTGAACTAATTCAATTTCAGTATAAGAGGGAGCTTTCCAGGCACAAGGAAGGAGCAGGAACAAAGGAGGCTCTCCATAGGAGCAGGATAATTAAGTGCTAAGCTAGTTTACCTGATGAGTGGACACAAGGAGTCCTTGGAAAAGGAGTCTTTCAAATTCATTCCAAAGAGTATTTTAGTCTGGTCTGACTCTGTAGATTAGTGAGGAGGATAAAATTTTCAGCTTGAATCTCAGTGTATTCTGTTTCTTCTGTTCAGCCAGTTACTATATCTTGTACTTCAGTCAATTGTCTGCAGGCCTTAAAGAGTGTGGTTTAAATTTTTTTCATCTTTATTTTTTCTTCTCCTCCTTAAACACTGAACTAGAGAGACACAGTCCGAGCTGGAAAGAGACCAGAACTCAAAACATGATGAATGTGGATGGGTGCTGCTCAGCCCAATCTCTGTTTCATAATTCTTAGCTACCTAAGAATGATGATATTTTTCTAATGTGCTCAAGATCAAATTCTAATCTATTTTAATGAGAGGTTTTGTCTCAGTGATCGGGCTGTGCTTTTCAGCAGGTCAAACTCTATAATGTAATGATCTTTTCTGGTCCTAGCATTAAAAAATAGAGCTAGTTCAGTCTCTACCAAATACTGCTGTGCTTGTGTTGTTAAATTGCATTGGCTTGTACCAATACATTTCATGAAAATGCCAATGCTGAGCAGCACTATGAACTAATGGAGTTGCCTTGAAATTAAAGGTGTTACAGCCACTTAAATTAGTTGGGAATTTGGTCTGCAGCATATGATACCTAACACAGTTTTGAAAAAAGCTAAAATCCCCAAACAGCAAGTGTTATCAGATCTCAGCTGTATTCCCTCTAAAAGAACAAGTTCTGATACTCTGTCATGACTCCTTAAAGAAAAACCTAAATCTTGACACAGAACACAAATATATCATAACTTCTGCATCTGTTTCTGCCAATACTCTTCTTGCCTTGGCTTGATTGAACCAGCAAATTAAAGCTGGACTACTTTTTTTCTTAAACCTTTCTGTAGATCAGGTCAAATTCATACTTTTATTGCTTTGTTTCTACATTAACTTCAGTTAATTTACTCCAGACTTGTACTGGACTGAGTGGAAACAGAATCAAGTCCATAGACTTCAGCTTGATTTTCAGATTTTGTGGCTGCTTGCAAGAAAATCAGGCAAAATTAAGTAGAGAATTAAATTAGAAAATGTGGAATTACTTACAGATTTTTGTCTTTTCATTAAGTATTGTTTCCAGGAGATCCATCTTTTCATTACCTTGTGCTTTCATCCCAGTGATGAGAATGGATAACTGTAAGCCCAACAGCACTGGCCATTGCCTTCTCTGCAGCATGGGGATGCCATGAAATATTGCTGATTCCAATACACGAGGCTTTTATTCACAGCCTGCATGCTTCCCTAAGTGTATCAGTACTTTCTAAATATGCCACTTACCACTTGGGAAACCACTTCCCTGTGCCTGCCCTATTTGTAGAGGTTGACACAAGCAACAAATGCCACTGGCAGTCTAAAATGAACTATTCTGGTAGGCCTTTGCTTTCTGGGTATTTGCTCTGCTTTATTTGCCTCTGGCAAGTTACAAACGAGAGTAAGAAACATGACTTTTTGAGAGAAAACAAGCCACAGCCTTACAAGGAAAGGAGCAATAAATAATCTGGGTAAATATTCCTTGCCATGCAGAACTAACTACACCTGCAATCCTGCACAGGCTGTTTGTGGCACAACATGGGCCTGATTTTTCCTTTGCCGTGCTGCAGCAGCTTCACTGAAGTCCATGGGCCTGCTTTTGCAGAGCATAAATCTCCAAGTCTGCCTGTGAGCTGCCTGCCAGCTTTGATTTGGGAGCTGCTTGGACATCAGAGCATGCCCAGTAGCTGTCAGTGAACACTTTTGCCTAGAAACTCCATCACTGCAGCAGAACTGATGTTCTGTCACTGGTACACAGTGTGTGAGCTTCTCTGGTGCCATGGCCAGGTGTAACTTGCAGATACATGCTGATAAATCCAGGTCACTCCTTTATATCCATGCCTCTATGGATACCAAAGCAGTTATGGATACCAAAATTAATATAAGCAACCATACACAGAGGTACAGCCCAAACTTCCTAGTTAGGTGCAGGCTGAAGTGGTGGTGTTGAGCTTCTGGAAAGGAGTCCTTTTAGGAAATAATTAATATTCAACAGACTTACCTGCTTGTCAAGTGTTTGAACTGCAGAAGTTGTGAATACATCTCAGGAACCACCAGGAAGCAAAGAGTTTTTGAGGGAATCTGACTGTGTCTCACACCTAGGTAAGTCCTTCTGACATAAGAGAAACCTAGATCCTAGAGAAATCCCTGGAGGAAGCTGTGGTTAAATCAGCAGAATTTACATGCAGATAAAAATTGCTTAGCCAGCTGCACCATTCCTCCAGCAGTACCAGCCTGGTCCTTGAAGTTTATTGCCTACTGCTGTGTGCCGAATTCTAATTGTCAGATTAATGTAGTTTTACAGCAGCCAGGCTCCTGCATCCCTGCTTCAAAGGTAAGGGGTAGTTTTCCTTTCACTGCTTCTTTGGAAGAGGTGGTAGGCATATATGCTGACTGAACTTTTATTGGTGCTCTGTAATGCTCATCCATCACCTTCTGATGCTGTAGAGGATTGCATAAGCTCAGACTTGTCCCAGTTTACCTGTGGGTCCAAGTACACCAATAATCTCCATCCCAAGGGGATTGCCCTACACCCCATGCCATCTGTGCCCCCAGGGGTGAGGGTGTTTTTACTCTGAAATCCTGGTGACACCCACAGCCTGTATCCTTAGCTCTGGGCAGGGAAGGCAACTGGCTCTGCAAGCATCCTACAACAACCCAGACCCCAAAACAGGCCTTGCTCAGAAGCAGACCCTGCTTTAGTTGCCTGTTCTCCAGTCAGCAGAGCTGCAGCCCTCTGTGGGTGGAGGTTCAGAACATCCCCGTGCCTTGTGTTCAGCACTGCCAGGCTAGACAGGACATAAACCTCAGGAAATTTGTTCTACCCATTTGTCATTTAACAGGATGTGAGCCAGCTGGCATGTCTCCTCTGTGGCCTTGTCAGCAAGCCTCTTGTTCCACCCTGAATCTATTATGGCCCATTTTCCCTTGACTGTGTGTTCAGTTTGCTGTTCCTGTGGCTGTGCCTCAGCAGCAGCCCTCCTCTGATGTTAGGGGTAACCTTTTCCCCTGTCAGTACCCCAGGGGAAGGGGCTGTCTGCATCATTCCAATGGCCTTGGATGGCAGAAACTTAATTTATCATATTAACCCCCATGAAATGCAAATTTTAATTCTTGTACCCCCCTGCTTGTCTGCCTACCACTGTAGAGCTTTTCTCCCCTGTGCTATATTCTGAGCTGCTGCCTCTTATTCCTTCTTTGAAGTCCTGCTCAAGACCACCTTTGCCCACTGCAACTGTTTTCCTTAAAGTTTCTGATGTCTTTTCTAACCTAGTGAGACATAAGTGGGAAGAAAGGGGTTTGTCCCAGTTTCTGTTTCAAAGAATCCAATCTATCAGGAAAAGAAACTGAGCTCTGTTTATGGAAGTCCCAGATCAAACACCTCTGATTGCTGTGAGAGCAAGGATCTCACTTGGGGTTTATCCCTTTGCTAATGATTTTGTTATCGATGAGGGTGTTGATTCAGTGAGTGTCTAATGCTTTCTGGTCATCAATTATCTCTCCATGGCTTGTTTCCATTCAGCCTTGGAACAGAAATTCCCCAGACAGCAGATGATTCATGGACACCTGTAGACAGCTGGAAGTCTGACTTAGCACTGCTGTCACTCACTGTAAGGCCCATGATCATCTGTGTGTGTAAAATGCTACAACTGGAAAGAGCAGAGCAACCTAAAGACAGGCTGTAGGAATATGAGAGCAATAAGAAAGTAATTTATTCCTGGGAACCTCTACCATTTGGCTGCACCAGTGCCTCCCCAGTCCCTTATTTAAAGCAGGTGATGCAAGCTCCGGATATTGGGGGGGATCCTGAATTGTCAGTCACAGTTTTGTCCTCACCTGGAGTGTGAGGATCCATGAAATGAGGACCAAGCTCCTGACCCAGCCGGCCAAGCCTCAGTGCCAAAAGCTGGGAGGCAATGAGGCAGCAGCCAGAGCTGTCTGCCCTTTGTCCCTCTTTCAGCTAACAGGTTTTAGGCCTGAGGAAGGAATGAGAAAGCACTTTATTTAAATAGTGTGTTATATAGCCTGGTGAGTGTACAAGCTTTCCCAGATGTGGGGAGGGCAGCTTTAGGGGAAGTCACTTTACCTCTGGTGAAAAGAACTGCTTGTATGCCAACAAGCTCAACAAATTGTTAACTAAAACAGAATCCATCTATTTAAAAGAATAACTGCTAGTAATTTTAAAAAAATGTAGCCCTTCAGCAGCCCATCTCATGTCTTTGAAGCACAAGAGAGCTGTGAAGCACAAGCAATTCCTGTTTTGCCCTGGTTCGTTGCATTAAGGGACCTTGAGAACAGGAAATGGCTTCTAGAAATGTGGAGCTCTCCAAAAGACAGACTTTCCCATTAATGCCAATGAAATGATTTCTAGTTTCATAATAAACCCCCCTGCATAATTCTTCCACTATNGAGAGAGAGGGGAAAAAAAGCAAACCACCAAATTTAATCAGATTACTTTTAGACTGGGAAACTTAGAATGAGTGTACCCTGCCCTAGAAAAGAAATGGTTGAAACCGCATCATATTTATTTCAGCAGTGGGGATGAGAGATGGTGCGCTGTATTGTGCTCTCCACTTCACATTCCCTTTTCTCCCTCTGCTGGCCGTCGGAGACAGCCAAGTTGTAGCTCGCAGAAAACAACAAAACTCTCAAAAGGCTGAAGCACTCAGGAATCTCAGAACTCTGCGGTCTGTGCTGAGAAATTAGGTCGTACCATACTTGAGCCCAATTAGCGGTGGAAATGGCTGACAGTCATTCCCTGTACAGAGCAGAAGAATTCCTGGAGAAGATCAGTGCTGTGTTACAGCACGTATCAAACCTGGAAGTCGCTTATTTTTATTTTAAAGCACAGCTTCAGGGCTGTGGTTTTAGCAATGGTATTTCTTGTCTTTAGATTACAATCGTGTTCTGCGTACTTCTCTACTGGTTACTGATTCTTCACTTTGTTTTTTGGGGTTTTTTTACTTTCTTTTGGAAATATTTGTATAATTTACAGACCTAAGGGTAAAGCCTTGCTAAAGCAGCTCTAAGAAAAAGATGCTCTACTATGTATTTAAAAAAAAAAACAAAAAAAAAAAGATTAATTTTGTTTCAGAGAAGTTCTTTAAAAACAATGGGCTTTTACAGAAATTAAAGCCTGTCAATATGTATTTATTAATAATACTGCCCTATAGGAGAAAATAAATGTTACAGACTTACTTAAAAGGACTAGCTAGCAAACAAGAATATAATCTTGCCTGTAATGCAGATGCTACCTTCTGCTCTATAAGACTGGGGTATTAACCTTGCAAATAATGTTATACTAATGACTAGAAACCATAAACTATAAATCTTATAAATATATATCAACCTGGCATGGAAATGTTTGTATATTCCCTGTAGCAAGACAGAATCAGTAGCACTGGATTAATAGCATTAAGCTTTTTAACTGCTCTTTGAGATATTGTAGTAAATATTATAGCCATTTTATGGTTGAATAAATGGAGGCAGAAAAGAGTTTGTTCAACAGCCTAGAAGTGCAGATTTCTAATCCTCCTTTTATTGATACACATATAAAAGACAGGTGGAGAATTTTTTTTCTCTTGAAGGGATGTATTTAGAGCAATAGCTGACAAGGCTTAGAGAAGTAAAGTGCATTTAGAAGGAATTTAGCTAGGGGAAAATGTTGGCAGATGCTAAGGAATATTCAAGTTAAACAAAGACATCTGTGAGCAGTGGCAGTGCTGGGAGAATAACTCTGTAGTCAGCAGCAAAGGAGATTTGAGTTAGAGATGCTGTGGCAGGCACAGGTTGGGGCTGGGATGTGAGGAAGACTTTGCAGAAGTGTTGTAGCTCAGCTGAAGGAGCCAGACAAAAGCACAGGAAGTTTATAAATAGGGAAGGTTTTAAAACATAGCTTTAACAGGGGTATCAAGTCTAGGAATAAAAACATCTTGAATTTTTGCATACCTTCTCACCACTGTTCAGCTGCCTGCCCAAACCTGGAACATCTCAATGGGTGGTGCTTCTTCAGCACAGGATTGCCTGCCACATGCAGTTGCTCTGTGGAGATGAGCAGAGACACTTCTCAGTTGCCCCAGAGCTGCACTGTATCTTCTATTCACTTGTTATCTCTCTGTCAGGGTAGGCACCAAAGCAGAGGTCCAGCTCCTTCATTTTATTAACTGTCCTGCACACAGAAAAGTTAATATCTTGCTTTGTTACTTTGGTGAAGAAGCATTTTTATTACAACAATTACACATTAGAGAGGTTCTGTGCATACCAACACTTTCCAAGCAATGGATGGCAAAGGTTCACACAGAGATTTAATACCTTTGCATTGTTACCACTGTGTACAGCAATAATTAATTCCCTTCACTCTTTCAGAGGCTTGCTGAGGCCTCAGCTTGCTCACCACAGCACAGGCTGGGAGTTTGTGGAGATACCTCCTCTCTGTTTTTATGCTTGCAGTAGCTACATTAAATCTGCATTTTCCTCTAGCCTAGATGGAAAGATCTGTTAAAAAATAATTGCCACTTCCTTTTCTTCCACTGGGATTGCACACAACAAAACCACGTGTAAGATGCAAGGCTCTTTCCGTGCCCCCTAAAGACACCAAACTAGAGTTTCTGTGGCCCAAATATTGTAGCATCTTCCTGACTTTAGTCTTCAGACTTTTTTATTTGTGGTTTTTTGAAGATGAACTGTTAAAAGTCATACAATGAGAAATATTTTGTGCACACTCTTGTTCATAGATCAGATATTGTTTTCTTTTGGAAAGAATAAAAGTAGAGAACTGAGTCACATAAAGCTTGCTGATGATTTGACAAATGGGGGACTTCCTGAAGCAGTTTTCAGAGTGGACACAGAAGAAAACAGGATATTGTTATGACTGGATATGTAAATTCTACACGTTGAGGAGTGTGGTGGTGCCTAAGAAAAGCCTTTTAAATTGTGAATGGAGAGTCCTGAGTATATTTCCACAAAGGTTAGAGGAAAGATTCCTAGCAGAGTATTTTGGAAAGAGGTGGTTGGATATGCTCTGAATTATGACTTCTGGATGAAGTTAATAACTGTGTTAATAGCTCAGCCATGTTCTCTGAAAAAAGGATTTCTTTAAGTGCTTTAATACTTCACATAGCACAGAGGTGTTATTTGCTTTCATGTAGATACTTTAATTAAATATTACTGTTATTTGTGAACCACTACTATTTATGTAGTTCATACTGTTAGTCTTTCTTGTCAAGCAAGCAGGTGTTTTATCCCTCTTAAAATTCACTGTAAAAGAATACCAGCCTGCTTTGAAACACACAAAACACTTAGGACTGGGTCTTGATTTGGCTTTGTAACAGTGACCTTTTCTTTGCAGATGATGTGTCTGCTGGCTTCAGTGATGTTCCCCTTTCACAGCAGAAGACAAAGCCTGATTGTTCAGCAGAGCCAGGGTGTGAGCTCAGAAAACTAAACAGGGAGAAAATCTGAATTTTTAAGTCAATATCTTACGTCTAAATTCAGCTTTTTCCTGAATCATCTGTTTACCTGTTACTGCTTTCAATTGTCTTCTGTAGTTCTTGTGGAGTGGGTTGCAACAGACTGAGTTTTTCTGTCTTAAGCTGTGTGTGGAAATGGTGTGCAAAATGGGCTCTGAAGTTTGCCTCTAACTTGTGGTCAGCAGTTAGCAGTGATTGCTACTGCCATCCCCAAAATACTGCTGTTGTAATTAGCACCAATTTCTTCTGTGTGCTGGAAAAGACATGCTGCAAATGGTAAGATTGAATAGTAAGATTGAATAGTAAGATTGAAGTAAAAGGACCAGTCCAAAGGGATGTTGAATGCTTTCAGCTTCCATTGGCCTCTGGGATTTTGGAACTCAGTGCTTCTTAACCTCACACCTTTAGAAAGGATTTCTTTTTTGTTTCATTATGCTCTTAGAGGTGTGGGGGTTTGTGCTTCTTTCTCCCTCCCCTTCTTTCCTCCCAGAACTTTATGGAGGAACTGTTTTGATTTCCTTGGTCATAAAAACAATTCATTCTATGCCCTGTGGTCAAATGTAGCTGCATATGTTGGACAGCTGATTTCCTTCACAAAAAAAGTATGTCAGGAAGCACATGTCCTGCAGCATCCTGCAGTGTGGAAGGTGTGTAAATGACAACAGCAAGACATGCAGTTAAACAGGAGCTAACAGGATTTCAGCAAAACAAGTATGAAAGCAATTTGGGAACATCTTGAGACAGTTTTTATATGGTTTTTAGACAAACAGGCAAAAAGAACTTGCAAAAGAACCTCTCAGCTGATCAAAAAGACCTTTCACTTCTCTGTGCATATTTTTAAGGGACATATAAATGTGGTAAAGAAACACTTTGATAGCAAAGTCAAGAGGAAAAAATGTAGCCATATCTACTGAGATATGTGTGTGTGACTGGTAAATCCAATATTGAAAGGAAATATATCTGTCCACACTGCTGCCATGCACCTAAGAGTGCTTTTTATTTTCCTTCTACTACATGGATGGTGTCATCTTCCTTCCCTAAACATAATTCTTACTGGAGAAAAGCCATATAACACAAAATCTCAATATGTGGAAGATCTGAGTGGAGGAGGTAAGCACAGATTTTTTTTTTGAACTTTTTTTTCCAATTTACTTTTGAGTATTAAGAACATTGAAATAATTATTTCCCCCAATGCCCATACAAGTCATGCACTATAACATTCTACATATGTAGTCAAGTAGAGGAGCAGCTAAGTTTGGCAATTATCCATTTTTTTCTAGACAAAATCAGGTTTTGCTTGTGTGTTGAGTATGTCTGCTCCCATAGGTGGTTCTGTATCCCTTTTAGGCACTTGAAAAAAAATGGGCCACTAATTTCACAGGTGGAATTTTATTTTTAGCCTAGCTTGCTGTTGCTAGCTCCAAAGAACTTTGTGGTTGAAAGGCCAAAAATATGGGAAGAGCTAAAATCCAGGGTTAAATGTTGGTCTTTTTCCATGTCTACTTGTACTGCTATGTACTAGTGATATCCTTTCATGGATTGTGGTGCTCTGTATGTTCATGCTCACCCAGCAATTCATCAATTGTGCATGTCTGACAGCCCAGCCCTAAAATCCTTTTTAACATGTCACACTATGGAAAGGCACAATGATGTGGGTTTGATATGTTGTAACTGTATGGTCCTCCTGGGCATGTAGGATGTGGTAGCAGATGGATTTCATGTAAATAACAAGTATAGTCAACCTAAAGAAAGAGAAAATTATGTCACCTCGCCACGTACCCCTACTTGCAAAATAGAAGAATTCTCCCTCATTTTCCTGGTTCTAGCTGGTTGAGATATTTGTAGGGAACAGGTTAGGGTTTCATATTTTAGTGCACAGTATTCAGTGTGGCCTTATTCTGGTGTAAAGATGTCTCACAAGTCACCTTAACAAACAAAGGTGTGATGTGAAACAAGCTGCAAGTGGAGGAAGGCAGGGATGAGAAGGATGGGAGGGAAACACCATGAAATTATTTAAATGTTCCCTGTATAAACAATGAAAAATTATAGGAGCTGTCATTGGTGGCACTTTCCTCAGCCATGAAGACTTTCACTTGTACTTTAACTCAGTTCCACATCTTTTCCTCTTTCTCCTCCATCACCTCTAGAATGGCATGTTCTGTCTCATGTCCTGCTATACAGATGTGCTGCATTATTAGTCCAAATTTGTTTTCCTGTTGTGTCAGGTACATTTTTTTCCATATTTCATGGGATGGCTTAGCTCAGGATGGTGCTTCAGCACATGTGCAATGAAAGCCAGGAAATGCCCCATTTCTACAGCATTGGGTGTGCTTGCTATATTATGAGCCAGGAAGATTTGAGAAGTTGGTGTAATACACTAAATAAACGATGGATTACTCAATGATTATTTCTGATTTTCACTTTTGTTTTTCCCCAGGAATTCCTAAACCATGCCATATATTATCAGCAGGTCAAAATGTTACGAATCCAAATTCTTCAATTAATTTTTGCAGAAATGTGTAGGCAACTAAGTTTTATTGAGAAGTTTTTACCAAAATGAAACTGTGGTTTGCCTGCTGCGTGCAGTCACGTCCAGAAATTGTGTTTTGCAGAAGGTGGAAAAACCCAGGATGTGATGTGGTGCCTGTCATCTGTCAGAAAGGATTATGAGTAACCAGTGGGTTTGAAAGTTAGGATCTGAACATGAGTTATCAGCTGAAAATCACGGATGTATGTTAAGTAAAGGATTGCTTCTATATTTCTGCAAATATCTGCATGGTGATTTTTCTGTTTAGTTCTTTCCAGGTAGTTGCACAAGGCAAAGTTATTGGGTAATAGGCTTAGAATAAGTAAATTCAATAAGTTAGTCTCCTAAGCCAAAGTGCATCTCTGTCAGAGTCATCCAAGGGAAAGTGAAATAAATGAAAAAAGTTGGTGTTCTCAGATACAATGTGGGAAGTAAGGAAAGCAGAAGAATCCTGAGTTTTCTGGAATTTATGTGCATACATAATTTAAAAATGAACTTTCTTTGTAAAAGAAATACAGGGCAATTTAAGTTGCTGTGACTCTCCCAAGCTGTGGAAAAGAAACTCATCCTTGGCATTGAATTTGTATTGTTAGACTCAGCAACTGCATACAGTAATTACAGCATTATCTGTCATGGTGTTTCTGTACTAAATATGCTTCACATTCAGCATTTTACATTATTTTTGTCAATCCATTCAGCCAATTGGTCACAGATAAACTCATTTGAAAATCTAGATAATCTTGTCTGTTTGGCATCTATGGAAATTGGTAAATGCTATGGTGTTCATGTGAGAAGCAATTATCTCTACTTCTGTCCTTAGCCTTATTTACAGTCATTGTTAACCTTGGTATTTCAAATATTTTGTTAGGCTGGTTCCACACTAATTTTTTCTACTGTCTTTGTGACTTTTTTTTACAAGTTCCCTGGGAACAAAATTTCTGCTTTGGAACTAGAGGCACTGCACAAGGGATGCTTCTGTTGCAAGGTTTATTGTTCTGGATAAAGGGTTGCTTCCTATGGCTAGGACCTCTCCACCAGCACAAAACCTTGGTGGGAGAGGAAATCTGAATAGAGAAGGGGGTGCTCTGCACTTTGGCAAGCTCCCATTGCCTGTGACTGCCCGTGGCACTGAAGCAAAAGGAAATATTGCTGAGATTAGGGGAGGAAAAAAAAAAAAAAAACAAAACAAAACCAAAGACAAGTGGGAAGGGGTTTAACACACAGTGATGCACTTAGGGGATGGAAAAATGGGAGAAGGATCAAATGAGTGCTCTGTGACTTCACACCCATTTCCTCAACTCCCCCTGGAGGCAGAGATGTTTGTTCCATCTATAATTCAGCTCAGGCCCCCAAATGGGCAAAGCTTGAAGAAAATGGTCCAAGTTTTGTGATTTTTTTTTACAGCCTTTATCCTTACTGTACATAATGAGTCCGTGTCACCTGCATTGAGGGGTATTGAACTGTCCTGTGGAGGCTGGTGTCTCCTGCCACTGACTGTGGAAGGAGTACAGAAAGATTAGTCTCCCAAGGAAGGTGTCTAAAAGCCTTGTGTACACCTCAAGGCTGTCCCCTTCCTCCAGCACAACTTCCTTTTAAGCCATTTTCCACTGTGATAGCTCAGAACAGAACTATTTTGTCTGGTTTCTCCCTTAAAGTTATATTTGGAGACTGCTGTACAAGATAAAAACCTCTGCAAACTGATGCAGATTATTATTAATTTTTACCCTCATTATTTTTTACTTGCCTTGGCTTATTTTTATCGTTCTGCCTTTCTTCCTCCTCACCAGATTGTTTATACTTAAAAAGAAATAAGCCTTCTGCTTGTTGCATAGTCAGTTCTCTTTACATTTTTCTGAAGTTAACATTGGTTTCTGTTGTCCTTTTCCATGTTTAGACATAGCCAGGATAAATTTCAATGACAGCCTTTCCAACTGTTTCTAAATATTTCTCATTTTTCTTGCAGACCCATTTCCATATGCTGCAGGATTGAAAGAAAAATTCCATCAGGCGTGCTCTGCATCCCTCCAGCCATCCTCCCAAAAGTGAAGGGGCTCAGTTTGCTCAGGTGGAGCTTGCTTTCCACACCCCCAGTGCCAGCAAATCTGCTGGGAGTGGGAGGATGGTGGAGCAGCCACCCACAGCCACCTGCTCTGCCAGAGGGTCCAGAGCCTTGCCAGAACAGTGCCCAGGCACCAGCTTGGGGTGGGAATCTTCAGGGAGCATGGACTAGCCAGGGGATTCACTACTTCACTTTTCTCTTTCTTGCTCTCTCCTGGGTAACCTTTGCTAGCAAAGATAAAAGCCTGGTGTTGCTTTTTATTTTTGGCAGGTTTTTTATGCTTCAAGTCTCCTTCCTGGAAAATTACTTGCTTGTCTTACCTATGGACATTTAGTCTGTTGTAAGAGCACAGCCTTAGTTTTCTAATCTGAAAATTTGTGTGACACGGGGTATAATCCCTTTCTCAGTAAACAGTTTAGCAGGGTGTGCACAACCTTGCCATTAAAATAATAACATCTGTATTGGAGGTGTCACTGTCAGGGCAGGATGCTTCATCACTTCTACCAGGACATTATTTCCATGCAGACAAGGCCTTAAGCAAGGTCCTACCAGGTACTTTTCTAAAGAAAAAGAAACCAACCCACAAATGGCATCAAACCAAAAGCAACCCACCCTACCAAAAAAAAAAGCTCACCAAAAGCCCCCAAAACACCCCCTCTCTCCAAAAAATCCCCAAGCCATACCCAACCTTCAAGTCTCACGTATGAAAAATAGAAGCTGCAGGCTTGTTTTAGCATGTAAGCACCTAAGTGGCATCAGCAGGTAAATAAATGTGGCTATTCAGCTGTACTGCCTGCAGACACTGCAGCTTTGTTTTAGTTCAGCCTCTCTGATCTCTTAACAGGGACTCAGTGGGAGAAAGGGAGAGATGCCAGATCAGCTCCAGCTCTGCATTAGGAAATCTGGCTGTGCATTATTGCAACTGTGAAGTTTCAAACTGGAGATTGTGGATAGTCCTCAAAGAGTTATCCTGGCATCCCCTCTTGCTCCCTGGGCATTGTGTATTCTCTCATGGAAGACAGTGAAGCTCATGTGATAGAAATCAGCTCACTGTTTGCTGTTGTTTTAATATTAGCTGAGCTTACTTCTCAGTTATCTGTTAAGTCAATTGCATTTCCATTTATTAAGTCCCCTATAATAACATTATTATTGATTCCCCAAACCTACAGCACTGTATAATGCCAGGATCTAATCAAACATATGCTGGCTAAATACAGATTGCCCCCTGTCTACACAGGGAGAAAGCAGCCTCCAGCACCTCTTCCACACCCTGCTCAGTTGTGGACACCTAAACTTTCCCAGGGGTTCAGGGTGGCCAGGAACATACCAAAAAGTGCACTCTGGGCTGAGTAGTAAGCTCAGTTCTCCTCTCTCCTCTAAAAGCTCAACTGGCACCTTCTGTCTTTATTCCTCTAACATTGTTCATTCCATTTCAATTTTTTTCAAGGTTTTAAAAACAACCCTTTTTACTCTGTGAATCCTTAGAGCTGTGAGTATTGTCTCCTGTGGGCCATGACTGCTATGTCTGGGACAGCTCTTCTAGCACTGAAGATCCCAGCTGTACTTTTGTTCTCTGTGTGAAACCTCATGCCTGCAGGTGACTTAGCAGAGAGTTTCATGTGAGCCATTCTGCAGGATCAAACAGCCCTGGGTACAGGGGCAGTGCTGCCACCTGACTGGAGTGGGCCTGGGAAGGGTGCTGTGGATTTTCAGGTGTTTCTGCAGTGGGTACCTGATCTCTTCAGAATGCTGGGCTGCAGGGAAAGAAGTGGGGTGAACATTTCACCATGCAGACAAGGGTGTCTTTAGAGGGAGCAGGATGGTGGACGTGTTGCAGAACAGCCTGTGGTCACAGTCACCCTAAAAGCACTTTGTGGGGACACAGCCACTGAGCTCAAACAGATCCTCTCCACAGACTTGGAGAGAAAGGCCACAATTCTCTTATTCTCTTGGTGGAGGGAAGGAGACAGTAATAATAACCCTCATTTTAAGTTTCAAAAATTTTTATTTTCTTGCTAAATTTCTTTACAAGTTAGCTAAAAGAGGTTTCCGACTTTAAAAAATTTGCTTATAATTATTCCTTAAGAGCTTCTTGAATATTTGTATTTAAAAGCATAAAAAGAACAGACCATGGTCTGAGCATAAGATATACAGTATGTAATTTAGCCTACGATAGACAATACCTAAAGAATAACAGGAACTTATATTAGGCTGTAAAGATAATAATGTTGAGGGGTTTACAATCCCTCAGTTTCCCAAGGATGTCTGGTAATGATGTGATCATTTCACAGTGCCTCCTATTTTCTTTACTTTCGTTGTCACATAAATAAGGAGTCAAAGTTTTAATACCTTGTGAATAGTATTCTCTAAGTTATAGTAAAGTAATATACTACTTTGACCTTTTCCATATTGTGTGATTTGGTTGGTTGGTCTCTCTATTTATAGCTGTGCTGAGTGGTATGGCATGAGTGAGTGGATACCAGCTAATGAAAATATAAAATACTGGAGAAGCCAAGTGAATATACAAAATGTATGGCATTAAGTATTGAAATTCCAATAAATCATTCTTGTGACAAAAGGTGTAATGAGATTAGAAATTGCAACAAAAAAATTAATCTTTTCTAATGACATAGATTGTGCCTAGGCGGGTAAATGGTGTGAATTTAACTTGATCTCATTATACTCCTAAATTTGTAATCTCATTTTCCTCCTCAGATGCTTCACTTAAAGAAGGCAGCAGTATGTGTGTGTGTGTGATTGGGTGTGATGCATTCTATATTTGGGAAAAGTTACTTAATCCTTCAACTTCAGTGCACTAGGAAGTGAGTAATACTCGAATCAGAGGGAAACTTCCCTTCTAAGATTCAAATAGTCTTTTGGTTCTTATTCAAAGTTCTGCAGAATGCAACCAGCATTGACTGACTCCATAAATCTTCCCTGTTCCAGTGGTCTCAGGCCTTTGAAAACCTGTTCCAGGCTGGGAGGAGAGACAAATGCAGCATAATTAGAGCAGAGAACTCCACAGCCAGGCCATAGATTACAAAGATGAGGTTTCAGCTGTCAGTGCTGAGCAAGAGCTATGTTTTGAAGCATAACAGGCCTGCAGTGGACCTGGCAGCCTCTCTTATTCAGCCATTACCCTCTGGATCATGATTTTTTACTCACTTGCTCCATGAAGCGGATGACTGAGGGGGAGGTGGGAGGGAAATGAAGAATGTTATTTCTTTGAGCAAGTTGTGTCTTTTCTCTTCCCCTATTTACCATATTCTTTCAGATGTGCTGTCTGAGTACTAAATGTTGCACTCAAGGCTCTGACAGTTTTTAGCTGTGCTCATTTTTCCTGAGAGGTTAAAGGACATAAGAATTATTTGCTTATTCCTGTGCATCCATAACCAGAAATGTGAGCACATGCAGGAGCATCTTTTCCAACAAGTGGGTGCATAGCTGAAGTCACAGCCTGAGGTCTCCTGCCTCCTCACTGAGAGAGAAAGAAAGAAAGACAGAATGTAGAATCCAGGTTTTAAGTTGCTGTCAGGGCTGGATATGCAGTGATTTCTCTCTCAGCCTTGGACTAGGAATATGCATGAGCAAGTAATGAGACATTTAGGAGCCCAAATTAGTCTTTTCTCTTAGCAACTTCCTTCTTCCCACACCTCAAAACACTCTAACCAGTCCTTCCCTCTTTATGATCCACCTCCAGCATTTAAGCAACATAAAAGCTTCCCAAATGCAAGTGCTTTCCACAGGAATCCATCTAACAGAGTAATATGGGAGACATAGAGAGAGTTGGATGGCAGAAGGGAGCCTGTGTCCCCAATAACAGTCTCTGCCCATCCTTTTTGTTCCTGCTGATGCTGGGATCTCTCTGCTGTCCTTGCTTTCCGCTGCCCCAGCCAAGCAGAAATCTAAGCAGAAGATGAAATCTCCCCTGCCAATCTTGTGCCCACAGACTAAGTCACAGTAGTCCTGGGACTTGAGGTGATAAACTGTAAGTAGCTTAAGAGCAAGCATCTTGATAGGGAGGGTAAGGGAAAATGCACAGAATATTTTAAGGTGGTTGATGTGGCACAGATTTTCACTACAACAGCAGTGAGTGCATTTTTAACACAAAAAAAACCCTGCCTCCTGCCATATATCAAAGCATGACATGGGTAACTGAATTTTTTTCAATTAATCATTTACAATTTCATCTAATCTGAGCAAAGCTCTGTGGGTGCATGGTGTGTTTTGTTTTTATTCTATATTCTACAGAGCTAATTAACCTGATGCACACAGTGGCATAGAACACAAGTTTGGAAATGCCACTGGCAGCTGCAAACACATCTGAAATGGAGAGTGTTGGGCAGCCTTGGTATTATGTGGAATTAAGAGTCATGCCTGCACTAAATAACTTTATTAATAGACAGAGTGGCTGGAAACAGCATTTAAGGATATATATGACTGTGGGTTATGCAGAGTCAGAAAACTTTGTGATGGTTGAAAATTGCTACCTTCTGTAGCTCCCTGGGTCTGCAAAGTTACCAAACGTGGGAGGATTATGCTCTGCTGTTACAGGTGACATGAGGCTGCAGATTTCCTTCCCCTACCCTCAGTTTCTGGAAGTTTCATGATTTTTTTTCATTTTTGGTTTGTTTTTTGTTTTTTTTTTTTTTTGGTTACAGATATATATGGATTTAAAAAAAAAAGTTTTCACAGTGTCTCATTATCTCCTGGTTAAATGATAAGTCTATGAAGAAAAAACTCTTCTGTGAGGGTGAGGAGTAGCTGCATCATGGGAATCTGTATTGCCTGTATTGGGGGGGGGAAAGGTAAATGGCTTTTAACTAGCCACTGGAAAGACAGAAGTAAGTGACTCTTGTGGGAAATTGAGGAAATAAGGGTTTTTTCTTCCTCTTGTGCAAAGCTGTCATGTGTGTGCTGCCCTTCCTAACTGTCCTCCTCTGGGGATGGGCATAAATGTCATGCACGTATCTATTCTTGAGTCTGTGTGTTTCACAGTGAATTCTGCCAAGCAGAGAAGAGGTCAATCTTTCTACAAGAGGACAGGGATTTTTTCTTGATAGAGTAGTTCAAAAAAGCCAAAGGTTCCAGTATCCCATGTTCCAGTATCTACAGGATGGCTGCTGTGGAAGTGGAGGCTCCCTTTTACGGGGAGAGGCGAGGGGTAGTGGGTACAAGTTAGTGCAGAGGATTCTGTTTGGAAATGAGGAAAACACACTCGTTTCACAACGAGAACAATCAGCCACTGGAATAATCTCCCCAGGGAAGTGGTGGATTCCCCACTGTTGAACATTTAAGTGTCTGGACAGGGTGCTGGGCCATCTTGTCTAGACTGTGCCAAGAAAGTTTTGACCAGATGATCCTTGAGGTCTCTTCCAACCTGATAATCTATGGTTTTATAGAATGTATTTTCGTTTTGTCTCATCTGCCAGGCAGAAATCTGGCTTGTTCCCTGTAGCAGCTGTCCAGTCCCTCATGGCCTGGTTGGGTCCAGGTTCTGGGGCAGTCTCTCACCAGACCCAAGACATGCAGCATTGGGGGCTCACAGCTTTCACTTGTCCCCTCCTCCAGGCTCTTTTCAGTTTCCCAAAGCCATTTTGTCCCTGGGCTGCCCAGTTCCTACTGCAGACTGAGCCAGGAGGCTTGATGTACCAGCAGAGTGGGATCCCGAGCCAGGGACAGTCCTGAACAGCCAGGGCACTGGGACAGCCTTTCTGTTGCCAAAACACCATCCCTTTGAGCAAGCAGTACTGGAAATATATGCATTTTCCAGGTCTTGTTGTACAAAACCCCAAAGGTGAACAAACTTTAAAACCAAAGATAGTCTTTTTGAGGACAGATCTTGTTTTATGTTGCCTTATGTTTTGTTTTGTACTTCAGCTCTTGCAAGGTGAATCCTTTTTGCCTGTCTTGTAATAAAGTTGGTTGAACAGAGTGCAACTCAGAAAGCCACTGTGGCCTGGTGCAGGGCATTAAAGCAAAAGTAAAAGATGCCCCTTTTCCACTTGCAAGAGTTTATCTTTGGGTCTTTGCTCTGGCTGCTGTTGTGGTGCTGGAGTTGAAAGCTTGTGGGAACTCTTCCACTTCTTGTCTCAAATACATGAGGAAATAACATATTTGCCATTCTTGACTGTAGTTTCTTGCCATTCAGGTGGAAACCCAAAAAGACATCCAGGAACTCCACAGTTACCATGGACGTGCATGTCACACACTGCATTATAGAAAGGTACATCTGAAATCTATCCATATGGCTGAAAAAAACCAAGTTTCTGTTTTAAGGAAAACCAGTGGTGATGGGCAACAGGGTGGGATTTTGATTCAGCTGGATGGAAATGCAATGAATACTGTGCTGTAAGCATACCCTCAGTATTCCCCAGTGTGCACTCCATTATCTCTGTCTTTAGAGAAGAGAAACTTGCTTTTTGCAGCAGAGCTATCACTTAACACACAGAGAAAAACAGAACATTATGAGTTTTAAGTTAATATCATGCTTGTTATCTGTCCTTTTTCTGCATTTATGGGATCAGTGATGGTTTGATTTCTCTTCCTTGCTGTTCCATTTCCCCTCTCTCTATTTGAGCCATTCTGGAAATATTCTTACCTAAATGGATAGATGTACTCACAGCTTTTGCTTCTATGTAAGTTCGTATGCTGATTAAGTAGTTCTCTAACAGCATTATGTCTGGTTTAATATATATTTCTAAATTTACTACACCAAATAAACAGTGCTAAATGACTTTTTGAACCATTATCATTGTATAAAAATACTGAAGTACAATCTTTAACTGTCTGCAAAATCCTTAAAAGATGTAAAGGTCTCCTGCTTTGCAAGACTTCTAAAATATTAGACCAAATTCAACTACCTGTGCTGACATGTGACAGTGATCTGGTGCACTGAAAGCAAGAAGCCTGCTTTTCTTTGCTCTGAAAGCTTTTATAACAGGCAATATAAATATCCCTGTCTTTTGTCAGATCATTTTACTGTTGTAATGATGTTTGAATGTAGCATACTCTTGGTGAATTTAGAAAACAATCTTGAAATGAAGTCCTTCCTAATTTGCCAGACACCTGAACAATGAATATGAATGCAGTGACAGAACTCGTTCTGTGGCAGTGACCTTGAGCTGTTGGGAAATATTTGAAAGCATCATCTGGTGCTCTTCACCCTAAGACCTGTTGCAACAGTGCCCCTCAAACCTGTACTGTGTCATGAAGGTTTTGTTCACTGTAAATCAGATGAGTTCACCTCGCTTGATCTGGACATAGTGCAGTCCTTCATCCTCTGTTCCAGAAGCGAGCATGACCTCCAAGTTATCCAAGTTCATATTCAATTAGCAGTTAAAGATTCCTAATTTAAATACCTCTAGGGAAAACATAAGCTTTTTAGAAGAGATACTTGGACAAGTTAAGTGTGATTCATATTAGCAGCAATGTGTAAAAGCTGGGTCTCACTGAAGATTACATCTGTTGTTAAGAAGTGTTAACTTGAATAGGCAGAGACTGTGGTGATTACGTGTATTATCTACACCCCGGGGGAGCTGTGTTGTTATTTGAGGGAAGTTCATGCTGTACTACTGAATTTGGATGGGAAAAGATTCCAAAAATATGGCACTGTTTACTTGGAGTGCCAGACTTCTGACAGTCTCCAAATCAGGCTTGAAGTGTTTTGTAGAAAATGCTGTGGGGTCATTGGTCCTTCCTCTTCTAGGGAGAGGGTCTATGGACAATTTAAATAAAAAACTGCAAAACCTGGGCCATATCTTAAATTAAACTCATTAGCTTGTAAAATTTTCTACATTGAGCCATGTCAGTGGCTTCTAAAAGGCTTCTTGGTTTTTTTTTTTTGTTTGTTTGTTTGTTTGTTTTTTTGGTTTTTTTTTTTTGCACCTGTGCTTGAACGAGCACATCTTTCAAACCCTGGAAATTGATGTTGATGTAAACCTTTAGGATCCGAGCCAAAGGCAGCTGCCTGAGTGGGTGCCAGGAAGGCAATCCTGCTGTGGCAGCTTTTGGGCTTGTGAATTCCTGTGTCTTTCCCAGGTACAGGTCCTGTCTCCCACCTGTGCTGCAGGGCTGCACACTACCAGAGAAACAGGAAAAAAAGTGACCAGGACTGACTCAGGCTCAACACCACTACTGCAGTAAGAAAATGTTTCTTTTTGCCATTTGTCTCTTTTAGTTAAGAAAAAAATAAAGTAGAACTAAGCAAAATTTGCCCCTTGAAAGCTTTCCATAGTATCTTACAGCATTGTAGCTCCGATGTGTGGTTCATTATTTTCCCTTGAATCACAGGGCTCTGTTTGCCTGGAGTTCTTCCCAGGGAGCTACCACAGACTCCCATAAGTGATGGGATGTAGTATTCCACTGGGAACCTCACTGCAGGGGTATAGATGGAAAAGAAATATGAAATATCTGAAATACAACTTCTAAGAAGTATTGCAATCTTATGTTTCAAATATCCTTTATTTTTTTTTGCATAATCTTTTTTTTTTTTTTCATCTCCCCACCTCTGTATTTTTCAGTTTAGAAAAATAGCCATTCTCTTCCATGGAAAGCAAAACCTCCTGAGATAAAGGGTTAGTTGGATAGTTGTCTTATGAAGTTTCACAATAAATTTTTCAGCCATCCACAGTGTTAAAATTTCCATTTTTTTCTTTTCCTTCCTCTTATAAAAATATGTTTTACTATTGGTTAATAAATTAAAAGGACCAATGTGAGGAATGATATAGGAACAAAATGAAATTACTTTAAGAAAACCACTTCCTTATTTTTCCATAATTTCCCTTGTTAAGTGTATATTATCCTTTATCAATGTGGGCCTGTGCTGTGAAATTAAATCAATAACCACTGTGCCTAAATTGAACTCTGAGGGGTAAGAAACCAACGCCTCACACAATTATTATTTTTCCTTTCATTTCTTATTTATTTCCCCTTGTCTTTGGGTAGTAATCTATGATTTTTTCTGAACAAGCACCACTGGATATAATACAATACCACATAAATCATGTGATGCTGTACAGCTACTTTGCACTCAGAAGGTACTGTTAGAAAGGTTGAAACAATATTAGATGATTGAAAATTTGCATCTCTTTTCATTGAAAATTACAAACCCTGGCTGTAACGTGATTTGCTGTGAGGATGAAAGGTGTGGTTGTGGTGAGTGGTCAAGAAAGAAAAAAAAAAAAAAGAAAGACATGAGACTTTCCTTACTTGAGTACTTACCTCATTTTCCAGGGCATGGACAATCGTATAAATTTGAAAATAAATACTGAGGCTGAGGGCATTTTACAGTCAGTGGCATCCCAGGCAAGGTCTGAGGTGAGCAAGCCAGATTGGCTGGCTACATTCTACCCTGCACATTCCAACTTCTCTGCAGTCATGTTGTACTCTTTTTGCTACCAAGAGGATTTTTTGCTCACAAAAACTTGAGACTTGCTTTGACAAAAATTCAGTTGGACAGAAACACATGTAAAACAAAACAAAAGTAGGGGAAACCTTATAAATTACTGTTTCTGCTGCATATCATGTTCCAAAACATTAAAGACTCCACAGGAACAAGAATTCACAGCACACACAGTGGTGGTTTCAGTTTTGGGTTTTTTTCAATGTCTTTTGTTATTTATTTCTGGAGGAAGTTGCTCTGAAACTGACTAAAATGAATTATTAAGCAACCTTGAGTAGCTGCTGTTTATGCATTGAATTTATAGAGTGTTGTGATTATTGT
The DNA here is from genome assembly GCA_013399225.1 of Rhipidura dahli. Lineage (NCBI taxonomy): Eukaryota > Metazoa > Chordata > Aves > Passeriformes > Rhipiduridae > Rhipidura > Rhipidura dahli. Next base: position 558,966 of record VXAC01002371.1, on the reverse strand, counting down.
GTTTGCTTACCTTGTCTATTACCAGGGTTAACAAGTTAAGAGTAATAAAAATAATCATCTCTATGAGTTTACACTGTGCAAAAGCTGGCTTTTTTCCCTTTTTTTTTTTTTTTCCTTTCTCCCCCTTTTACTTGCCTTCCTGACCTGAACTTTACACCCATGATGTTTCTGTTGGCAAACACTCCAGACTGAGCTGGGGATGGCAGGGAGGGTGCTGCCATGCATTTTGTTGCAGGCATGCCAACCCAGCAGGCAGTCAGCACTCACTGTGCACACATCACCTCCTGCACTGACACCCCTGGATCCTGCCCCTTGCTCCAGGCATGGCCACTGCACCTCAGGGCATTTTCCTCTTGGTGCTGTGCTGCCTCTGTGCAGTGCAGCTGGTGTGTGGGGGCGTGAAGAGAGTTCAAGAATTTATTATCAGTGGGTAAGGTTCCAGGCTTGCTTTCAGTGGAGTGAGCTCCTGCTGTGTCCATCCAAAGTTATGTCTTTTGGGGCTTTTATTTGCTGCTGGTAGGAAAGAACAGCGCAAGATAAACTGCAGCAGGCTGTCTCCCTGAATCTAATTATTCTTAGATTCTGTGTGTATGACCTGGAGGTCAGGCACCCTATACCCTCCTAAGCAGGGCATTAGAAATGTACTTTGCCCAGCTTTGTGTCACCCTTTCAGCATACACTGAACCCCCAAAATAGGCTGAAACATACAAAACATTTCATTTGGGTAACTGGATTGAGGAGTGTCTGCATTTGCAGTTGCACTGATGCATCCATGGCCCCCTCAAGTGTGGTAAAATGCAGCAGAGAAGGGTCGAGGACAAACACCTCAGTGGCAAAAGAAACAGGACACGTGTCTACAGCCTTCCTCCCTAAATTGTGTCCACTTCAGTTTGAGTTTTTATGGTGACTGACAAGACTCACACCCTAGTAAAGGTTCAGCTTTTTGAAAATCTCCAAGGACGGAGCTCCTCCAGCCTCTCCAGGCACTTGCTTCAGTGGTGGACCAGCTTCATGGTGAAGAACATCTTTCTTTGCATCCACTCATAGCTGCCCTTGCTCCACTGCAGTCATTATGTCTCATTTTTCAGTGAGAGATGCAGAGAGGTCTGGCTCCCTTATCTACAATCCCTAAAGGCAGCTGAAGACAAAAATTGGCTTCCTTCAGCCTTCACTTCTCCAGACTGGAAAACCCCTAGCCTTTTCTATCTCATGTTCACATTTAGTACACATGCTCTCAGATCTGGAATAACTATTTTCACATAATGTCTTATTTTAAATAATTGGTTAGAATTTTAAAATGCTCTTTTCTGTTTTTTCTTTTTTTTTTTTTTAACTGGATTTCATCACTTCCTTGAGTCCTTTTCTTCCTGAGGCCAAAAAACAGCCTCATTCATTCAAGTCCATCCTCTGTCTAAGCAAACCCAAAATGTAACCAGCAGAAGAAAGGTAAAGGCCATTTTCTGTGGTTTACTCATGTCCTCCTGCTGAGTCTAAGCTCAAAGAGGCTGAGTTTAATGGGCAGAAGTCAAAGGCTCTGAGACCTTCCTTTTTCTCCCCTTCTTTTCCAGCTTCCTAAAGGCTTTCAAAGAATGCTGTTGCTGCCAGTCGCACTCCCTGCAGCCCTGTCTGGGAGTACAGATGCCTGGCCATGAAGATCTAGGATCTTTGCTGATTTGTCTGCTGCTTCCTTGAGAAGCCTGACCTCAGGTCTTGGAGGATGCTCTCCTGGTGAGTCAGTGCACTGGTTTTAGGCACTCTGTGCTCCTCCTGCTCCATGTGCATGCTGGCTACAGCACTGCTCCCAGCTTCCTTTTCTCCTTGCCATAACTGCAAGATAGGATTTCACCTTCTCCTTTAGCTAATAAGGATGCTTAGAGATCATTTAAAAGGAGATGATACCTTTACACATTATTTTTCATCACTGGAAGCCTTCTATGGGGCCTCAGCTCAAGTTACTTGTCCAGTCTTATTGTCTATGTAAATGTATTTTATTTCCTGTGTTGCTGCTGTTCTATGTAACATTGATGGGCATCATGAAGTGTGAATATGGCTGAACTTCATGGGTGTGCTTCTTGTCATTTCTCTAGGCTAAGTGAAAAAAAAAAGTGAGGTGGTGTAGGCAGTGAGAGCTGAAAGAGAAGTTGCTGTACAAGACAGTAATTAATAGTTAGCCTGGCAGCCTCCAGCAAAAATCAAAACTTTATGGCCCAGTGGTCCCTTTAGTGACTGGGTACAAACACAAAAGGTGGGTCACCTGAAACTGCTGTGTGGGCTTTGGGGCAGGAAGCAGTCAGGGAGTGGACAGAGGTAGCAGACTGAGACAAAGTTTAGCTTTAAGAGGAAGCAGAGGTAGCACAGCTCCAGGTGTCAGACTCAACAAAAGCAGGTCTGAAAATTGCAGTCAGAAAACTTGCTTCTGTAGTTGTCCTTCAAACAATGCCATTTTATGTAATGTGACGTGCAAATACATGTGGTTGTACAAGGGAATGATGAACTTTCTGAATTTCTTCATAGAGGATTCTGGTAATACATCTAATGGTTGGTAAATTTTCCAAAGTGAATCCAGCACATCTGTCCATTCCAACATATCCAGTAATCTTGCAGTGCAACTTGCCTGTGAACTGAGCCAAAACTACCCCAAATTTTGCTGTGCTCTTCAAGAGCCAGGATGATGGAACTTATTGTTTTGCTCAGTGTGGAAAGGCTGTTGACAGTGGGGCCATGTGGGGCTCCAGCTGGTCTCCAGGATGGATAAGCTCACTGCTGTGGTTTAGTAATGGTATTTCCCAATTTAGTGTTCCCACTGAAATGCTCCAGACCATGGGCTGCCCACTCACTTCCACCCCACCTTCCCCTGAGACAGGATGGAGAGGAGAACTGGAGCTATAAAAAGGTAAAGATCATGAGATGAGAACAACTCACAGGAAACAGCAAGGAGATAAGAAAGCAAGCAGGAACAACAACAACAATGCAAATAACAGAGTGTACCAGACAGGCAAACCATCCTCAGGTGACTGCTTACCACAGGAATCTGGCACTACAAAACCAGGGAGTAACCCCAGGGTCCTGGCCATGCCCTGCCTGGCTGCTGCAAAAGTTAACTCTGTCTCACCTGGAACGAGGACACACACCTAGAGAGAAAACCTGTGCCCTGGTCCTTCACAGCCATGCAGCAGGCTGATCACACTGCTTAAATAATGACATTTCCAGGGCTTGATTTCTGCTCATAATGAAGTTGTGAGGTGAATCTGGGCTTAAGGTGTAGCCACAGTGTGTGTGCCAAATGCATTTAGGTTTTGCAGTTTATAAAGTAAAAAAAATTCCCAGCTTTAGGCATTAAATTTTGCGTTTTCCTATTGATATTTCCAATACAAATGTATATATTTTCACTTTTGTCTGCTTTTTAAACCTGTCTCTTCATTTGACTATTGTCTTTTATCTGGAGTGTATACAGTGCCTCTTTTGTGTTTCTCTTTCTTTCAAGAGACATTCTGGCTTTTATTATGTTCATGTAAAAGTCTTAGAAGTGTTTCCTCCCCAAGCATTACAAGTCATCAGGACAGCAGTAACAAGTGTAAGTATATTATTATTTTTATTATGTTTATCTTGTATAGGAGTATAGCAGGTACTCTGAGTCTGGACTGTAGTACAATGAAATCAATAGGAAATGATCCTTAATTAATTGGGCTTCTGTTCCTAAAGTAATTCAGCACTTCCACCGAGAATTAACTCATCAGCTTCTCTTGCTAAGTAAATATCACAATAAATAAACTGTTGCTTTCAGAATGTTTTGTTTTCCTGCAACTCAAAAGGAGCTTTTGTTTAAAGTTTAAAATTTTTATGGATCTATGCCTCTGGGCATTTTAGACGTAAGATGAATAAAAAATGATCTAGGGTTTTATTTAGAAAACCATTCCTGTGCATATATAGGCTTGTCATTTTGAAATGAAATTTTCATACAGACTTTCAGCCCAAGGGACCAAGTGGAATCTTCAGATTTAACAATTTATAAGTATTCTGCCATTCAGTGGATCCGAATAATATGTCCCTACCATTCCTGGGCACTTTGAGTTTTTCACATTTACTGGGAGTTAGTGATGTAAGGACACACGGTGCTATCTGCAATATGCAATTAATCCAGCAAAACTAGGCAACTTCACAGAATGCTGAAAGCTACTAATTAATTCTGCCTTCAAACATCCATAAAGACACGCTCCGTGTGACCACGATGAATCTTACAGCGAGGATTGCTGTTTGTCAGAGGAAAAACAACTTGCAAACTGTCGCATCTCTCCAACAACGTGCTTCCTTCCCAAATTGCCAGTGCTGGGCTCTTTTCAGGCTGCCAGGTGGGAGTAAATGAGCTGGCTCATGTACACAAACCCAGCCTCCTTCATCCCTGCATCCCAGCCCTCGAAAGCCAGCGCGGTTGTTAAGGATCTGTGCTCACACAGCATCCCAGATGCAGTTTACTCTCACCTCCCTCCTCGATCCCGTTCCTCCGGGCCCTGCTTTTTCATTTGTGGCAGCAGGCTTCGATTGTGCGGGATGCCAGAGGCGGGGGAAGAGGCCCGCAGCGAAATCCCAGAGCTAATTTTGCACATCGGCTGCCACCCCATGAGCACCATCTAGCTGGCTCCTAACACAACAGCACGGCAGGCTGAGCAGGGGCAGCCACAAAAACCCTTTGAAAGCAAGTTTGCCATGCCGCAGTTTGGTGATGTGAGCTGGAAAAATACTGGGAAGCACCTGGGAGCCTGATATCCGTATAAACTGCTTGCCACAAACACCTCTGGTCCTTTCACAGTGCAGTGAGGTAGAGAAAGTATCTTCTGCTTTGGGGTGTCTGCACGGAGCAGGCTTCACAGTGTGAGGATCAGAGGTTCCACCTTTTGTACTCTATAAATACCGAGGGTATTGCATTGCATTTGTCTTCAGCAGATCAATTCTCTGTAAGGACAGCAATGTGCTGAAGGAGAAGCGCTGAGCTGAAGCCCAAAAACCTTCCTTTGCCTGAATATGCTGTGTGATCCTTCACTGAGAAGCAGCATTGAGAAAGTCTTTATATAGTTTTTCTTCAAAAGTGTCTGTAAAGATGACTCAAGTGCTTCTTGCATAGTCATTTGAAAATGAAAAATCCTGTCATGTTCAGAACTAGAAAGGGCTTTTACTCGCTTTTGAAGGAAAACAGTAGGTCCATGGGTCATGGAGTCTTTTGAGGAGTGGCATAGTTTGTGGCTGGGGTTTTGTGTTGTTATTACAGATTTTACCTTTCCAATCCTGATGTAAAAAGTCTCACTGAAGAATTTCCCTGGAATGATGACAGCCTACCATTATAGAGGCACTGTTTGTTGTATCCTTGCATAGCTACACTGAGGGGATGGTTTGCATTGTGGAAGTGGGGAGATCAGGGGTCAACTGCATTGAGTGTGACTGTGAACTACAAAATCATGTTTTCCCTGTGTCTTTCAGTTTAAGTAGACATCTGTTCCTTCCTTTCTTTATATCCATAGCCCATGGGTTCATCTTTTCTCAGGCAAAGAAAAAAATTCCTGGCTTTCCTGACATGTGTTCCACTTGGCAGTGTTCAGAGCAGAATGGTGGTGTGAGGAAAGAGGCTGAGTGGGAAATGGGGGAATGCTGCAAGGAGGTGTGGAAGGATTGTATTTGTTATTCAGTAGATGAGGAGCAGCTTCCAGCCTGACTGCTGTTCATTTATATGTTAGAAAAATCCAGATCACATTATGCATTTCCCTATGAAAATTCACATTTTAAATGAACAGAAAATATTGGGCAGTGTAGCAGACACCCAGTCATGTGGCTATTTGGTACATAAAATTAAAGAGTCACTTATGTGATCTATGTTGATGGGCTCTGCTGGCAGTGCAGCTTGAAAATATTTTCGTTATTAAACCCAGGAGGAGATGGAACCACCTGAAAAAGTACATAGTGTCAGCTCACACATCCTCAGGTGCACAAATGTCAATCTCTAAAGCTGGTTGGAAGCTGAGAGTGAGGAGACAGTGACAGACTAAACCACGACATTCAAATCTGTGGGGTGTTTTTGGAGAAAGGTTGATAAAATGTCCCAAAAAACTGCTAGGTTTTCGAATGATGGCACCAGCCTTTCCCTGACAGGGGAGCATGGTTGTGCCTTTGATGGTGCAGTGAAAAGTTGCCTGTCCTGACAAGCCCCACTCTGGGTGCGGCTGCTCCAGTTCCTGATCTCTGCATGGTGCTGCTGGTGAATTTATGGCTTGCCCAGCGCCTGCAGTCAGCCTAAACTGCTCCTGTATTCTCTGCCCTATCAAAATCAATTTGGCGAGCTGTGCTTCATTTGAGGGTTGCTCCAGTTCATGTAGTAGTGGCTGTCTGCCAGCTGGTTTGAAGTGATTTTGGCAATTGTCTCCTTGCTCTGGCCAGTGTCATTGAAGCTGTAAGAGCTGGGTGTGAGTCAGTAGACTCATCAGCTGTGCTAAACTCCAGCAGACTCTTTAATTTAAACCAAGCAGAGATTCTTCAGAGATAAGTGGCATGAGTGTTGGCACCCCCAGAAAATCCATGGAGCTTGTGTTACCTCCCTTATCCCAAAAAACATGTCAGCAAAGCTTCTTGGGAGCTGGCTAGGTCCTATGATCAAGAACATGATTCTGCAACCTGCAGGAGAATTACTACAGGGCTGCCAAAGCAGGCTAGAAAAACTTATTTTTTAAAGTTAAGAAATGATAATTTATAGATGTATTCATTGTGGAATTGATGTCTTGTTTCTTAGAGAAAAATGAATGGTGTTTCTTCCTTCCCCGCTTTTTCCGAATGCCTGCTTTAAAAACGAATTCCACCAGCCATCCCTTAAGTTTTCTTTTAAACAGAGTTGTTGTAAGCATAAAAAATTGTGTGAAAGCCTGCAGGTGATCCTCATATTGAAAGACTGATGTGATTTTTATATTCTGGAGTGCGCTCCCTGAATGCCTCACCTGCAGTGCTGAACTTTTCCATGCAGGGGAAAAGAAGCAGCGGTCCTTTATAAATTGTTCTGCCTCCAGTGAGTGGAAACAAACTGTAAGCTGCATGCACTCAGGTATGGTGTACCCAAAACTGTAAATAAATGCCTACATGCTTAAGACAACAGTTCCTCTGATTTCATTTTTGTATGTGTTGATCTGGGAGTTAGCATAGACATCTTTTCCCAATCCCCCTACCCTTCCACGATGTTCCAACTCCTATGAAGGGATCGAGTGCTACTAGAGGGCTGGTGCAGAACACTGAATTTCTCTCCTTATTTACATGTTGCATTCCCAGTGTGGCCTTTGGGAAGTCTAATGATTTCTCCTGACTCTGTACTTGATTAAAGTGGTAATGCTGTCTGTTTTCTTCCCTCAGCTGCTGTGAGGAGAAATGTATTGATATTTTTATGTAGACAAACACAAGGACTGGGGCATGTATAGTCTTTTCTCCTAGGGGAGCAGTCAGTTATACACATGTAGGGAACAAAGACTTGGTAAAATATGAAACCTCTGTAAATTTATTCCTTTTAATTGTATTCCATATCATATTTTTCAGTACCTTCTTGTAAAATGGTGCATAATTTTTGATGAACACAAGACTAGAGGTCTCCTTTGGATTTAGATTCCAAGTATTTGCATAAATTTAGCTCCATAAAATTATTTTATTTGCAAATCAGAATGCACACACAGATGTACCTTTCAGAGCTTAATTTTATAAACAAGGCATCCTACTCTGCTCTCAGTGAAGCTGACACAACTCCACAGTAACATCAGCAGATTTACTTGAGATTTAAATTTGGGAAACTGAGAGCTGCATTTGGCCTAAAATAAATACCTACCTTATTCCCTTACTCCTGTCTTGTCTCTGTTTTTAGGTGGCCTCTCAAGGCATCAGTTCCAGAGTGAGAAGCATGTCACTAGTCATCTGCCCAGGGAATGCAGACTACCCAGAATGTCTACAACTGGAGGAAAAATTTCATGCCAATCAATTTTTAGTCTGCTTTCACATCTGCATTTTTCATCCCTATCTCATTCCTTTGTTAGTTAATTTTTTTTTTTTTCCTTGCATGCACATCAAGGAGCTCAGGTTCTTGCTTTACCCAGATACAAAGCCTTAGTGCTGTTTTTATGTGGACAAAACAAAGCACCATCCATTTAGTTTAGTGGGAGATTATCTGCGGACAGAGCAATGGTCTAATCAGGGTCTCAAGGGCTCTGAAATATTAGACTAGATTTTCAGTCCCAAGTTATTCTGTTATCTGCTTCTCTGATGAGAACATGCTGAGTGAAAGGAAGACCTTATAAATTGCTTCACAGTTGTAAGACTGCTACAAAAATTCCCTGCGGATAAATAGTGTATTGTGACTGCCAGACAACTGCAAGAGACTATGTACACATATCCTACATGGGCCTAACCTTAATGTATGATGAGCAGCTGCTTTCCTTAGTGCAGGCAGAGAGATTTCTGTTGTTCAAGCTGCAGAACACAGTCACCTGCCACAGACTGGAGCTGAGTTACCTACCACACTTTAATCATTTGGTAGCTCTGGCTGCCTAACATCATCTGGCTTTCAATTTTTTTCTTCCAACAACATAGGCTGGGACTTGGATTTTTAATTTATTTCAGGCACTGAAACAAATATACCGATGGGACACAAAATTTTAAATTTCAAGTAATGTATTAGGATAGAGGTAAAATCAAAAAACTATTTTGAAAACTTCAAGATGAAATCCTCTGAGTGTTTTGTTAAATATATAGAGGCTACTACAGGCTAGTGAAAACATGCTTTAAGTGCCTACTAAGAATCCTAGGTGGAATAAGTATAATAGCCTCATCTTCTGAAATATAGAGTCAGTACAGAACCATTGTAAGCACAGTGCATTAGCACATCCAGAACTAATGTTGACCTTTGCTTTAAACACTACTTGCTGAATTTGAAATAACATTTCTTATGGGAAACAGACTGCATTTTCCCCAGGAGGGAGGAGGTTCAGGCACAAGAAGGTGGGTTTGCAACCTTTGCTACCAGGGCTGGTTGTAGAAAAGGCAACAGACCCTGCGAGTTAATCCAGGATCATACCTGGGCAAGTTGTTGGGTCATGATTTTGTGAGTGTTTTTCATCAGTCAGGCATTCTAAAAGAAGTATAAGAGGGGAAAAAAAAATTTAAAAATTAATGATAAAAGAGATGAGCGCCATGCAGAGACCAGACCCTGAATTTAGAGTTCATACTTTTGGCACAGTTTGGATTCAATGTTGTCCTTCACAATCTTTGTGTGGGACTTTGAACTTGTGTTCAGAATCAGCCTCAACCATTTCCCATCCTAAACACTGGAGAATCTTGGTACTAAAAGTGGCTTCTAAATGGATTTCTTTTGCTTTTCTTTTTTAATTTTTTATTGCTTTTACTGTAGCGCTCCAGCATGGGCACTTCCAGGAAAATGCAGCACAGTTAAGAGCTCTGGGGTGAGCTGGGATCTCCTCACAAGTCAGAGATCTCAAGGGTCCCTCTCTCCTGCAATAGTCTGTCCCTGTGTACTCCAAGTTAAACCAAGGAGAAACTGATGAGGACAAACACTCAGCTCATCAACTGCATTGTCTCAAAGGGAGCTTCTTCTACCAGTGCCCCCAGCTGTCTCAGCCTGCAGGCTTCTCACTTCTTAGTCCCACAGCAGTTACCTGGCATCATACTAAATGGCAGACTCGATCTTGTTTCTTGTTTCTGCAGGGCCTGACTCTTTCCCTGTGCTGTTTAACCTGTGGCATCAGCACAAGTCCATGGCAGGGGATGAGTGCTGTTTTGGGGGCTGGCAGAAAGGGTCACACAGGCTGTGATCTGAGAGCAGAGCAGCAAGTGCTGTGCTGGGATTAGGCTGGGTTTCTTGAGAAATAACAATATTGGTCACAATTATCATCCTCCACACCTTTGGTTAAAAAAAAAAAAAAAAAGCTGGAGGGGGAAGGGAGGAAAAAAGAGAATATTTCACTGCTGCATTTAAGCTGTGGTGTGATGGCCCAGCTTTCAATCTCTCCTGTGATAATAACTTCTGAAATGGAGAAAAACACTATAAAAATGATTGGACAAAGTGTGTGTATCACTTGTTACACAAAGGGCTATTATTTCTCACTGCATGTGTGCTTACCATTAGAAAAGTTTTAAGGATAATATTAAAAAAACCCAGATGACAGCTGCCAAAGGCATTTTAAGATTAACTAGCATAATTGTACTTCCAGGTGGAGGGAAGTTTAGAAACAAGTTGCTATTCACTGACTTTAAGGAGGCAGAGGTGATGTGTTCAGCCCCTGGAAGAGGCATTTACTTCTTCCTTCAGTAAGTGTACCTCTAATCCTTCCCCTCTCACCAGTTTATTGCCACAGCAGCGGCACTGGCCTGGCATCTGGAGGGAGCTGTTTGTCTGGTTTGGGAAGACAAGGTTGCAGTGTGGAGATGCTGAGCAGGGCTGCAGAACTGAGGCAAGGCAGTGGGGCAGCAGGTACAAATGCAGTGAGGTGAGCACAGGCACCTGCTTCTCAAATTAATCCTTATGTTTGCCAACTGGTTACAAGCTGAGCTGCTGTCTTTATTGAGGTGAGGAGCAGGGCAAACTGGAGCTCCACTGAAGATGACAAGGAGCAGTACCTTTTGGATAGCCAGGAGTTTAGATATGATTATTTTGCTGGGAGAAGCTTTTTTGGTAATTGTGGGAAGGTGAAATCTTATTCTCAAAAATCCCTTCTGTGTTGCCTGTTTATCCTCTCAGATAAAAGGCTCTCCTTCATTTCCAAAGAAAGCCCATGTGCCCCCTTGACATATAATTACACTGATTGCTTGCAAGTAGCCTGTTTTTAAGGACAAACCTTTTTGATCAGCTCTGTGTGAGCAACCCAAAGATTAAATTAATTCCTGGCCACTTAGCATCAGATATTTATGTAATTTTTGAGATGAAACAGTGCTGGTGCCTCAGCATCCTCCATGCCCTTATTCTTCCCTGCCTTTTGCCTTCAAGGAGGGCAGTACAGGCTGCTCTCTTGCAGTTATTCACCAGCATCCTGCATCAGGTGCCAGGGGTGAGCAGGGGCAGGCACAAGGAGCAGTGGGATTTACCCACAGGAGTTAGGGTGGACATCACTCCTACTGGGACCAGTATTTCTTCTGCAGTGATGAGTTTTGAAAGAAGTATTATCTGTGGCTATCCTGATGCATTCTTAAAAGTTATATCAGTGCCCCAGTTCTCTGAAGATATAATTAGTTAGGATTTGAAGGGATCTGCTCTCATGAGGCCTGTACCTTCCTGGAGTAAGAGAAATATGTAAAGAATATGCATTCATGGCTCTTAAATGGTTTATGGTTTTTATCAGTGTGTTGTGGAAACTGCTCTGCTGACAAGACTTCCTGCTCTGGTCTCTGTATCTCATGGATGAAAGGGAGTATGTCTTTAGATATCTGCAAAAAGTTAGGGAACAGAAACATAAGGATCTCATTAAACTACAATAATTAATGAGCAAAAACAAAGGGGTTTTTTAGTAGCATTGCATTGGAAAATAATACACATTTCAAGAAGCCAAGCCCTCTGTAATTCCATTTTTTTTT
>VXAC01002371.1:462481-547325 GCA_013399225.1 Rhipidura dahli | reverse complement strand
TTTTTTTTTTTTTTGAGTATTAGTTTTGGTTTTGAAGTATTACAGCTGGTTATATAGTGTCAAACAATGTTGAAAGCAAACAGCTTGAACACAGTGCAGGAAGTCTTGGAGCTTCCTGTAGTCATCATAGATGATAGGCCACAGAAGCATCATGACAGTCCTTTAAAAGGGGTATAAATTTATAAATACATAAAGTTTTAAATCGTTATTTTATACTTTGTACATCCAGCAATAAGATGCAGCCTTTTTTTTTTGTTTGTTTTTAAACTTAAATTTATTGAATATTATAATGGAAACAAAAACAAAGGTATAATTTTGAGCTGATATTCAGATCTTCCACTCAGGCAAATGCATTTGACTTTGGGTTGTATGGTCTTTTTGCAGACTTGTGAGGTTTTTGATGAAAAGAGCACAGACACCCTTAAACTATTAAATTTTGGTGCAAGGCAGACTCCAGCATCACCTCTGTCTGCTGTGAGTTGTGCCACTCTTAAGGACCTTTAGTGTGATTCTGTAAGAAGCTTATCAGGTGATGTGGTCATCTGAAGGATACTGCATTAAACACTAGCAACAACAGAAATTGTCAGCTGCACTGATCTTGTGCTGTATTCTGATTTTGATTTTGTGGTGCAGATGAATATCTGTGTGGTGCAGATGAATATCTTGGTAGCTACGTTGTAGATATATTTAATCACAAATTACAATGTTTTCAAAGATGAAAGAGGACTAAAGCACATTTGAAAAAAGGCATCAATGAACTTTATGAATAGTGAATATTTGAATCTATAATGCATTTCTAAAAATTATAATACCATTATAGCATTTGTGTCTTTTGACAAAGCATAAGAGAAATCTGAAGATTATTTTAATATAATTTTATTCTTCAATTAAAATATTCATGATCACCTTTCATTATTTCAACTCCCTGATCATTATGAAAAATGTAAATTATTTCAATTCACAGATTACACACAGGAAGAAAAAAGTATTGAATCCTACTGTGTACTGAGTGACCACAGAAAATTTTCCTAGGAGTGTAGCCTCAGCCAGGTTTCTAAATTTGGCTTCAGTATTTTAATTAAAATGGGCAGACTTTCCTACACAACAAAATGACAAGGGCCAGAATCCTAGTGTATGGCTTATCCTGAACATGAGAATTGTTGTGATGCTGTTCCACATTTTGTAGGGTGTGCATTTATTCCATTATAATACAACCCCCACAGATCTACATCTCATCTTTATGAAGTTCTATGAACTGTATCATATAGATGATCCTAGATTTCATTCAGTAGTTCTCACTGCTTTTAGAGAAATTCTAGAAAATGGTGTTCATAAATAGGGCTGGTGGGACTGTTAAAGCTCTTTTTGGACTGCTGGCATTCACAGAGCTTTTGCTTTCTGCTGCTATGTCCATCTCTCACTCATTTTCAGTTTTCATCCTTTCCAGCTCTCTTCTACCTAATCCATCCTTCAACCTTTAAGATTATTCTTTTTCTTTGCCTTTTTAGGACTTTTTGCTGTCACCATCCTGGTCTTTCTAACCCTCCAAACTTGCACTCCTGACTCTACTGATCTGAATCTTCCCACTTGTTTCTCTTCAGTTTGTTCCTGTGCTTTCTTTTTCATCTGCCAGGGAAGCAGGACAGGTCCCTGTGTACCCATAACACACCTCAGACACCACTGGGAGCTGAGCCTGTGCTGAGCACACCAAAACTGGGCTGATCCAGTGAGAGCTTGTGTCCCCAAAAAGCAGTTTTCTGAGGGCCTCTGAGGAGGAGAAAGCTTTCAGAGAGGTATCTGCAGGTTTTGTCTTCTGCCACTGTCTCTCCCTTGGAAAAACAAAGCTCCACAGAATATCAAAGGGCAAAGAGTAACAGTTTTGTGTATTGTGGTATAGGACTCCCTGGGAAACTGCCCTTAGGGACAAAATCTTTTAAGGTTGCTTTCCATAGGGTGCAAAAGCTCTTCATCCCCAGGTGTAAGAAATCAGGAAAGGAATGCAAGAGACCTGCTGGGTTGAGACTAAAGGGCAAGAAGGAAATGCACAGGCAGTGGAAGCAGGGACAGCTGACCTGGGAACAGTCCAGAGACACCATCCAGTTGTGTAGGGATGGGGTCACGAAGGCCAGGGCCTGGATGGAGCTGAACTTGGCAAGGCATGCAAGGAATGACAGGGAAGGATTCTGCAGGTACTTTCAGAAAAGGAATGTCAAAAAGAGCAACCCTTCATGCCCCCCAAAATGAGCAACACTGGTAACAAGAGATGGGGAGAAGGCTGAGGTACTCAACAACATTTTGCTCAGGCCATCTCTCTTGCCAGGGTGGNACATTTCTTGAGTGGATGGACCTCAAGGCAGGGACTGTGGGAGCAAAGTCACTCCCGCTGTCAGAGGAGGTCAGGTTTGTGACTGCCTGAGGAGCCTGAATGTATGTAAGTCTATGGGACCCAGTGAGATGCATCCCAGAGGCCTGAGGGAATTGGCTGATGTGTGCCAAAGCACTCCCCATGACATTTGAAAAGTCGTGGCAGTCAGGTGAAGCCCCTGGTGACTGGAAAAAGGAAACATTGCACCCATTTTTTATAAAGGGTAGGAAGGAGGGCCCCGGCAGGTACTGACCTGTCAGCCTCACTGCCGTGCCTGGAAAGATCATGGAACAGCTCCCCCTGGAATCCGTGGTAAGGCTCATAAAGGACAGGGAGGTGACTGGGGACAGCCAGCACAGCTTCACCAAGGACAGGTTCTGCCTGACCAACCCAGTGACCATCTGTGAGGGAGTGACTGCAGCAGTGGAGAAAGGAAGGGCTAGGGATGTCATCTGGGGGGACTCCTGTAAGGCCTTGACACATTCCTGTACAACACCCTTTTCTCTAAACTGAAGAGAAGTGGATCTGATGCAGGGATGAGGAATTGGTTGGATAGTTCCATCCAGAAGATGAGGCAATGGCTCAACGTGCAGTCAATGATCAGTGAAAGGTGGTGTCCCTCAGGGGTCCACACTGGGACCAGGACTGTTTAGTGTCTTTATCAATGATATAGACAGTGGATTTGAGTTCACTTGATGGCTCTTAAATGTCCCTTCCAACCCAAACTCTTCTATTCTGTGATTCTATGACTGCTTTAGGCACCATTGGACAGTGTACACGACTCAGAGGAGCACGCCACACATCCTGCAAACTATTGTGCAAAAATTCAGGGTTTACAATTTCCTTCCCTGAGAAGAGAGAATTTACCAGCTAAAGCTGTGCTAAATTATGGAAGAGAAAATCAAGTGCTATAATTGTGGGTGTTTATCACAGTTACAGTTTTTTTCTATTCATAGAAATTTGATTTGAACAGGGTAAATCTGTGCCCACAATACAAATGAGATCATCTTCAAACAAAGTAAATGGAAGAGGCACTTTTTATGGCTTTGTTTTATAACTGTTCTGCTGGAGGAGTTTATCCTTAGTTTCATTTTTTTCTTTTATATCTTCACGTTAAACCAAACACAGTATAGTATAATTCTTCAATTAAAATAGGGGGGTTTTTTTCAGTAGGAAAACTTGATAGTGAGACTAGTTATCACTAGTCATGGTAACTGATTTGTGGAACAGGTAGGAGAAACACTGAAGGGTGGTGTAACTCCAGCTGATGTCTGTGATAGCATTCTGTCATTGATACAACGGGAAGTTCCTGCAGTTTAATTTTGTTGTCTTAGTAGCACAACAAAAGTACTTCCCAGAAAGCTTGAGCACCTCTACACCACTCAAATAACATCCCATTTAAAGAACTGGACCTTTCCATCAGCCTGTTCTTCAGTGAGGTAAGCTCTTAAATGGGAGAGAGGTGTTGTATGAGCCCATGCTTAGCCTGCTGTGCACTGACCAGTGGATGGATAAGCAGTCTGTGAAAACCACACATATCAGGGAAAGGACTGTGCTAGAATGTGATGTACATAAACTGTGTTGTGCTGAAAGGTGAGACAAGGATCAGTCAGCTTCCTCTGGGGATGGGAAACCTGTAACAAGAGCTATTGAACTATTAGAACCCTTGCTGTCTTCTCCAGATCCTGGTTGCAGCTGGGCAGCACCTTGGTTGGCAATGGCAACTGGAAAAAGCTGGTGGGAGTCATGTAAGGACACTTCTTCAGTTCATCAAGCCCCTTACTCCTTCCCCTTTTCCCCTGCTCACAATGTAAGTAACTTCATTTGTAAACATTTATGCAAGCTCGCTCTTGTGGGATTGGGAAACAGTTCCCAGCTGGGTAGAAACTTGCTAAACCTTCAGGAAGAAAACCAGCATGTACTCAGTTTCTAAACAAAGCTAGTTTCATCATTTTAGGGTAAATGGAGACGAGCAAGAGACTCTTTCAAAACTCTGTTGTGTGGTAGCTTGACCCCAAAAAGTTGTTGCTGGACTGCCTATGGTTTATTTGTCTGGCCCCCAAACTGGAGCTCACTAGCCACATTTGCCCTTCTACCTTGAGGAAGAATAGGGGTTTCATCATGATGCCCAAAACAGTGAGGATGCTGAGAACCAGCAGGAAACTGGGAGATCTTCATAAGGAGGGCTGCAGTAGGGCTCTGAAAAAGCCCAGGGTTCAGTCAGGCCCTTGAGTAACCTCCCAGAGAATCAGCATGTGCAAAAACTCTTTGGAACAATCCAGCAGCACAATTCTCATTTTAAGATGATTACCCAGAAGACCAGAAGGTGATAATAGCTGGGCAATGGATAACAAAGCAATAAAAGTTTCATGGGAGCAGAAAAGGCTGAAAACAGAACATGACTCTAATCACTGGGCACTCCTGTTCACAATTGCAAACAGGAGATGGCAATGATTTTCTGAACGTCAATCTCTCCCCTGTTTGTGCATTTAGGTTGGTGGAGAAATTAGGCTCCATTATGTCTTGGATGTGCCCCTATTTTGCTGTAGCCTGTAAAACTGACTCCAGTGTACATGAGGACAGCTTTACCTGCTGGGTTTCAGCTGTCTGAGATTGACAAATTAGAAGGTTGCAGGTTTCCTCTCAGTCCATCACGAGAAATTACGCAGCAGTTGGTGCCTTAGGTTGAGGAGAGCAGTCATGGCAAGAGTGCACATCTGCCTCCTCTCTGCCCTCTCCCACCAAAGGAGCTGCTGTCTGGGCTGCCTGGGCTGATTCCTGCTGGCAGGACTTTAACCCAAGGTGACCTCTGCTGTCTGAGGGAAATGCCAGTGTTGCTTTTGTTTGTTTGTTTTTCACAGATGGTAAACACCTGAAGTGTACCATTATACCATTTTTGAGATCACCTGTGTGCTTGGCTGTGAGTTAGCCACTCATATTTTTTTGTTCTCACTATTATCTGATACAATGCCTTGGTTAAGAATGTTAGAGGCGGAACTAATGAGAAGAAACTGTATTTTAAAATGAAGACAACTTGCTGCTTAGTCTGGTAGGATGTGAGCCTCAAACACTCGTCTCTTACAGTTAAAAAAATATGTCTTTCATACAGATAAGGAAACTTTCACTTACTCGGTTTTCTTTTCTGCAGAATGTCCCTCCCTGGCTGACCCATGCTGCTACGCCTTTGTTATAAATCATAGCCAGAGTGGGAATATCAAACTGTGATATACAGCTCTATTCAAATCACACTCGCTTTTCTACCTCTGAGGAGCTTGCTTGTTAGGGAGACATGTGAGTTATAAATAGGACAACATATAACAAGGTTCGTTGCAAAGATACGCCAGAAAATATTTTCACTGTGGGAAGAGAATCTTTTAAAAGAGCCTTTTGATTTTTCTACTTTCCTTCTGCAGTTTCCAAACCTGACTATGCAAAGACTCAACGAGGGCAGTAGGAATCAACTTTTCTGGACTTGCTGCTTCTTTGCCCTGCTTTGCCACTGGCCTTAATGCAGCATTTCAGTTTGACCCACAAGACAAAGGCTATCTCCATCTGCATAAAACATCTTTGAAGGCATTTGAAGCTTCATCATTCCAGAAGCAGAGGAGAAAACTTATTGTGATTTGAAGACAAATTCTTTAACCAATCTTCTCTTTCTCCGGATATCCTGTGTAATAATTTTGGAGGTGAAAACTTGTCCATTTCCTAATCCTCCTTTTCTCTGCTGTCATTGGTGCCACAGTCTGACCAACAGAGGAGAAGGGAAAGGAGGGAAGGTCTCAGTGTCCCACTGAAGTTGAGGGCTGACTGGGGCTCGACAATGGAGCAGGGGTACAGCAGTCACCTTGGACAGTTCAACAGTCCCAAACTCTGACACAAACCATATTCTCTGCATGTATAGCCTACTCTAAGGTTTGTGACAATCAGACTGCACAAGAACAGTAAAATTAGCTTTATAAACAGCTTTATTAGATGATGGACATGGTCCTGCCATTGCCACTGGCTTGCTGCGTGATCCTGAGCTTGTTACTTTATTTCTGTGGGGCAGTTTCGCCCTCACTCTCTGTATTTTGTGAATCTTGACAGGAAGGATGACCTCTTGCTGTGTATTGGCATCATCTTACTCTTAACTACTGTCTTACCTGTGGTGTCCCAGTGCTGTTGTAGTCTCCTAATTCCTCATATTCTCAGCAATCCTGCTACTGTTGAGTGCAAAACTGTGTCATTAAATTACTACTAATAGATTATTCACACCATTGTTTTTCTGGGCTCTTGAAAATTTTCGTGTGAAGCAGTATATAGGAGAAGGGAACTACTGAAAGTTCTCTAGATCATCAGGAGATGTGAAGGAAGTAAACATAAATCATGGAACAATATAATCTTAATTTTTAATGCTTTTCCTTTTCCTGCTTTAATGATGGATTTTATTCTTTCTCCTTAAAGTTCTAGTGGCAGTCGGCTATTACACACAGCCTCCATTAGGAGAACATACTTTGTTGCTATAGCAATTCTTCTCACAGATATTTTACTGCACTTAGATGCTGCTGGAGGAAAAGAAAAAAAGCAAAAAGAGTAAAAAGGCAAAAAGGCAAAACCAAGGCACAACAAAAAAAAAAATCATCGCTGCCCTCCTCACAAATGGTCAGCCTACCCGATCTCTTATTTCTGAGCAACTTTTAACTGTATCTCACAGCAATCTATATCCTGGTAAACACTTTGTGTGAGGCACTGTCTGGGAAGGTTTATCATTGCTTTATAAGTGGCATACGGCACACAGCAGGACACGCAGCAGCACGGTGTCTGACACAGCAGCTATAGATTACTGGCAAGATAAATTCATCCTTTCTGATGTGAGCATTTCACCAGCTCCAATATGAAGTCTTGATATCACCCTGTCAACCAAAGGGGATGTTTTCAAGGGAAGAGTTATCAAAGGTTTGCTCCAAGTTCCTTTTAGAATGGCTTCTCCAGGAGCACAGATATATATTTATTGTGGGTGAATGTAGGGCTCATCAAAATTGCTGGACTAAAATCCCTGTAGACACAAGGCCTCTTGTTCAGCACCAGATACTGAACAGCAGTTTGGAGTTTTTTCTCTTCTGTCAAAACCAGATGCCTAACTGTTCAACTAATGAGGTAAAAAAAGGTCATCAATTCTGCCTTCTGCTGACTGCGGGAGGCTGCGCTCTCCCCCCCAGAACGCCGGCATCCTCCTCCTGGGAACAGTCACTGGTGTGGAGCCAGGGCTGCCTGCACTCCCCTGGCCATGCAGCCCAGACTGGGAGCCAGGGAGAGGGAAACTCCATGGGAGGGCAGCTAAAGCCAGCATTCTTCCACCCCCCTGGCTCTGATGGGAGCATCGTTCTGATGGATGAGGCACTGTCTGGAGATAGTTGTGGCCAGCATGTTGGGGCGTGTGGCCAGCACATCCCCTGTGCCAAAGGAAGGACAGAGTATGAGGTGAGTGGAGGTGGAAGAGGTACTGCTCCCCTTCCCTTAGCTGCCTGGGTGGGCAAAGGAAAGGGGATTGGAGGGAGCAGGAAAGGTGGCCCATATGCAGAGCACTGTCCTCACCAGGGCCTTGAGACTTCTGCCTCCAGCTGGGAGCATTCAGAACACCAAAATGAGGTGGCTGTACCCATTGTGAACCATCTCCTGGTTTTCTCCTGCTTTCATGGGTCCCGGTGTTACTCTGAGGTTTGAGTGGGACTGGACATGGCCTGCTCCTTCTACTCTGCATTGCTGCTGGGAAACACATCCCTCAAAATGGACAGGATAGCAAGCACAGTTCTCACCAGCACTGGCACAGCCTCTTGTCTCCTTCTCCTCACCTGCATCACAGCTCATCAAGGAGGCAAAAACGAAAAAAGAGCTATTTCACAGTCCAGCGGCTGTGAGACTGCCAGAGGGCAAGGCGGGAGGGTGCGATGGGGGAGGGCAGCATGCAAGGTCAGCTCTGCGAGCCTGAAAGGCGAGGAGGGAAGCCGGGAGGGGCAGCCAGTGCTGCCCGCATCCTCTCCCTGAGCTCGCACCGCACGCAGCTCTGTCTCGCCAGGGACCTGCTGTGCATCCCCGAGCAGAGCCCCGGCGCAGGATAAGGCGTGCAGAGGGAATCGGGGGCAAAAGCGTTGGGATTGCACAACAGCGCTGTGGAGGGTATCCCAGAGGAGCTCTGCAGGCTTTCAAATGGAGCCCTTGGTGCTGGCACAGTGCTGGGCATCGCTGTGCTTTTGGAAACACACGTGAGGATTCCTTGCATGAGGAGCAACTCGGAAGCATTCAACAGCAAACCAAAAGACAAGATGAGGCTTGCAGCCCGTCTAGATTTGAGACATGCATCTGCACTTGGCCAGTTCTCATCACCCAGGTCCTTTAAATCAAAGTGTTCCAATCCCACCTTCTATTTTCAGCCTGAGGTTTCAGTTGTCTTTGTTTTGTCAGTGTATATATATATTTACAAAAGAAGCATTTGTGAATAGTCCTAACTCTGTCTACTTGATGTTTATAGCACAAATAGGTGTAGGTTGCATCATTGCCACAACAGAGCCCTTATCATTAAGGTGATTACAGTTTTGGCAAATGCATGCAGGCTGCAATTTTGCATGCTTGGACTCAGTCCACAGACAGAGCTTCTGGAAGATGGAAGTAAAATGATCTTTGAATTGTATGTGCTTCAATGACGTACATCCCCCCCCAAAACACAGCATGTTGTTGTTTATTCTTGAAGTAACATGAGAATAGGTGAGCTGAGTCACTTAAGCTGTCTTGTTTCTTATAAAGATTTACAAATAGAACTAAAAGTGGTGCAATTTTGAAATAAACTGCTTGTCAGGCTAAAACAACACATCTCTTCCCAGATTTTTCCCTCACACACGCACAGGACAGTGAGGTGCTGGACTCAATGCCTTAAAACTGCTGGACTTTGGTGATGTGATGTCTTGTTATTTATTTAAAATTGCAAAAATTTTTGGTGTTACCTTGCTAGCAGCCATACAGCTCCTTAGGAGACTCTTTCCCAAAAAAACCAAGCATCTGTGTTGATGGGTTCCCTGTTTTAGGAACTCTTCTTTCCCAACAAGTTTGTCTGGGATTTGCCATTCAAGACACTGGGTGTTAAAGCCTTGAGGGGAGGGGTTTCTAAAGAAGCTGCAGCTTGTTCAATCTTTTCCAGCTGGGTAAAGAGTTGAACTGCTGCTACTTTTTGTTATTCATAAGGGTGGATCACGGTCTCCTGTCGAGCAAGCCCTACTGGGGCTCAGAAAGCACCAGCCAGGTTGTGCTTTTTGCTCACCAGCACATGGTTGAAGCGAACAACAAGCAACCATGGCCCCAGGACAGTGGTCTGATCCCATGTCCCACTCTGGTTGGATTCTACAAATATTTCTTCTTGCCTAGGGTGATGCATCTCGAGTTTTATCCACTTCCTCATGCAAAGTAAATAAATAGAATTACTTCTGCTTTACACAGGGCAGTTGCAGCTTGCCCTAGACCCCCTTGCCAAAAGGGAAGGGAGATTGTGAAGGACCAGGGCTGAGCTTTCAGACCTCATTGAGGTTATTTGATTTCACAGCATTAGTGTTGGCTTTTAGCTTCACTTTGCAAAGAATTGCAGCTATTTTTTGGGTTTTTTCAGGTAAATTCTAACCGAAATTTGTAAGGAATGTTAACCCCCCACCAAGGTTTTAGATGGCTTCCATATTAAACAACAATACTGCCTGCCAGGAAAGGATGTCTCTTACAATCTGATGGAAAAGGATCATGAGAGTTGCATTTCTTTGAGCAGCTCAAAAGCATGGACTTTTAAATTCAATTTTTTTCATTTATGAGTTTATTTACAGTCTTCTTAAAATTGCCAGAAAACTTAATGTTGTGAATTGACACAGGGGATCTCACTAAAAAACCCAGACAAAGGAGTTTGTTTGAAACAATCTGTGATACCAAACCAAAAACTCTGCAGTTTTAATTTCATATGTTTCTTGTTCAGCAGGGACATACTAATTAGTGAATACTAATGAGTGCCCCCTTCCAGCTGTGTCACCACCCATGATGTTAAAGCTCCCTGGACACTCACACTGCTCACCTGTGGCCAGTATCTAACTGGGTTTCTTCACTGCTACACTCAGAGCAAGGCACCTCTCTGAAGCACATAACTGTCTCCAGGTGCTTCCAGTCTGATTCCATGTGGAGCTCCAGGATTTATTAACAATCAGGGATGTGATCCTACATGCAAGTCCTCTGGCTTTGTTCACACCAAATGAACCTACCGTCCCTGGAACGTTTCTGCTTGCCCTCTTCCATCAGGTGTGCTGTAGGAGGAAATGGTCCAGGGAGGTCCATTTGTACAAAAAATACAAAGAAGGTAAAATCAGCCATTAGATAAATTAATTAATTAGCCATTACATTGGATAAGAGGGGAAAAAAGTTCAAAATACCATAAATTGCAACAAACACCAAGACAATGCTCCCTAATAAATTACATGCCACAACTGCAAAACAGCAAGTGCCCCAGCTGCCAATGGGTTTCATGCTAGATAATGTAGAATTGATAAACTGATCTTAATGCCTAAGTAATTAACAGTCAATTACTTTAATATGACGACTAAAGCTGAGCAACAGCTACTGCTGCAGCACTAACAGCTGAGCAGCTGTGTCATTATATGTGTCTTTACCTGTGTAATCTTTTTAGTGGGAAATGTATTTAAGTTTAGTTTGCTGAAATGGCTCTGAAGGGGCAAAGGAGCCAGCAGATATCAAATATCCACAAGCTTTTGGAATGTGTGCTTCCATTTGTCCCTGGTGGTGCAGGATGAACAATGGCCCATTATCAATTGCTCGAGGTAAGTTATGTGCTGTGGTTTTTCATGCTCTGTTCCGGAAACAACAACTGTGTCTATATGTCCAAACCCCAGAATATCCCCTTGTAGGAAAAGCAGGAAGAAATAACAGGGAGTGTTTAATCTTTTGGTATAGAGTAGCCTGATATAATGGGTATGTGGCTTTGAAATGATGTTTTTGTGACATGAGGCTGTGTTTACATCTGAATACAGTCCCATGAAAAAGCTGTGTCTCTGTTCAGAAAACATGATTTAACTGAGTATTTAGAAGATAGCTCCTTAAGACTACATTTATGTTCTTAAATCTTGTGAAGAAAAGGCACATAAAAGGCGTAGTTTCAAGTTTTGGAAGGATATATTAATTTAATATATCCCGCACTCAAATTACATGCTGAACTTTCAGGGGCATCAGCATGCAGAAATTCAGGGGATATCATGCAGTAACACACAATGATGTAGTTGCTCTGGACTACCATTCATGCTGCTGAGTTGTTATCTGTGACATTACGAACCATCAGTTTCCATCAGAACATAAATATCTGGTGCTGCAGCAACAAAGGAGCCATGTGGATTATGTTTCTCTGTTCCAAAGTTTTTCTTGTTTTCTGGGGATTTGGAGCACAGTTTGTCTTGGTTTAATTTTTATGAGGGCTTTGGGGCTTTTGTCTCACTTGGCACACTGAGGTACAGCAAGATTTCATTTGTGATTGTATACCCTATGTTTTTGGAGAAAATATGGCAGAAATAAAAATACTGTTTTATGGTGGACTCCCTCTCTGCATGTGCAGCGCATAAACTGAGGTTCCCTGAACATTGCACTCAGAGGCTTGGCTCAAACCCTGTTTACTCTCTGGGAGCTGTAAAAACTGATGGCTAGAAAATGTGATTTGACCTCCTCAGGGCCATGAATTATTTACCTGTGTAGTCATAAGTTTGCACGGCGTAAATATAGATGTGGGAGGTGTCGAATTTTGCATATTCATCCAACAGAAGGCAGTAGGATTTGGATGAGACTCCACTTAGCTGTAGCAACTGGGTAGCTGGATAGGTCCAACACAGGAGATTGTAGAGGTACTAATGCAGGACTGCAGGAATTTTGTATCCCCATCCCCTGGTGTTTATCTGGGACAGATGCCTGACCCCTCATTTGTTCTACTTCCATTCTGGTCTTGAAAACTTTTCCAGTGATACTCATATGTCCAGTCACTATAATCTTCCCTAGCTCTTGGACTAAAGAATGTACAAAAGGTGGAAACAAAAGAGGTTCACCTTCCCTTTACAACTTTTCATCCACAGGATTGAGATGGACATAAAATATATTGTGAATTGACTCTCATATCTGCTGTGATCTGGTCTCCCATAGTAAACTCTGGAGAATTTCTTGTTCTAAACATGCTCCTTCATTTTATAAATACATCTTCAAATATAGATGATAAAAACTAGAAGCAATACTAGAGTTATTGAGATTCCTGAAGGCAAAAATAGCAGACAGGGAGAGAAGTGAGAGAGGAAATTGAGAGACGTTGGAATGATGCCTGTGAACATTTAGCTGATCTGTAGCTGGGCCATGTATTGGAGAATACGTGGTTTGAGCAATCAGTATTCTACTTCAGGGGATGAAATGAAACTTTTGCTCTGAAACTAACGTGTGAAATTGTTTCCTTATGTCAAATCCTACTTAGTATGTAAATTAAAAGAAAAAAATTTAGTTCTGTTTGCAGTGGTTTTCCTAGGCTCTTCCTGTGATTGCCCTTCATTGCTACCACCAAAGGAGAATCATTGTTGTGTCTCTGCTGGCCCTTTCATTGGTGATTACAAGCACACCTGCAGTACTCACCTGTTTTCTCATCCAAGACAAGAGGCAGAATGTGGCCTTTGAGATCTAAAAATCTTCGTTCCAGTGGGCAGCTCCCAGCTCCAGTGGGTTGCTGTGGTCCTGCTGGAGGTGATCAGTGCTTGTGAATAGCAGGGCCAAGCTGTCTGAGATGTGACACCAAAGAGCTGAGGCAACAGAAGTGAAAAGCAATGCTGGAAATCTGTGTCTAATTAATTTTCATGAAAGCAGAGCTCATTGTAGAGGTATGACATACTCTGCATACGCCTGATACTATTTTTGAACGTGACCTACATTTTTCTGTTACGTTCCTGTACCTAGTGCTTCCTCTTTGTTTTGTGTTATGAATGTGTGCCTGAGAAAATGTTCCTTACCTTTGCAATTCCTATAGCAGCATGGTATGTAAAGAGACAGAAAATGGCTCGAAAAAAGCTGAACTCACAGTTAGTCAGTGAGAAACAAATCCTGTCTGGAGTTGCTGTCTCACAGACAGTTTTTGTCCCATTTGCAACCAGCACGTCATTTCTGTGGAAGGAAGTCCTGCAACAGAGGATGGCTCCGACAGGTCTCCTGTCCTGGTAATTTGTTGTCTTGATGCCCTGCATGACCAACTGGGAAGCATATCCAATATCCAGTGCTAAAATGGGCTCTTGCTGAGCTTATTGTAAACTGCAGGAGCCTGAGTGGGAGCTCACCAGGATCACTTAGCCCTTTGCTGGTTTGCAGTTTGGGTGTTTTTAAGCTTAAAAGCAAAACAAAAAAGGCAGGAATCCTAATGACAAATGTTTCCCTGGAATCAGAAAGTTTTCCAGTGTGATGAGCTTAATTAAAACTAACAGAACATTTTAGCTGTGTTGTAGTCTTTTTCTCTAACGTGTTGCCCTTGTAACCTGCCTCAAACAAAGCCATGTGGTGCATTTTGGAGTCAAATTTGAGCTGGCCTGCCGGCAGTGGTGCATGTCTGTCAAATGGATGTTTGACACACAAGCCAGAGAAGGGAGAACAGCTTCTGCCTGCTATTGCTGCCCCTGTATGGGGTAATCCATTTCCTAGGAGCAGTATGATACCTCCCTGCATGGGCTCAGCAGAAAGCTACAGGTGCTATCGGACCTCCTCACCTTGCCCAGGTCAGCGAAGGGCCCCACACTTCCCTTGTCCATCACTGTGATCTCCAGGAAGGAACTGCTTTGGTCTTCAGGGGCCACGGGCTGCTTGTCTTGCTCACAAGCTCTCTGTGTAAAGCTGGCTCTGTGATGCTCACACCTCTTTGCTCAGCACATGGCAAAGCTCTGGGTGTTTCCTGCTGGCAGCCAGGACTTGCCACAGTGGATAGGGTATTTCATAAGCAGTGTACCCAATTGCCTTTCAGCCAGAGCTGCTGCACAGGCTTTGAACTGAATGTGCTCACTCTAATCTTCTCAGAGAGGTGCATGGTACATGACTGGATTTAGGCCGACAGCACACCCATTATAGTGAGGCATTTACTCCACTTCACAAGCAAGCCAATTAAAACATAAAGTATTTACAGCTTCACCATGCCAGTGCTGAACCTGATATCCTGGGATGCACTCTGCCTACTTCATCTCCTGCTCCTGAGCATGCCAGCAGGCTCAGTGTTCCATCCATCCTTTCTCTTGCCCACAGCTCAGCACATGCCTCATAGTCGGGCAGACTCTGGTGATTGACAAAGAGTGTCAGATGTTTTTTGACATCAGATGTCACCCTGTGAGTGGAGCTGTGCAAAACAGGCCCTTCTACAGTTGTCTGACAGCCACTGTGAACGTTGCTGTCAGCTTGCTGGGTTGGGTGCTGTGTCCTAGCATGGGCCTTGGCACTGAGAATTGTCCCCTTGCTCTTGATAGTCCCGTCACCAGGTTTGCAGAATGCACAGGTAGAAGCCATTGGTGCTGTTATTCAGCTCCCTGGTGAACTAGGGGGTTAAGCTGAGTTTTATGAGGGCAGACTCTTCCTTCCAAGTGGAGGAAGAGAGAGACAAGGGATTTATCTCTGTGTCACCTAATCTTAACGCTAAATTGAGATATAGAGGTAAAAGGGCTTGGCAGATTATCCTTCTCCTGTATTTTGCTTTCAGTATAAGTTCTGGGTGTTGTTCTGTTGACAAGATAAAAAGTAGATGATTTGAAATTACTTCTTGAATCTGCCTTTCACTGTCTTCTTTGGATGCACTGGGAGGTGGGCTATACCATCACCAAGGGCTGGAAATCCTGCAGTCCTGTGCATAGCTCCTGGCAGGGCAGGCTGCAGCTTTTTCACAGGGAGAGGGATAGCAAACCAGAGGGAAGTGGTTGCAATGAACCTAATCCCATTAAGCAAAGTATTAGTGGGACTAGAGATGCTATTGATTGCTAGCACCTGCCTGGTGGCCTTCCCAGGAGACACCTCCGGGCTCTTTAAATTCCTTGGAGGGGAAGGGCAGGGGCCTTTCTGCTGCTTGTGTCCTCTGAGGTAGGTGCAAAGTCATGAGTACTTTCCTCTCACTAAAAGGCAGAGTGTGTTTTGGTGTCCTGGCACCTGCTCTCTGGCAGGTTGCTCAGCAGACCTCAAGCCTGCTGTGTGTTTCTGTAGGAATTGCTGTGATTTGTATGTTCACTTCCAGAGTGTGATTTCTTTTGTTGTGTTTGGTCCCCAGGTGCAGGTTTTCAGTGAAAAGATTTAATTGTGTGTCTGGAGACTGTCCTCTTGCTCTAACAAGAGTGCTTGATTGTAACTTTCTGCTGGTCCAACCTTAAGGAGCTCAGATTTGTGAGGTACTGATGCCCTTGTCCCAGCATTTTTTCATGCTTTACCTGTCCTATCACACTTGTTTTGTGCCCATGATGAGTGATTGCATAGCAGAAACCATAAACTCTGGAGGGAAGGGGTGGTCCTTTTAAAGACTCTCTGTGTAGAACCTTGGCTGTTTGCCCCAAAGCCCCCAAAGATATTATCTCCCCCAAGGACAAAAATGAGGTCAAATATGCATTTCACTTGTGAATGGACTATTGGACAATGCTTCAACACCAGCTCGTTAGCAATCTGTGATGATTTTGTGGCAGAGGGCATGGCAGGCTGGGTGTGGAAAAGGAGCAGGGTTGTGTGATGGCTTTTCCTGGCAGGAGGTGGGAGTCCTGCCTGCCTCCTTCAGTCCCTGCATCCGTCCTCCTGTGCCCTCACCTGAGTTAGCAGAGAGGGAGTTTCTCCTGGGAACAGCATCACTGCTCTGGATTAAAAAGTGATTAAGTTTTTATTTCTCCAAAGCCCTATGCCAACACTCAGCTCTCCAGTTTGATTTGGGTAGTAAGGTATTTGCATATGCATTATTTTGGCTGGCAGGTTTGAATTGTTGTTTATACCACAAAGGCTTGTCAGTATAGTTTTTTTTCTAGCAAGCCCTCACTCAGTGGACAAAGCTCATAATAATATAATTTTTATTTTGCTGAAAAAAGTTGAAAATGCTTTTGTTGAAATAAATGTCCCACTTTCATTTTTTTCCCCCTGCTGCTTTTCCATATGTGTATATATTTAAATGGAGATGTGACCTTGGAGTTTCAAAGCTGGTGCATCTCTGTGCAGCTAATAGAGCACACTTTTCTTCCACTGGGCAGGTATCTGTAAAACAAGAGTTTTATGGCAGTGTTTGAGCTTTGGGCACTAAACCCTTTTCCCTGCGTGTTAGTGAGCAGCTGCTGGTAAGTCAGCCAGCAGATGTGAGTCAAACCTGGAAGGATCTCTGTGGGGTACAGGGCCTTCACTGCAAAATTCCACTTCTGTTCCTGTCTGGGATAAGCTGCTTCTGCTGTGTCCCCCAGGTGATACTGAAATGGGTCTGCAACAAGCAGAGATGAGGAAGAGAAGGCAGACCCTGGCACCAAAGGTAGTTTCACAGCTGTTGTGTGGTCTTGTGAAACTTTTCAGGGAGTCATTGGGGTTTTATGTCTTGAGCTAAGGGGCCCTGCCATAAAAAAAGGAAGCTCTTTGTAATGTGGGTGGAGGGCAGAAGTAAAATCCCCTGCTTGGGTTTACTCTGCATGGCAAACCTAGTCTTATTTCTCTTTTATCCACTCTGATCACTGCCAGCTAGCCAGGAAGCTGCCTGCTGCTGCTTCTAGTCAGCTCATGCTGGGATGATTGTTGGCTTAGCAGGATGCACATTAAGTGGCACTAAAAATAAATAGAAAATTGGGTTTTCTGGCTCTCTTTTTGATTTTCCTCCTTCAAATGAAAGAAATTGTTAAGCTCTCAGGATTGTTAAAACAGAAACAAAGCTAAGAAGCCCCTGCATTGCGAACACCTTCTGAAAGCAGGGCTACATGAGGAGGAGATGCCCTCCCTGGTGGGTGCTGCAGCACAGGCATCTCCCAGATGAGCCATTACACTCCCACAAGGAGCTCCACAAAATGCTGCCTCTTCCCCAGGCAGAGCCCCTGAAGCTGCTCTTACAAGCACCTTCAGAAATGACATCTTTCCACTGAGGCTTCCCAAAGCCTAGGATGGAACACAGGATTGATTCAATTCTGAATGACCCACTGGAAGGAGACAAACGAGACCATACTGAGTCCCTCTTTTCTTGCACCAAATGTTGGAGCAGTACAGCAGTTGTGCCAGACTAAATGCTGACAGTCTTTAATGTAATTTGTCTGTACTAAAGTTAATGCAGCACTTCATGTACTATATTTATATCCACCTATTCCCTTTCATGTCAGATAAGTTCTGGTGTGTGGGATGCATAACAGGATTGACTGAAAAATAATTTTTAACCCTGTGAGGTCTACAGTTTCCTGCAGGTAAACAAGGTTGAGGTTATTTTCTTATCAGATGGTTATGGTGTGCTTTACTCTTTTTTCCCTGACTCCTTATTGGGTTGTGCTGTTATAAAACTATAGTCTGGAAGTTGCAAAAACATTGGTTGTGAGGTTTATGTGCCGTGCAGCAGTGCAAAACTTAGAATATTGTGAGGGCTACCTGAAATTTTGCTTAAGAAGCAGCTTGGGAAACCCTCCCAGCTGTGAAGGAGGTTTACCCCCCGGCTGTAGCACTCAACTGCTGTGTCCCTCTTACTAAAAGGAGGCTCCTACTAAACCTTCCCTGAGAGGAGGACTGGAGTCCTGCTGTGATTAAAGTCCAGGAAACATTCCTATCCATCCTTGGGAAGCAGGAGCTGGATGAAGTTTCTCTTCCCTGGTGGGTGAATTACAGTGTGGAGGTGCCCCTTAAAGAGCTCCCTTTCTTGCCTGTATAGAGAAGCTGTGTGTGTGAAGGTGTGAAGACTCGGCATTGTCCTAGTTGCTCCTATGAAAGGTGTTTGTCACTCTCTCTTTTCAGAGGGTGAGATGAATGCTGAACACCTCTACAATTTTATTTATATGTCTGTGTATTCATGTTGTTGTCAGGTGTTTTTTTAGCTGTATGCTGTACAAGGTAAAGGGCAGCAGGAGCAGTGAGGAGGAGAGTCAAGATTAACAGGTTTATATCTATAGATCTGCTCTCAAGCAGAAAAGCACCAGATTTGAGTCATTGCCTGGCTTTAATTTCTCCAGACCAAGTTCTACTTTAAAGCTCCCCTGAACCTAAAGCCAAATCCCTTCTCCTTTGCCTGCCTTGGTAAGTGCTGAGCACAGATGCTCATCTGTTGTAAATAATCTCAGCTCTGACGTCAGGGCTCTTACAACAATTGACATCAGCTGAAGACACATCTATGGCTAAGCATAACCCCACAGGTATTACACCATGATTTACAGAGGCCCTTAGCAGTGTAAACCATCTGTTTTATAGCTGCTGAGAAGGAGAAGAAAGTGTCTGACAACAAGCAAAGGCATATTTAGTAGCATTCTTATACGGATGAAATTGCCCTGTTAGGGTTTTTAGGAAATACATTTGCTGTGCTACACAGCACCACATAGTTCAAGCACGCAGTACCCCAGGCATTCAATTTATCACAGTCTATCAGGGTAACTTGGCTAATTTGACACTGTTTCCTGCTGAAATGCTCTCAGACAGTTCTGCATTGTCTGCTAATCTCCATTACATGTGAGCCTGTGGGAAGGACCCTAAACAAATGCAGACCTTGGAGCTATGGATTTGAGGGAAGGGAGAAGAACAGATCTCAGTAGTTCATAGAATCACACAATATCCTGAGTTGGAAGGGAACCACAAGGACCATCAAAGTCCAGCTCCTGGCCCTTCACATGCCCCAAGAGTCACACCATGTGCCCAAGAGTATTGTCCAAAATCTTCTTGAGCTCTGTCAGGCTGGTGCTGTGACCACTGCCTTGGGGAGTCTGTTCCAGTGCCCAGCCACCCTCTGGGGCAAGAGCCTTTTCCTAATATCCAACCTAAAGCTCCCCAACACAGCTTCATGCCATTCTCTCAGGTCCTGTCACTGGCCACCAGAGAGAAGAGTATTCATTATATTTATTATGCTGTAATATGATATAAATGATAATTACCATATAGCATATTATTATTATATTAGTTCATTAGTATTTCTTGTAATTCACCTAATTTTTGGAAACAGCTGTAGTGAAATATTGTTCCTCCCATGGTGTGAGTAAATTACAGCAAATTTCAACTAAGCATGCCTTGAAGGAGGGGTGACTCTCTGAAGCCTTGCTGTGGAAGAGCTGGATAATGAACTGAAATGTGACTGAGAGGCAGCAAGGACAGAGAGGGGCTGTCTCCTGGAGAGAAAGGATTCTGCTTAAAGGTCTGAAGCCTCTCTCTGGGCAGCTCCTTGCTGAGCAGAAACAGGCAACTGAAGCAATGCTGTCGAGTCTCTTACAGCCCCCAGCAGCCATTTCAGCATTTCCCATTACCTGAGAACTGATCTGGAGACTGGGGTAGTGCAGAGCTGCCAGGAAGCCAGGGAAAATGCTGCCTGGCCAAACTGCTCATCCTGCACACATAACCAGGCTGACCTTGAGTTGTGTCATCAGGGCTCCTGCATCCTCTTGAGCTGCATTTCCCCACAGTTTGTGTAAGAGAGAATGCTAACCCAGCCTGGACAGTAGAGGGACAGGTCTGGGAAAGAGAAAATGAGAAAATAGAGAGGTGCCATCAGAATGGGTGACATTCCTGTGGTACAGCAGCCAGGAGTTGAGGTATAGATGCTGATCAAGAAGAAATGTCATCTCCAGCACAGCAAGGTCTCTGTGCTCTGGTTTCCCCCTGAACTGAAGTTGCTTTTGCCATTATGCAGCCCCTGACAATATATTGTGACAGTGCAGAAGAGAAGGGGAATGTGTAGTTAGGCTTTACCTTTGTCAGTCTCAATTGTTGATCTGTGTGAACTAAACTCTCAAGGACAGAAAGGTATGTAATGAAAAAAAGTGTCTTTAATTAGGCTGCTCGAGCTTGGATATCTACATTGTTAAACATTTGCTAAGACAGCTGAGGAGCCAAAGGGGATTATTTTGTCTATTATTAACTAGCTGCTGAACATTTCCTAATTGATACTATATTGTCTCTTTCATTAATAAACATTGCCAGAGTTTAGGCAAAATTAGCACTTGCAAGTATTGCCTGTTTAAATGGACTCCTAAGTACAGATTATTGCCAATTTGCTTTTGTAAGTTTAAGTAGTAAACTTGGAGTGTCCTACAGCCACTGGCTCCTGGCAAAAAAAATTGATGTCACCTTGTTTCTCTTGGATGGTCTATCCACATCAAAATCCAATATGCAGGCATGTCCATTTGGTATATTAAAACACAAATGGTTTTACAGTGACACTGAAAACTTCTGACAAAACAAAGGGCTGTAACATCCAAATTTGTACTTAGAAGGGTGTCTTTGAGGCAAAATTAGTGGGACATTTTATTTAAAAAAATTCAGTTGTGAATATGCACAAAGGCCCCCCAAAAATTACACCTTTTATTTATAAAAGAGCCAGTGTTTCATGGTTGGGTGTGAGCTCTAAGCAGAAAAGTGAATGGAGCCAGGGATAAATACTGAAGCAATGATACTGAAGACACATGTCCCTGTGAGAAGTCCCTCTCTGCACTGGATGTACGTGAAGAAGCTGTGCAATGCCCTGGTTTTACATTGCCTGCAACAACAGAGCAAACAAAAATTTGTCATAACCAGCAGGTGACTCGTACCTGGCAATTTCACATCAGGGCTTGCTCACAATTTACATCTGCTGACGCATCCCCACTCTCCTGCCTGGGGGTCAGGCTGAAGGAGCCAGGGATCCCAGCCTGTTTTCAGGGCACTTTCTGTCCCTGCTTCTGGTGATGTGGGCAAGGAAAGCAGAACAAGTGCTTGGAGCACAGCAGAATCACTTCTTGGTTGACATTAGGGTGAATTAGTTGGCTGGGGGGCCATTTGTAGAGCTGGACTGAGGGGCAGTGCCAAGGAAATTGGAGTGTGCCTTCTGGGGTGTATTTTCAGCCTGTAAACCAACGGGTTTGTTTATATGATTGAAATACAAGGTTCCCAGGTAAGCATCTTCTGGGATAGAGGTGTGCAATTTGAAGTATGTAGACGTAGCAGAAAGGTTTCATTACACTGTGTGTTTGAAAAACAACCAAACACCCAAATTCACCCACACGGGTTCCAGGTGTATGCCATAATTCTAGGTATTTTGTTAAAAGTGTATAATATTTTCTCCTGCATTTAAGGCAGCGTATTTATAAAAAGATAAAAAGAAACAAAACTAAGGTTGTGCTGATGAAGCCAATTCTGGACTTTCCATGCTTTTGAGACCTCAGCTACCCTGTATATTGGGTGTGTTGCTTTGAGTTTGGTTTGGTTTTGTTTTGTGAGGTTTTAAAGGCTTCTGGAAACACAAACACAATATATCTTGTAAAAACTGTTCTGTTGCTCGTGATGCTCCTAAGTGTGGAAGATATACTGCAGGAGGCTGTCATGTGAGCCACCTGTGGCAGGGTGCCATAGATGTCAGCCAGCCACCAGATCAGAATGAAGCATCGATTTGCTATTTCTCTCCTGCCAGAAAATAACAGGCCCTGTTGTGACCTCAGGCGCCCATTGCACTGAAGTTGTGGACTTTTATGCTCTCGCCTTCCTGCTTATTCTTGCTCTTTCTGTCTGCAGTCAGCTCCTGGTAGCAGCTGATATTCCCACAGACACTTGGCTCTTGTTTCTAACATCCCCACACCTGCACAGGGACTGCTGAGGAGAACGTGCAGAATATTCTCCCTGTTCTGAGTCAAGTCCGCCTCCAGCACGCAGGAGCAGTGCTTGCAGGATAAATCATGCTCACCCCTGGAATCTTGTCTTGGGGAAGGCTGTTTGTGTGCAGCAGGGGTGGCACAGAGGAGCAGGGTCAGCACAGCTGGCAGATCCCTGCCACCACTAAACTCCACCAGCCTTTCAGCTGTCTCTCAAAGTCTGCCGGTTTCTCAGTGGATGACTAAAATTCGCTTTGGTTTTCTTCAGGTGGGCATCAGATTCTTTCTGTAAACTCACACTGAGAAATCTCTGTGTGGTTTCTGCTGATGTCTACAAAAAGAGAAATTCAGAGCAAGCCAGCATAGCTGACAATATTCTTTCATGCTGCTCGACGGTCTGGCCAGACCCGACTTGAATCCTGTATCCTGTCATCTCACCACACACTCTGCTCTCTCTCACCCTTGAAATAACTTCAAATTCGGGAGTGGCACCTGAGTTCCCACTTCAGAGAGTGGGCAGTGACTAGTTTTGAAGAAAAACAGGTGAGAGGTGCTGTATGGTCTGTCAGGGTGAAACCAGCCAAGAAGAAAAAAAAAGTGGGTAAAAAAGTGGGAAGAGATGTGCAGGCTTTCAGAAAAATCAGCAGAAAATTTGAGTATATTTTGTATTATTTAAGATCTCATCTGGCAATTGTAGTTTGCCCTTAGAACAGCCCATTAAACAAGATTATTTTAATTTTTTTAATATACCACAAAGGTAAAACTTGTGTGGAAACTTTGTTGACATATATTTAGAATAAAGAACTTCTGTCTTAGTGCCAAATGAAATCATTTGGAGATTAAATTTCTTCTTTATGGTAGAGAAATACATCTTGCACACACCTGTTAGTGGCAAATTTTGGCAGCTGTTTTCTAATAAGTAAATTCATCTGCTGCTATTCTATTTTGAAACTTGTTAATTTAGAAAAATGTTGAAAAGGAAGGTGTGAGGAATGCTGCTTTTCTCTGAGACACAAATACGCATGGCTAAATTGGAGACAAGCTCATGTGAAATGCCTCTGTTATCCAAATGCCACATTTTGGGTTATTATACTTTTACAAATATTGCAGTGGCAGAACAGCTGTAAGAAAGGTGATACAAGGAGAATGCTAAACAAGAGAAATGATGCCTGTACCCTGCAGATGCTATGCATTGGGAAAAGGGATGTATGGGCCAGGGGAGCACCCAGGAGCTGGAGGCAGCTCTGAGGAAAGGCTGACCTGAGAGAAGCCAAAGCTACTGCTGGGCCCCTGTGAGGACTTTGAAGGTGGAATAAATTTATTATTGTAGGTAGAGGTGAAATCTGCATTCCACAGAGTTCAGCTGTGAAACTCATGCTAAGATCTGTGGCACCAAAAAGGGGAGCATGTAGGTTCTTCCTCAAGTTGAATCTCCCAGCAGTTGCCTGGCAGGATTTTAAAATAGAAATAAAGGAATTAAAGGCAGACTTGCAAGGATCAAGGAAGCTCTCTGCTTTGCAAATAGAACCTGGTGGTGGAACAGGAGCAGGAACCAAGGGAGGGAAAGAGCAGAGCAACTTTGTTAACATCAGTAAGAAAATAATGGCTTCTGAATGCAAACCCTAAGGACCAAAGATCAAAGTTCTGTGGTCCATGCCCTTGGCCAGATGATATATTGAAATAAAATAATGGCTCTGCCAGCAGATGTTACAAGTTAAGCAACACTTCCAATGCCAGCAATCTATGCAAAGAGCAATCATTCAAATGCAGGAGAAGAGTGAAAATTAAATAGCTGGAGATGGAGTAGACAGAGTGCACCAAGGATGCAGAACAGCTAAAGATAATTAAATTACATAGAAATAAATTAGTTGCCATAATGGTCAGATTAGGAAATAAAACACAGAAGGGTAATCCTGCCAAGTGTTTGAGTAAAGCAGCAGAACTGGAACTTGAATGAACTGACAAATGAGAGAGAGATTTATAGCTCTTGCCTAAATTTGCAAACAGCCGTGAGTATTCAAATTTGGTGCCACATCTGAAAACAATCAGAACTCATCCTGCCTGGACCTTGTTAAAAACCTAAATTTAGTTATTTTCTATAAGGTTTTGAGGCAATCTCAGTTGATGACTTTGACTGAAATTGTTGGACCTGATGGGTTTTGGAATGCACTTTGCATCTCAGGCAAATTTACACTCAAAAGTTAGTGTTATGAATATGAGAAATAAAACCTTGCTTATCACAACACCTGTGAGCCAGATTGGTGCTACTTGCACAGCTTCAGTAACAACCAGCTCTTATACAGTGCCATGTCTGTGACCTAATTTGGCTACTTTGTGCCTGGAAACACACCATGAACAAAGCAGCAGAGAGATAAACAGCAGAGAGGTTATCTCCTTTCAGCACTTGCTGAAATCACCTGAATGGACGAGCTGCTGCAATTCATCTTCCAGCAGTCATTCCGTGCCCCTTCCCTTCGAGGCGTTTTTGCCGTGGCCAGAGGGGATGGCTGTGCCTGCTGAAGGGCAGCTGGGCTGGAGCAGGTCAGCAAGTGTCTGGCATCCCCTGTGAATGCCGTGCCATGCTGCTACCAGGGCCTGGGCTGGCACCCAGGGATGGCTGTTCCATCGTGGTTCTAATGCCTTAGGTTTTAACTTTTATATTTTTCAAATCCTGTACTGCCTGGTGTGTAACTCTGAAGTTTCTTGAAGCCTGTTCACTTCTGCTCTCTGTGATGGGCAGACACAACAAAGCCTCTCCAGGTCTGCTCTCCAAGGACACTCAGACCATCCTAGGCCCAAAATGTGTAAACTAAAAGCCTCTGAAAGGGGGGCAAGTTGAGGGGAATTACATAATTAAACTGAAGCTTTAATTGGAGAATTAACCCTGATATGCAAATGAACCAAACCTATAAAGGTGTGAAGAACTCGTGACCTGTCGTCCATCTTGGGGTCCCTTTTGAGAGCAGCCTCTGGCTCCCCAGGGTGTACCTTTGAAGGCCTTTGAAATCAATACCCACCTTTATTCCCTTCTTCTTGTCCAGTCTCTGTTTTTAGGTGGTCTCTCAAGGCATCAGTTCCTGCAGCCACACAGCTCAAGTGGGGAGTAGGGGCAGGGTGCTCCCCTTCTGGGGAGTTGGGGGGATCCCTGGGGAGGGATGGCCAGGACTGTCCTGCCTGCTTTGGGCAGAGAATAAGCTGTGGTCAGCCCAGGCTTTGCTCAGCCTGTAGCCCTCCTCCAGGCCATCCCATGGTGGGAGAGCTCCCACGGTGTGATCCGTAGCGGATCATTGTCACCTGCGGCTTTTCACGGATGGCAGTGCTGAATTGCTTGCTGGATAAGTGAGGGGAAGGCTGAATTACCGGGGTGGTGAGGGGCTAGACAGGGTCCTCAGGGTGCCTGCACCCCTGCAGCAGCAGCACCCCAGGCTGGGATGGGCCATGGGGCACAGGAGCCTGCTGAGGTGTGTGGGTGTCACTGCTGAGTTATACTTGTGCTCCTCACATGGACATGAACGTCTGAGGAAGCACAGAGCAGGTTCCTTCTCTTTTAATAGTTTAATTTCAGGGCTGTATTGACCTTCCAGTGTGGTTCTATTAGCAGCCCTGCTCCTACAGTTTGAAGCTCCTTTCTAGGCTGCTCTGTGTGCAGATCAGTCTGTCTTTCATGGTGACTTTGAGCTGACTGGAAACAAGTCTTTCTTTTCTTTTCTTTTTTTTTTTTTATTTTTGATAGGAAGGCTCCGTGAGCTACATTTTGACCTTGCAGGGGAGAAAGTATGAAGCAGTAGTAGCAAGTGATGTATGGGAAAAATCTGGATATTAATAAATACAGCAATCCCAATGAGGCTAGAGCAACACGAAGAGATTGATGTTTTTTCTCAGGTCACAGTTTTGCCTCTGGCAGTATTAGCATGGATGCCATTTATTCATCAGTGTGATTTTGTTTACAAAGGCAGATGTATTCCTACCTTCTTTATTATATTTTGGGCTTTCTTTTCTTTTTTTTCTCTCAGCTTAGAACTTGAGCTGGGGGCAGCTCAAGTAATTGCACAGTGAAGCTGCTGGTACTTGTTCATTTTCCAGAGGTGATCAAGAAATGAAGAACTTTTGATTTTTCACAGTACCTAAGTAGGATAGCCCAGAATGGTACAAGTATAGAAAAGATTAGCTTGGCCTTTTCAGCCATTCATGCTTGGCATGATAGAAACACTGCACAACTATTCATGATTTTCTGTCTGCTTTCTATTTTCCTTGTTGCCATGTATCAAGTGAGAATGAATACCCTGCATTCATTATGAAAATCATTTTGATGGTTAGGGTAATGGGGATGCTCAATATTATGAGGGAACAGTATTTTTAAGAATACTTTAAATAACATATTTAAGCAAACAGTTGGGCAGTCAGCACCTCCCACAGATATGAAATTATCTCTGGCTTCCAAGAGGGGAGAAGGTTTCATAATTTCATTTCTTTTATGGTTTGTATTTATTGAAGTAGTTAACATTTGTCTTCTCTTTAAAATTACTGACTTTTTTAAGGCTCTGTCTTAAAAAAAAAAAAAAAAAAGACAAAAAGAGCAAAACTAACCAAGGCTCCAAAATATGTTCTGCTGACAGAAAAAAAAATATGGTGCGAAAGTAAGTTTTTTAAATCACTTTTAAATAAATGCAAATTAAAGGCCAATTTTACTGGGCTAGGCCATAAATGGCTGTTGAAGCAAGCCAAGACATTGGCTGCAATGACATCTCCACTGCAGCTGGCCCATCATCACAAATGGTTTTAGTGCGCTGTCTTTCCAGCTTTGGAGCTCTCAATTCACCCAAGCTGATGCTGCCTGTGATATGTTAAGGAAACAGTGTTGATGTTTCAGCATTCACCCTCCAGAAAGGCTTCCCGTGATCCATCTCCACGAGGGTTTGCTCCTTCCTAGGCAGCTTCTGGGTCCTCCTCACCCTTGGTGGGTGCACACCACTTCCAGGTTAATTTTGCAGCCTCTGTGATGCATTCTTCTGTCCCAGCCTCAGGTAACAAGAGGCTGGATGCCCCTTCAGCCCTTCCATGTGCTATGCCAGGGGCAGGATGCATCCTGGCAGATGGGTTGCAGCAAGTGAGTCAGAGCTGTTGCATAAGCTGCAAGGGGGTAAACTTGGCCTGCCAGGAGCATTCCCAAAGCAGAAGTGTTTCCCCCCCTGCTCCAAAAACCCTAAGCAGAATGGATACAAAGATTGCACACGTCTCTTTGGTATTTTGGGATGCACGTAGTTTGCAGTTCCAGGATGATCTGTAATCTCCAGGGCCGGGAATGCAATTAAAAGGAAAGATGTGTTTGTATGTGTGGGTGGGCGTGTAATATTCTCAGGCTAGTGGCCTTGAGAGGAAACAGTAAATAGCATGTGAAACTCCACGAAATGGTAAGCGTTGGCAGCTCTGTTCCTTGAGGATTATGCAGCAACCTAAAGTGAAACTGTGTTACCTAATAGGATAGACAGGATCTTGGCAAAGATGAGACTGGCAGGTATTACGCATGGGCAGAGCATGGTCAACCTCATGTTTGGTGTGACTAAAGCTTTTTGCTAGAAAATGTGTGATGAGACATTTTCAGCAGGGAATTCTCTTTGTTATTTGCAGAGATTATTAAAAAAAAAACCCAACAAATGGAAGCTTTTTTCCCAAACCAGTAAGGAGCAAATACTAGTTTTCTTCAACAGCACAAGCTCTGCCCTCCCACAAGGTAGTAGATAAACTGGAGTTGAATATATAAATCTTTTCTGCTCAGGAACCAGCTACACCAATAAATCAGTATTTTCTTGCTACGTATGCAATATATAAATGGCACATTCACAAATGTCAAATAAGTTTCCCTAATTAAGGATACTGCTCAACACACTTCAGATCTTTGTAGCAACGCTTAAAGTACCACCCTAATAGCATCAGGGGAGTAGAAACTCTTTAGCAGAATAGCACAGACTTTATATAGGGTCTTCCTTAGGCTGATATTTTTAGTCTTCAGACTTCAGTTATTCTTGCTGAATTAGTAGAGCCTTTCAGAATATCTCTTTTATTTGAAACCTGCAATCTTGACAACAGCTTTTCAGCTAGTTTTCTGTCTTATGGCAAACCTTAGCTGTTTCCTTCATACAGCAAATACAGAGGGAAGATAAAACATACAGGATTTGGCCACACTCTCATAAATTCATGAAACGTGGGATTTCTTGCTGTGAGAAAAACAGCTAAATGATTGCTGCTTTATCTAGTAAAACAAATGTGTCCTTCCCAACAGAGATGATGATTCTTACTGACCTGAATGCCTATAGATTTTACCCCTAAATA
Organism: Rhipidura dahli; assembly: GCA_013399225.1. Lineage (NCBI taxonomy): Eukaryota > Metazoa > Chordata > Aves > Passeriformes > Rhipiduridae > Rhipidura > Rhipidura dahli. The sequence continues at coordinate 518,834 of VXAC01002371.1, read as the reverse complement.
TCTAACTTTCAGAAGAGCTTAGCTCATACTTCAGCATTTTAATGAAATTCTCATGGCTTCCAGCTGCTCTTTCCAAGGACTAGATGCCCAGATGACTATACCCCACACATACACCTTGGTGTCTAAATTGGGATATTTAGGTGCTGGGCTCATTCAAAGATGGAGATCTTTCAAAGAATAACACTAAGTTGCACCTGGAGAGTTGCTGCAAAGCCTGGTGCTAACTATGAATGGAGTGGCAGCTTTTTAATGCTGCCATTTTAGAAAGTGAGTATTTACAATTAGCCCCCAGAATTCTTATTTGGATACCCTGCTTTAAATCACATGCATGTAGTTGCAGATGGAGATACCACACTCACATGCCCATTTTAGATTAACATGGTATAAAAGCCAGCATGGCTAATACCAGCTATCACTAAGTAATAAGCTATTTCCTCTAAATTGCTGCAGAACTGCTGCATTGAGACGTGGATATGAGCACTGGGAGAGCGTGCACTGATTCTTTTGTGCTATTAAGTGAATGATAAAAAAATTATTTGAAAAACCAACTCCTGGTGCACCAGGTTTTTGGTGTAGAAACTCTCCTTTTGATGGAAATGACAAGATCTTGAGCAGTAAAGGCACAGCTGGTGCTCACATCTGGGCTAGGAAAAAATGGCTGGTGATGAAGGGTTGCAGCAGAAATTGAGGGTCTTCCAAGGGAAAAAAAAAAAGTAGAATATTTAGTGTTGTGGAAAGCCTCTTGTATGCATAATTGGGACTCTTCACTGTAGAGGAAGAGTAGAAAATGAGGGGACATTAGGATGGATTAATTCTGTTATTGTGAAAGCATCGAGGACAGGGATATCAGCCTTTTAGGATGGGACCCCCTGGTTTAGATGGAGAGGTTTTTAACAGACTCCATGCTCTTGTGTAACTGCCCAGGAGGATTTTTGCCTAAAGGGGCTTGTTTTGGTCAGTGTTGAGGACAGGGTGGCTGACTGCATGGACTCCTGCTCCCAGACACGTTAGTAGCTTGTGTGGTCACTGTGTGGCCCTGTCTGTCAAATAATCAAGTAGGTACTCAGTGTGAGATCTCTTCAGCTTAGCCCTTCACTTCTGCTTCTGAAAAGAGCTGAGCTCCAGGTCAACACTGAAAAAATCTGAAGTAGATGAAAGGCAGTGAGTAAGAGTGAAAAGAAAGAGAAAATGGCTATTTATAATAATCTAATAGCTTTGTTGTTCTTTTGGGATATGCCTAAAGACCTATTTGGATCTTTTGTGATAAGACATATGCTTAGCATGGAGAAGGAGGCAATTATACTGTGAGAAAACCCAACAGAGCATATATGTTTGATATGATCTGCATAATGACATAATAACAAAAATCTAGCATCTATGTGAAGATGATTTCAGCTGTCTCATACAGAAAGGCAGCTGGATTTTGGGACGAGGCCACCCACTGCAAGGAGAAAAATGCTTGAATCTTCAATACCTTTGATTCACGGGCTTTAGGAGGTGAGAATCATACTGTCACAGCATGTGCCTGGGAAGCATGTTAAATTTCCTACGCCTTGTCCTCTCCCCCTCTCTCACAGTCTGCTTCTAAATTGAACTTTCTGCAGATGAAACTTTAACTTTGTTTCTGATACATCTACATAAATCTCCCGTTTTCCATTTTGACAGGAATTTTACTGAAGGAAGGAAAAAGAAAAGGGTTTTTTTTTCCCGACTTGTCTCTGCAGCGCTGACGGTTTTGTGCTTTTTTCTTTCTTGAAATATCTGAGTTAATTTTATAGCTATTGAGGAGCACAGTGTAAACACAGCTTTATAACCCTTAACCACAACACAACACCCCCCTCCCTGGAATCTCCACCTCCTGTACCTATTCTTGCAAACCGCCTGGAGCAACGTTCCTGCCTCATAAATCTGAGCCTTTAAGAGGGGCAGCATTGCATGCTCTGCTCTAGCTGAAGTAGTCTATCTGGCTGATTTTTCTGATAATGCCTTTTTGATGTGTTGCTGGTAAATGGCTTTATTTGTAAGAGATCCTGGTTGCGGCAAAAAATCCCGATAGTGACAGAAATAACCAATATGGGCAATGCTGGATTTTCCACTCGTTTGTAGTTTACCTTTAGCCTCCAGTTAAGCTTGTTGCCAATTATTTTTTTTGGTTCCTTCTATACACAGACCACAGAGGGTTTTGTTCTTTCTCTGTCTAAAGTCCCACACCATCAATTAGTACAGGAAGATGGGCTCCTCCACGGTATTTGAGTCCAAGCAAACCTAAACCAAGCAATGTTTTGCTAATCTTAACATGCACCTGCAGAGCAACAGAGGCTGCACCTGTGGGGGAAAAAAGTTACCAGTAGCTTTTCATGTGCAAAGCTCTTAAATGTAGCAATTACACAAGGCAAATTATGAGGGGGTGTGGTTCACTGGTGACTGCTTTTATTGTACCTTATCATATGCAGAAAATGAATCATCTGATACAGAAATGGCTCTTTAGGGATCAACATATGCACCTGAGCCTAGATCTGCATTTAAAAGACAGGAAAGAGATCTCTTAGAATGTAGCTGGAGGAATAATATTGCAAATCTATGCGGTTTTGACAGGTAATTAATTAAAAAAAAAAATCCATATTTAGATCCTTAGGTGCTAGGCACCAAGAAAGAATTCCACCTTTTCTGCGTAGTAACTCTTAGAGCTGTACATTTTTAACACATCTGAAAAATCAGGCTGCTGAGGTTGATGCCTATGATTATTTCCAGAGTCTGAGTGGTTGGATGAGCTGTAGCATAGTGGTGGAAGCCCTTCCCTGTTAGAAAAAGGAACAGCAGTGGTGCAGGGGCAGCAGCAACGGGCGGGTCTGTGCTGGCACACGGAGTCATATTGGCACACATTGGGTGTGGCAAAAGACCTGTCACAGCCTTTGAGAAGTCCTGATCCAGCTGAAGACTGGAGGCCCAGCTGTGTCCCTGTGTGTTTAATGCACAGTTTCAGAATTTTCTGGCACAGAGCAGCTTGCTTTTCAAAGCAGGCTAATTAATCACAGCCACCAAGAGAGCAGAAATGGCCATTTGGGGTTAATGAGAGTGTGACAGCAGTGAAGTTGGTGGAAACTGGCCCTAGGAGGGGTGCTGAGGATGTAAACATCCCTCACTATGCATATTGCATATTTCTATGAACAGAGTATTGACTGGTGTGTCCCTTTAATTTCACATTGGGGAAAAACTGGGGGTTTTTTAAAGAGTACTTTTGGAATGTTGGTATCACCAACAGTTTATTTTTCCCCTTCAATCACCATACCAGTTGTTCATGACTCTGTCCTTTGCCTTGTCATTCTCCTGAATAACCTGTTGCTCAGGATTATAACATTTTCTTCCCTGCCCATGAGATGCTCTGTCTCATGTCGGTGTGTGCACAATGCTCATCAGTCAGCTCAGAAGTTTTGGCATCAGAGTTTAATGACAAGCACGATGCTCACATCTAAAGGGATGGTGGTTGTCTTAGAGATATCTGCAGCTCATTTTGGAGCACGAACTGTGGCTTGTGTCTGCCTGCATAGGAGATCCTTGCATTCCAGGTATGAGAAGACACCATTTGGAGAACCCTTTCCTGTGCTTGCCTCCATATTTTCCTGAATTATTTTCACCCAGTTCAGGGGATGTTCTCATTCAGGAGGTTTTGTGACATTGATCTGTGGCTGCTCTGTTGTCTTCTACGCAGTCTTGTCTTTGCCACAGTGACAGAGTACTCACACATTGACTTTCATCCCCAGCCAAGCCAAACTGAAAGATTAGGATGTGAAACTGCCTTGTGCCATATCACCAGGCTTTGTTAAGAGCATGAGGTTAGGGTAAGGTTCTGCTCCACTCTTGATGATTTGTCTCCTTAAGATATCTCCAGACTTCCAGCTGAGCTGTGTTTTCACATCTCCTTGCGCTGTGCTGTGCTCTGTCTCTGTCATTAACACTTCCATTTCTGCTGCATTTCACAATGTTTGAACAGAGGTGACATCCAAACCTCTTACTCCCATCCTTGCTAGAAGATGACAGGAGACCAGAAAGAAAAACAGCTGAGAGGGAAAATATCCCAAATTACACTCCTGTTCCTAGTGTTGGAGTGTGAGAAGGAAAGGCAGAGAATGCAGCACAGTCATCTCAAATCATTTTGTCACTCAGAGACTGAATAACTTAATGACAAAGTTACACCTGCCAAGTTCTGATGGCTCCTTACCTTCATAACATCTGCACTAATTAGTAACTTCACTTGGAAGCTGCTTGTGCTGTGCATTGTTCTGCTGTCAGTCATCAGACAGTGATACCTTGCTGGAGGAGAGAAGAAGCCTCCTGCTCCGCAGTTTGTTCAGTGATCGAGTCAAATGTATGTCTGTGGTGCTTGGAACTCAGGTCAGGCACATCAATTACGAGTCCTTTGGGTGGCCACGGGATTGTTGAGCACTCGTGACACTGAGCACGTGCCACCAAGACTGGAAGCTGTGTCAGGAGAAGCATTTCCAACCCGCAGTGCCTGGAGTATCGCGTGAAGCTCGTTAGGAGTGCTCGTTTAAAATGCATTCACGATGGAAAATATAAGAAGGGCTTGTAGGAATGGAGAAGCTTTAGTAGGAGAGTAAAAATGCTTTCCCTGCTTCACACAGCAAAGCAAGGCCTGAGGAGCAGCATGACTGGGAGAAAGAACGTGTGTTTGAGGAAAATTCTGTCTCAAACCCTGCGGGGCAGCCTGCAGCTGGATTGGTAAAGGAGGAAAAAAGCTGAAGTCTCTGTAAGAAAACCCATGAATCCATTCAAGTGTTTGCATGACGCGGTGCCTGCAGTGATATAACCTTGATCTCAGTAACCTGGGAAATTCTTTCCAGTCCCATCTTGTTCTGACTGCCCGCAAAGCAGTGGTGGGGGGGCGGGTCACCAGAATGGTGGTGTATTTTTTTCAGCTAACATCTAGAAGAAAAAGAGAGGTGCTACTTTAGTGCTTTGTTTGGCATCATTTTTCTTTATTTTTTTCCCTCCTTCTGTCATTCATAACTTTCTTGTTCACTGCTGGCTTTTGTCCCCACTTGCCCTTTATTATTTAGTGTAGACTTAGAACCTTGATGGGCCATTTTGTCTGGTAATTCCAAATATTTAACAGCAAGTCTAACATATTATAGTTTGTCTTAGATTGACACTTGCTACCTGATTTGAAAATTTTGATTTTTTTTTTTAAACTCATGACTTCTTCTACAGTTTCTTGGGATATTTTAAACTAACAAACAAAATAACACCAAAACTACCCACACCCAGATGCCCAAAGAGAATGCCACCAATCCTTTCCCCCTTTAAGTAGAGCCCCAAACAAGGTAACCATTCTTCATTGTTTCCTTCTTTGCATTATTTTGTTATTCTGCTTTAGAAAACATTTATGCTAAAGAAAAATGTGAGAGAACAAATAGGATTATGGCTCTCTTTTAAACGTTTCTGCATTTTTTCATAAGAAATTAAGTTTGTAGCAGCCTTCCTCCCCTTGGTGTTATAGAATTTGGACAGCCACAGGAGTGTTCCAGGGAAACTGGACACTTTCACAGAGCTGCTAAATACAAAAGGAACCAGCATCCAGTGAAGGAAGTCCCCTGAGCAGCACTGTCGTATTAGTAGCATTTCCTTATGCATCTTCCTTTTCTGCATGTTACTAGTTTGTTTATCCTTCCTAGAGTTTCCAAAACCCCCTCCTTTCTGTGAACAGTGATAACAGACCTCATGACCACTTGCTTAATTTATTAAAGGTACTGAGTTGGTAGAAAATTCACCAGCATTTGGCAGGGGGGAGAAGGGATTTAGGAAGAAGAAAATCTGGCAAAGGAGATAAATTGAATGAGTCTGGCAAGCAGGGGCATTCCAGACGGGGTTTATTGTGTTCCTCATGTGCTATTTGGCCATCTTAGGCAAATTGAGAAGTGATTTGGAGAGCACAGTGTGAGTGAGGTAAGGCACAGTTGAAGGTTATCAGTACATCACTGCAGACAGGGTTTGGGTGGAAGAAGACAAATCTCTCTGGTTTCACACTAACTGGTAAAGACTCTGTGGCTGACAACCAGCCCAGTGCTGTCTCTGTTAATATTGACAGTGTCCTGAATTATCACTTTCTCAGGATGCTTTCTCTCTCACTGAGTGTATTTGTAAATTCTAGAATATTTACTCAAGACTAAATGCAGTCAAATTTTTAGATAACCAAATGATCCAAAGCAAGCCGTGTCACTGACTAATCCAGATCTTCTTCCGTGTGCGGGATTTTTTGCAGCCATTAGCTCAGACTATATTCTCTTTTCCTCTTTTAATTTTATGCTCTCTGAAGCCATGTTTTTTTACTATTTTGTCATCTACTAGCATAAAATTCACAAATCCTCTTCTAAATAATTGAATACTGATGATCAACTAATACATCATAGAATGCTGATGTAAAGTTTTTTTTCTGTAATTTCCGCTATGCCAGCGGCAAGTGTGGTGAATCAACTGTTTTATCCATCTTGCTCTTTACTATCAAGCATATTGAATTTTATAGACTAACTGAAATAAAAATAAATGACAAGGAAAACCACTTTATGTTGCTGAAAATGTGTACTGAGTGGATTTCAGAACTTTGTGATAATTCATAACTTCTTGTGCAGAACAGCAAAGTATTGACATGACAAGTGAAAAAGGAATGATTTCAATTACATTCAAAAATGATAGTGGATACAAGTTATATAAATGTAACAGTAATTCTTGTGGACTCCACAATTATGCAAAAAAACCTTGAGGGCTTAGTTTCCTTTTTTGTTAATCTCATGCACAGGGAGCTGAGTAATTCAGAGTATAATTAAGGAGAAATTCAATTTTTGCATGAAATACATGCAATAGTGTCAACATGTCTGTACAGGTTTTTACATATGTGAAGACAGAAAAGAAGTTTACCATATACCAGTATTTTATCAGGCATCACGTGTGCTCCTTGAAATAAGTTGCCTTTTGATGTTCTAATTGTATACATTTTAACTAAATTTGCCTCCTGCAATATTTTCCTTAAAGAGAGGTTGCCCGGTGAGGTGTTCACACATCAGTTGCCTCACACACAGGGTTTACAGTTCAACAGCTCTGGAAACAATGACAGTGAAATTGCATTAGAGGACCTTTTTCCTTTGTAAGTGCTTAAAGATCAGTCAGACAACTTAAGCAGGGTACGTCTGGAGAAGGAAGAAATGTTGTGGACCCACACTGTAACAAAAGAACTACTGTCAAGGTATTTTTAATGTGCTGATAAGATCAAGTGTTCTGATGTTCCAGCATCCAGTGACGAGCAAGGCTCAGTTATTCCAGCAAAACCTACCCAGACCCTCTCAATCACACTTGCTTCTTCTTCTTTTATACTTTATTTTAAAGTATCCCAGATTGGCAGAAGAAAGGAAAATGAGTGCTCAAAAATGTCCTTTGAAAATATTTGCACTGAGCAAAAAAAGGGGAGCTAAAACATTTGGACTTGGAGTGCCACCAATATTCTGATTTTACTGATGCAAATTCACAAGCTCTGGCTACTAATTTTCCACTTCTCAAAGTGAGGGTGAACACAATAACAATAAATATTAAAATATTAATAATATTAAAATTGAATATTAAAATAATAGAGCTGTCTTTTCAGATTATTTTTCTTTTGTTTTTCTTTGTGCTGTTCATATTCCAGACATCATTATCTTATTCCTGGTCTCAGTTTCCTTCCACAGATTTTAAGCTTTTCTGTTAGGTGGGCCCTCCAGCTGCTCAGCAAAACAGCTGGACGCTGGTGGGATAAACCCAAGTGCTACTCCTCCTTTGAGATCAAACCCAAACAGTGGTCAGGCCTCCCCTTTTTGTTTGGCAACACCAGCAGCAGAGGTGCCTTGTTTCCCAGAAGAAAGTCCAGCCTTGCAGTGTTGTGCATGTGCAGGAAGCCCAGAGCTACAGGCAGAACCTGAACCACCACACCCTTGAATCCCTTTTGTCTTTCTGCCACTCCTGGTGCCCTCGAACAGTGTTTCATTGGAAACTCACTATGCCCAAAACAAAATTCAGAGGCTGAGCTTAAAGTCACTCAGGCTGCTCGTACTGTGAAAAGGTGTTGGTATGAGTGAGGCAGAATGTTGTCAGAAATGGTTTTTTTTTAAAAAAAAATAAAAATCATCTGTTGCTGAGGTCGGGTCTTAGATTATTAAAGGTGGTAGAGGTGAGAGGAGCAGTGCACAGCAGTGCTCACTTCTAGATATATATATATATATATATTCATACTTTGAACATTCCATTGTCTTTCAGCATGCTTGGTAAACCATACATTGCCTCTTGCTTGTCTATTTTCTAAAAAGATAGGAATACTATGACAGTCACAATAGGATATTCCACAGCAAGGAAACTAATCTCCTGTATAGCCAAACTCCCTCGGCAACTTGAGAGCTATACAAGGCCACTTTTGAGGGGAAAAAAAGGGACATTTTTGTCCTTGGATGTGTACAGATGATATTGAGTAAAGTGCTTGGAAACCAAGGCACACATTTGTAGCAGGAATAGTTGAGATTTGTGGAAGATTATGGCTTGAAAAGAAAAAGCAGTTTCTTTTTTTCTACTCGTTTATAATTGGTGCAACTATGGGACAGTGGGGATGCATGAGGAAATATACAACCATTTGTACTATGCAGGAGTGTTATAAATGGAAAAAGAGAAGAAGAAACAGAGGGAGGGGGAGCTAGCTGTTATTTTTCTCCTTAAAAAAGCAGACAGAGAAGTCCTTTCCTTCCCTTTAGAAGTAGTTCTCCTTCTACCAGCACATTGCTGGGCAGCAACATAGGGAGGAGGAGGGAAAAAAGGATTTTTCTTCTTATATCTTATTCTGGTTTTTTTCTGTCCTGCTGAAGCAATCTATTTTTGTAAACAAAACCCCAAAAAGATGCAGCTTCCAAGAAAGAGCAGGGCCTCTGGGTCCCCTCTGGAGCAAGCAGCTCGGAGTTAAACCCTGGATGTCTGGAACACCTGCCACCAGTGACAGTGGAGCTCAGTCCTTAGGAAAGCAGCTTGCACAGACCAAAAATTTGGTCATTGTGAAGCTGACCACTTCCCGTGAATTGGATAATTACCAACAGAAATATTTAATCTTAACTCTCTAGTGGCAAATGGGATTTCTGTGAGATTTAGTTTGTATCCTAAATAAGACATCTGTGTGTTTCTAGCTGCTTGTCATAAACTGATGTGTAGGACTATTAACTAAAGAAAAATATTTTCCCTCACCCAAGTAAGAAATAAAATATCCATAGCTGAAAATGTAACTGCTATTGGCAGGAATGTGCTTTTTAGGGTGATGGGTTTGTGTGTGTGTATGTGTATGTGTATGCCCTGGATTTCCCAAGCTGCAGTTTTCTGAAGAACCTCCAACTCTGATACAGCTGACAGTGATCCTGGTTACCAAGGGTGACATGAAGTGGGGGTTTAAAGAGGTTTCTGTTGGTATTGCAAACAATTTACATTTTCTCTCCATTGATACTAGATGACATACTGTTTGCACTATCCTTGTTTTCGAGACTCTCTCATTAAGGGAGGTAGGAATTAGTTAACTGGGCATCTTTGAACATCAGGAACGGCTCATAAGAAATTTATACCACCACATTTCCCAGGATCTCTCTCCAACGTTAACACAAGTTTAAAATTAAAAAAGCAAGCCTATAATATTATAGCCCATAGCTTCTGATAGCTGGTACCTGGGCTAATATGATAACTGCAGAGCTTGAATTAAGATGTCTCTAAGGACAAGCTGAAAGATTGCCTCATCTTAATATTGCTGAAAGCAAGTCAGTAATGTTTTTAAAGCTTTGTATTGAGAAACATCTTTGCCCCAGTACAGGGCAATATCTCCATTCCTGTTTTCACACATTCAGGCAGAATTTTTGTATAGATAGTGCATTATGGCTATTATGTATAAATTACAGTGTACAGAGCTGGTTATATGTATTTCTGTAACACAGGCATCACTGGTGCACGCTGTTTTTTATGGCGTGTTACTGTTTTGAATGAATTGAGATTATCTTCTGTGGAAGGTCAGCAATTTCAATGTCTTTCTCATGACAGGAGCTAGACAGTATTATCAGTTGTAATTTTCAGCTCATAAAGTAAACTGCTGCACAACACACCATGCTCCTGTGGGTTCCACCTTAGGTAGCTGAGTGTTATTCATTTGTTAAATGATCCTTAGGTGTAGTTTGAGCATTTTCCTCTGACAGCTTCTGATTCACAGAGCACACAAGCACTTGTTTGACTGGAGATGCTGGCAGAGAAGGCTGCTCAGCTCTCTTGGGATCAAGCACTGGAATAGGGACAAAGGTTGTCATTCGGGCTGTCTTGGAAGTGCCTCATCCCTTGTTCTTGGCTGAGTAGTTCCTACTGGGTGTTTCTGTGTACTTTCCTGTGTAGTGCAAAAGGCTTGTGGTTTTTTTTTTCAGTTATCACCTGCTGAGACCTTCACTTTAGTTGCCATGTATGCAGTCATTCAGTATTTGTCTCAGGGTTGCACTCTTGGAGCTGAGTGTCCTAATAAAGCACCCAGGCCAAAGATGCTTCCTTGGAAGAGAAGAAAGATATTGAGAGAAGGAAGCAAAAGTCCTTCTCTCTGTACTGTAAAAAACTCCAGCTTGGGCATTTGGCTCTGTCTGCCAGTATGCAACCTGGTGAAGGCTGTCATAAATCCAAAACAGGGATTTTACACAGCATGAGTTGAAAGGTACAGTGCCCACATCTTGGGGCACAAGAATAAGAACTCTGTCACTTCCTGTGTAAACCCTAGTGTGCCCAAAATGCAAGAACTAGGGCATTTGGAGGTTGTCTGGAAGAAAATTGTCAAGTGAGCAGGCAGATTAGGTAAACTTCTATCTTGTTTGCTAAAGCTCCAGCTGGGTACTGTGACTATTCATAAGTGAGCCTTAATATTCCCCCCTTCTCAGCTGTGAATGACAATCCCTGATTTATTCCTCAGTAGTTCATAGAAAGCCAAAACTCTGTAAGCTTCCAACATGTGCAGAGGGTTGGCCTTGTGCATGACCTCTCTCACCTCTCGAACTGTGCTGCAAAACTGCAGCCTTGGATCCACAGCTATGTGGGCTTCTGATGCTGTCATCTGTGTTCACTGTCAGGGGAAATAAAGGTAAGAGGGAAATGGATGTTCAGAGAGCAGTGTGTCAGTGTGGGATCAAATGCAAGAAGTATGCATGGGCAGGTTTGTACAAGAGATGTTTGCTGTGGCTTCTGTAGTAAACAATGTTCTTCTCCAGCCCTGATGAATTCACAGACCAGCAAGTAAAGGGCACAGCATCAGCGTTAATTTACTTGAATCTCCCAGCAGAGGACCAAAATGAAATATTAATCCCTATGAGAGAGAAATTACTGATGTGACCTTTGACCATGTCAGAAGTGTGCCCACATGTAGGACTCCTCTGGTGGTTTGACAATTTGGAGTCCAGGCAGTACAGTCCCTAAGGCTGTGAAGTCAGTCTGCATCTTCATCAGAGGAGCTCTTTCCCTTTTTTTTTTCTTCCACAATGGCAGTATTGCTATGGGGTTTTTCAGCTTCTCAATGGCAGCTGGTCAGGCAGAGAGCATGGAGACCATGAGCTACATCTTGAACTAGGCAACTTCAGAAGTTTGCTGCAAATGTGACTGGTACCAACGAATACTTAGGGAGAAAGGATAAACAAAGAGAGGCTCCTTATGTGCAAGTGGGATGCAGTGTTCCTGACAAAGTCCAGCTGAGGAGCAGGTGGGAAAGTGACACAAAAGGGACAAATGCAATGTTTAACACTATCATTTGCCTGCTCAGGGTGCCGTGTGATTTATATGACTAACCAAGTCAGCAAGCAGCGAGTGTGGTTAATTAATGGTGTGCCAATAATTTATGGATCAGGGATTTATACTTGCTCTAAGCATAGCCTCATAATTCTAAATAATAAATAAACTAATAATTTATTCGTTTTGGGAGCAGCTCTTCATCAGCAAAAGGGACAAGAGTACTTGTTGTTATTTGATGGCTATTCTTTGCTCAGGTGTATTTAGTTGCTTGCACACTATCCTGGCAGGGGAAAAAAGACCCTTGTGTATGGGACAGTGAAAATAACATTTTTGTTGGTCTGTCTGAATGCTTAAAGATTGATGAAGTCCTTCATCTGTTTTAATGTGGCTATGGGTGCTCCCCTAACTACTGATTTCCTGGCAGGTTTCCAAAACATGGACTTTTTTAATCTGAGAAAGAAGTAGGAGAAAAATCCTGTCATGTTTTATGCAGATTTCCTGGTCAAAGCAGGTGCAATTGGATGCTGACTGCGCAGCCAATACCAGCACACTTCAGCATGCCCCAGAAACCTGAGGCAAAGCTGAGGGAGGAGAAAAAACCCAAAACATAACAGATGCTACCATCATTGTCCTTTTAATCACTGCCAAATTTGCTACCTGTGGGCTCCATTTGTACTGTGGGCTGCATGAATCAGTGTGACTAGAGACTAGAAGATAAAAGGTCTCATAAATTGTAGATAACCAGGAAAATGGCAGTAGCTGATTTTTGCCTCATCATCACCTGAACCCTTCTGCAAGCCTGTCAGCCCTGGGAGGGCAGAGGCTATCGAGCACTGCTTTTAGTTGTACAATTCCTGATACAATGAGACTTTAACACTGACTGAGGTTTCAAAGTGTGACTAAGTATTGTATAATAAAAAATAGAAAGGCTTAAAATATGCAAATTCATGCAGCTACAGCACATGCCTTCATATTACTCCAGTGAATTAGGAGAGGGTGATGTGGTGGGAGTAGAGAGGTGTAGTTCATTCAGCAGTTGCCCAAACAAGGAAGTTTTTGCTCTTTTTTTTTTTTTAATATTATTATTATTATCGTCTATGGGGTTTTCCTTGTTATTCCTTGTCGTTCTCTTGTATTGTTGCTGAGTGTAGGAGGTCCACTTGTCCAGTCTATCTACCTACACTTCTCCAAGTAGCACGGGCAGTGGTTAGGCTGCGCCTTCCTTCCACCCATCAGCTGTGGGTATTTTGGCTCATTGATAAGCCGTGGTTTTGCTGTGGTTCATCTGCAACAGACGCTAAAAATATTTCCGGATTTATATCGCTTTAGTGGTGACATTATGCCAGCACTGTCACCTAGGTAATGGAACTAATTGCCATAGCAACAAGGCTTTATCATTCAGCAGCCCCAACATTTTTGACATATGGGAGAAACTAAAGGTTTGAAGAAGGACACAAATGAAACGTATCTGATTGGGCTCAGTCACATTAATAGTCATGACCATGGATCTTCTGTGAAAAGTAAATCAAATCAGAGTAAACGATACATCTTTTAGAGGCCCATTGACTTCAAACTAAATTGCTTAATGTAAGAAACTTTCTTCCTCTGGGGAAAAAATAGAGGCATTTAATTAAGAAAAGCAGATAATAAACCTGATTGTTTAAGTGTTTTTGTAAAGCCCCTGGGTATTGCTCCCATTCTAGGCATTGTATGAGACAAAGGAAATGACAAAGTACTTCTAAAAATTTCAGCTGAGCATTCTCTTGCTTCAGGGTTAGTCATGTACCTTGCCAAGATGTGATTGCAATGAGAGTGTTGGAGCTGGTGGCAAAGTTCCCTGAGCTGTGCCCTGGGGAGCTCCAACTTGCTTGCTTATTTTCAGTGGTGCTGGCTCTGCCTCAGCCTTTTTTTGGGAAGGGCAAAACCTCCAGATACACCTGGAACAGTCTAATCCAGCTAGAATTAGGCCCAAAATTATAAAAAGCCGGAGATAAATTTTTCCCTGACTCAAGTCAATGCAACTTTTGCTGTTGAATCAGTAGCCAGAAGACATTTTGGACCACATGATGGAGAAAGTGGTTGGAAATGCCACGCCTTCGGCCCCATCTAGAGTACTGCACCCAAAGTGGGGACTGCCAGGCATCAGTGAACTGGAGAAAGTTTAGAGGAGGAGACCAACATGGTCGGGGCAGGATCATTTGCCCTGTAAAAGTGGACAAACTCTGCAAGAGGCTGCATAGAGAGGTCACAGTGATTCCATCCTTGGAAGATTTCAAGCCCTGACTGGACAAAGCCCTGAGCAACCTGTTCTGAATTCAGTGTTGATCCTGCTTTGAGCATGAGTTTAGGCTAGAGATGTTGCAGCTTTCTTTCCGTTGGAGTTATTCTGTGACTTTGTGGTTTTACCAGAAAATACAATTCCTCTTTGTTCCTCCTAATCTTCCTACCTATATCTAATCTCTTAAAGCTGTGTTCCTATGGTGTCCTGTGAAGCAACAACAACAAAGCTATTGGAGCGTTTCTTTTCTACAAAAAAGGGGAATGTGTCACATTTAGGTGGAAAGTAGCTAATCACGGAATATAGTCTTTAATTTAGTGTGTGTTATACTTGCCTCTACTGAGGTAAGTGTTACCATTTTAATCAACATAACTATTTTAGTTCCAGCAGAAGCAGTGAACAAATTCTCAGCTAAAGAACAGTGACTCACTCACTTTCTCCTTCCAACATAAATATTAGCTGCTCTTCAGTAAATGCAGCTCATCTGTGCTTAGAAATGCATTACTCTGCTGATAAAATGCTCCTTCTTCCAATTATTTACCCATATTATACAGGCTCAGCACTAACTTAAGCTTTTCATTCTTGCCGAATTAGACACGATAATTATTTTTAACACATTGTCCGATTGCTTTCTTTATTAAGAGCTCAGGTTTGCCTTCCCACCTTTAGTCTTAAACCCTGTCTATTAAAAGAAGAGAATTTGGGCAATTAGGCTGGAGGGTCAAAATAATCCTGCCAATTACTTTTCATTCTAATCGAGATTGTAAACACTAAGAATTTCTCTCTGCATCTTGTAAGTTTTTCTCATCATCACCCTTCCAGGCACACTTAGAAGTAGATGCTTTGTGGTTTATGTTCTATAACCTCAGTGGCTTTGGGGTCTTGAAAGCCAATTTTAAAGGCTCAGAAAAATCACAGCAAAACAGCTGCTTGGTTTTATGAAATATAAATGGTATCATTGAAAACGCACAGATGGCTTCTTGGTGATGCATTTCACAAGCATGCTTAGATGTTGCTCAAAATATGAATTTGAATAAATCTGTGATTAATAATTTTCTAGTTGGTGACAGCAGCTATTAGGGTGAGAGCAGGTAGTCAGATACCATAGACTTATTTTTCCTCTTTTGTTTTTGTTTGTTTTTTGGTTTGATTTTTTTTTTTTTTTTGCATTTGTTGAGATCAAAATCACTTTCTAGCTTTTAATTAAAATTCCGTTTCAGACATGATTTTACTTTGGTTTTGAACAGTGTGGAAACATGGGATGGAGGACTACCACTGGTAGAAACAAAAGTGTAGATTCATTGCAGCTTGAACCTCTGCATTCTTTTTATGAAGGGAGTATGTTTGAGTGGGTTTTGTCTTGCTACAATGTGCTGCACTCAGATTAAAAGAAAAAAAAAAAGGAAGAGATGTTACTCCCTTCACAATATGTGCAGAATAATTTTGAGTCTTTGACATTTGAGTGAACAATACCCAGTATTTTATAATATGCTTGAACAATAATTGCCTTAAGAGGGGAAGAAAAGAACCTTCATTGAGTGTTGGTAGGGATTTCTTCTGTGATTTAAGCAGTCACTAAAAGGAGGTTGTTTATTTTGGCTACGCTGCATGTCAAGATTGGTTTGAAAGAAGCAATCAAATGCTTTTCCTTACATACTGATCATTCATTATATAGCTATCAATAGCTGCCTAATAAAACTAGTCCAAAATAAATCATGCTTTCTTAACTGCTTGGTAAACGTTGGACAACACTTCAAGGCACTTCTCAGTACAGTAGCACTTTACAACAGCAATCTATACTCTAAGCGCCCATTACTGTTACCAATTCATTAAAATGTTAAGTTAATGTATTCAGGCTCCTTCATTGGAGAGGGAAAGCCAGTAACAAAGCCAAAAAAGATGCATGTGTCTGATTATACTATGCCAGAAGTAAATAATAGAGCGTTATTCAATTCATAGCACCAGTAATGGATTTTGGATAGCAGCACGCATCCATTTGAAAAATGATGGACATGTCAAAATGAAGTATGCCATAGGCACAAAGCACAAACTCCTGAAACAGATGATGATAAGTTCAAGACCCATGCCTGAAATTTTGAGGCTCAAATAATTCTTACTTGTTTCTTTAAAAAAAAAAAACAAACAACCTTTAACTGACTGGCAATCACATTTTATTTAATTAAAATGTACAGTTTTAGTGAAATGTCCACAGGATTTTTCAGCATTTGCCTTGTATCTGTAAAAATCAGAGCAATTGGAGGCATGTGTTGGAAGGGAGGCAGTACTGACAGGAACGCACACATGTTTAAAACACTTTGTATTAATTAGAAGTATTCAACTTGGCACTGAAGCTTCAGGTATGTTTGGGATAGCTTTTATTGAAAATAACACATAATTACTAAAATTCAGTGCTTCTAAATATTCAGGCCTGGCAATCTCAGCGCAGGCATCTGAAATCAATGAATGAAAACTCTGTATGGAAGTGTTGGTCCTGAAATGCAATGCAGAAGCCCACACTCAGCTAACAGTGTTTTAGCTGTAGTAAAACCTAGACACAAAGGTATCACTACATTAGCCTGGTAAATTTGCTTGATAAACAAAGTGCATGGAGTTTGTCCTGCTCCTTTGCAGCGATGAGGATGGGATAAATTGCATTTGAGTATCATGGGTAGGTCTGACTCTTTGCTCATTGGAGAGCTGCATTTGTTGGGCAGACCCACAGCAGCTCCAGACAGTGCTGTGGAGTTAAGAGCTTTTGCTGCTGCTTTTATGGGTAGCAGTGGACTTTATTTTTCAAAGAATGATGGTTCATGACTTAGTCAAGGGAGCCCTCTGGGGTCTAAATCATTTGTCTGATGCCTCACCATCGCCTCTTGTGTGTGGAGGGTAAAGAAAGTGGGGCAGGATCTACTGGAATGGAGCTTCATCTGCATGAGAGGGCTGCATCTCGGTGTACCTGTGGCATTGAGAGACATGGTTTAGAGGGGCACTTGTCAGTGTTAGGTTTGCAGCTCGACCTGATGATCTTAAAGTTCTTTTCCAACCTAAATGGTGTGGAAGTCAGGAAGTCAAGCAATCCATCTCCTTACCAGCCAGACCCAATCACAACTCTGGATCAGAGTAGGTCTTTAACCCAGCCTGGAGGGGAATTTTGGTGGACTACTGATGATTTTGAGGTGCCAGGTGTTGCTTGGCATGTCCTAGTTGGTCAAACATGTCCCAGGGACTGCATCACTCCTTGTCAATTAGATGGCAAACGCATACAGCTTGTGTCATGGAGGTGAAAAAAGATGTAGGGGCCTGCTAAAGCAAGGGGGTTAACATAGTATGAGGAAAAATGTGGTGCACTTAAAATCTGCTAACAGGATAGAGTAGATGGGTAAAGGAAAGGATGCTGGTATGAATTGCTGGAGGAAGGAGCTGTGGAAGTGTGGCAGAACTTCCATCGGGGAGAGGAGCTGCACATGTGGGGAATCTAATGGGCACTGAGGGAAGGAGTCTGGAGCACAAAAGTGTAAGAGAGGAAAAGTGGTTTTTGTCTTCTGCAGCTAAATTGGAGTTTTTAATGGACAACTTATCTGAATCTGTTACTAAAGATCTTCTGAGATGGAATTTCTAAAAATTCCATAGATAATTAAGTATCTTTACTGCTGAAAGCTTTTCCTAATATCTACTCTTGCTGTAGTTGAAGTTCATTAGCTTTTAACTGTCTTCCTTTGTCACGGGTAAGAGCTTCTTACAGTGTTCTTTTGCATAGATGAACACTGTTATATGCTGCCTCTTAGCATTTTTCCTAAATCAAACTAGCCCAAAGTTTTGCAGAAAACTGGGATCTTTTGGTCACTCCATACTTCTCCCCAGGTGTTCCACACCAGCCTAGGAACATGCTGGCCAAACCTGAATACACGGTTCTCACAGAGGCCTTGTGAGCCCCAAGGGAAAGGGAAGGATTATCTTATGCAATGACTTTGCTAGCATAAAACTTTGCATTTTTCTCTCATCTGATATGTTTGCAGACCTGTCATTTTAGCACACATCCTGTATTTTATCATCTGGGTCAGAAACAAATCGTGAGGAGAGTGCATCCCTCCACAGAGAGGTGTTGCATGGAACTGTACTCTGGCAGCATATGCTCTCTGGATGTTTTTCAGGACACTTGGTTTTCCATCCTGTAGTTTCATTTATACAACATTTCTTAGGTTTCTTACAAGGATATTATAGGAGGTAAGGTCAGAAATCTTACCCAAGTCAAGATATCTGGCATTTGTTGCAACTTCTCTCTAAATACAAGCTGTTTGCCCTGCCAAGAAAAGTAACTAAATTGATCTTCAGCATTTGTTCCTAGTGACTGCTTATTGGCTGTTTCTAGTCTTTGTTATTTTTCTTTTAATTGCTTATACATTGTTCAATTATTTTTTTTTTTACACTATTTTTCTGAGAGCTGAAATTGTGTGGTCTATAATATTCTCTTTTTTACCTTATGGTAAAGGTAGAAAGGTAGAAACTGGTTTTATCCCTCTGCAGTCTTCTGGGTCTCCACTTCTTTTCCAGAAATTGTCAAAGATAACCATTAGGAAATCTGAGACTACTTCAGCCAGTTCTACAAAAGTATTTTACAAGAAATTTAATCAGACCCAGCCACTTGGAAAACATCTAGCTTATCTTTATCTAAGTGTCCATGGCACTGCTCTGAGAGATCATTCATCCTTATCTATAGGTGTTTAAATAAGTAAGCACCTTAATTACAGCTGACCTTTTTAATAAAGAATGAAATGAAAAAGGCATTGATGTTGAGATTAAGTTCACCATCTCAGCTTTCTCTGTTACTTCTTGTATTAGAGCCTATATTATGCTAACAACTGCCTTGCCCATAAAACAAAGAGGAAGAAAGGATCTCAGAAGCTTTCCAGACTCCCTGAAACCATGGCAATTAAAAACCCATCCTATCACAATATGGATCAAATTTTACTGGAGGCATAACAAGTATGGCTGGGATGTGTTCAAGGACTTTGTATTACTTTGAGTCATCCTAGACAGGAAGGGTGAAAGGGGAATGTGGGAATATTTGCAAAGTGTCAGTTGTGTCCCCAGTGATACAGGTAACGTGAGATTGGCACCAGCTCCAAAGTCTCAGCTGCAAATGGCTCTGAAAAAACATGATAGTCTACTCTGAACAAAAAATAAGTAATCTCTTTTTTATGCCGTCTTTTTAAAGGTTTTTCATGTCATGCTCTGACATAAGAGAACATTAGCTACAATAAAGAATATCAGTAAGCCTGAGTCATGGATGGGAATATGATAGGAGCATAAAACAAGACTCCATAAATCTTAAATGTTTTGGCAAATGAAAATCAGCCCTCATAAACCCTGTAGTCCACTGGATGAGCAGCATGCAACAAGGGCTTGTTCGGATGCACTTGCAGTGCCAAACCCGTTATTTTTCTCTTTCACATCCACACCACTCTCCAAACACAGGTTTTGATAAAAGACTCAAGGAGTGTGAATTCCACCATTTACAGAAAGGCCAAGAAATGCAACAGTTTTGTTTCTGACTCATGCATGGATATGCCTTTTATTGCCAAGGGTGAGGTATGTGGTCGTCAGGTCAAATGGGAAAATCTCACAGGATTTGTGTAACACCAGAGGAAAACAGCACAAAGGGCAAGTATTAGCTCTGACATTTCTTAAAAAAAAAAAGCTGCAAAGGCCTTGAATAGGACTTTATAATCTTGAATAGCTCCTATGGGAGTCTGGACTTCTGAGGAGGCTGCAAGAAAGCTGCAAGCACTGAAGGAATTGACAGCAATGTAGCACTTGGGACATTATTGCATTCGGGCTGAACCAATAATTTTCAAGAGTAATGTTTTTGGAATTGCTACTGTGCACACTAAGAAAGATGCTTTAAAAACACATATATGTGTATGTGTGGGGAGAAATCCTCTTTTCTGCTGAACTCCTTAATCTCTTGTCCTTTCTGGAAAAATTGGTTTTAGGGAAGAAATATTCAAGGGCATCTTCTTGTAGTGATGTCTGTTGTCATCCCGCCAGGGAGAAGGAAAAAGGACCAGATTTCCCTCACAATCTCACGATGTAGGATGCTGAGAAGGCAAAATTTCAAACCTGGTGAATGCCCTGAATCTCTGGTTGCCCAGAGAACAATGATGTTTTGGTCTTCTCAGCCTCCTGCTCACAACCTGCTGCATTGTCCTGGTGGCATAACTCCAACATTTCCATAGGGTTGAAGGCTACACAGCCCTGGCTCACCCCTCCCCATTTCTAAGTCATGGAATACCTGAGGGGGAGAGAAGAAAAAGTTCATGTGTAAGCAGTATTCCAGACTCCTGCAAAATGTCTACTGTTGTGCCAGATGGGAAAATATTAGTTAAACTTACAGTAAATTAATTAAATTAAGATGAACTTATGAAAATTATGAAGTGATGGTGAAAGGTAGCCCTGGAAGAAGCTGACAAAAGGCCATGTTGAAAGGGGAACTCTTAGAAAGCATCTAGCAAAGCACAGTTGTCAGATTCTATCATAATAATCCAATAAATAAATAATCATAGTAATGATTTAATACTTTCATCAATGACCTCAATACCAAAAAGTAGGAGAGAATTAATGATCTTTTTTTTTTTTTTTTAGGTGGTACAGATGTGGGACATATTAACAATAAAAATGTGAATTACCATATTATATAGAAATAATTAGATGACCTTGAGATCAGGAACCATTTAAATGTGATGGAACATTATAGTACAAAATGCAAAGATATGCACTTTGGGACCATGAACAAGAATTTCAGGCATTAACTGGTGCTTGAGCTGGGAGCAGAGAGGGAGCTAGGTCATGTGTTTTAGTCAGCTGCAGACATAGCTATGAGAAAGCTCATTGGGGTCATAAGTTATTAAATTCTTCCTTTAGTGTAGTGACTTACAAGGCTCCAGCCTGCATCTGAAATGCTGTGTGTGTCTCTTCCTATAATCTCACAAAAATTCATTTAAGGTGGAAGGAGTGAGACGGGCACAATGGTCTTAGCAGGCGATTTTATGAAAGGAAATCAGAAGTATGGTTTCTTCAGGTGAGAAAAAACAAAAGCTGAGAGTAGGATATGGCTGATCTCTACAGATTTACCAGAGCAGGAGACACTCCAGGAGGGAGGAGAGGATAAAGAATGCGTTGAGCAGAAACGACAGCATTGACACAACAGCAACTTCATAGGTAAAAACAGGCAGAGCATTTAGGTGTTTTCCCATAGCACAGGTGGCATGATTCCTTCAACTTGTATTTAGGATAGGAACTGGTGAGTTTTAATTAAGAGTTTATGACACCCTATTACCGAGGAGAGCACCAGGCTGCAGGCAGATCTCCATCTCACTCCTGTGTTCGAAGTTTCATTGTGGAGTTCTTCATTCTCTTCACTCCTCTGCTCCCCCTCTCTTTTTGTTCCTTCCTGCTTGCTTCCATCTCCAGAGCTGGCCAGGTAGATCTTATTCATTTTATTGGCATTACTTATTTTGTACACAGTTTAATGACTTTTTTCCAAAGTAAACTTGCACTTCGCTCAGCCCTGAAGAGACATGCAAGAGCTGCACTCGCTGTGTCTCCTGCTCTTCTGATAGAAAAGAAATTCTCCTTCACACTGAATCTGGCTTTTCAGTTCACAGACAAGAGGAGGGAGATGCACTGAATGTTTGAAGAAGAATTTAGAAATCATAGTATTTAGTTATTACTAGGAACTCTGATGTTTTTGCCTAACACCAGAGAAAAGCTCCTTGTTTTAACATTCAGATAGGTCCATAAAGTAGTTATTGTTTTCCTGACCATACAGAATATGCTGCCATATGTTCACAGCCAGAAATGGCATGAGGTACTAGTCATAATGGCTTTTATTTATGACAGTTTCTGGGATCCAGTGCTCTAGCTATAATGGCTCAGCAGGTTTCCACAGCTCAGCTGTGAGTAGACCTAATTCTGATTCATTCAGACTGTTCCCGCAGTCAAAGGCAGCAGCAAATAGAAAAAATACTGCTGCTGATAAATTGCAGATAGGGAAAAAATTAAAATCAATATAACAATTACGGTTGATCCAATCAGAAACAAGCGGAGAAATTAAGAGAAGTTCAAGACAGAACAAGGGGATAAAACCCACAGTGATTAGTACCAAGCGTGTCATGCTTATCACAAGATTCAGATGCTTTGATACTATGCAGCAGGTCAAAAGAATACAGAAAAAATGTTGCTGAAGAGGAAACTACATACACTCAAGGATAAGTGTTTTGCAGGGACAGGAGTGGTTTTAAAAAATACCACCCATGGCATCACATACAGCTCTGCCTTGCACCACTTTTCCCTTTTCCACTGTTGCTCCTGTGGGATTTTTTTCAGTCAATTGCCAGCTCAGTAGTCAATAAATTGCCAACTCAGTAGTTAAAAGGATAGAGATTACTAAGAGGTTTTGCTCTTCCCAAAAGGAGCATCTCCTGCATGCTTGCCAGGTTACAGAATGCAAAGCAACCCATTCGGTGCTGTGCTGGAATGGCTGTCAGCCCTTGCTGCTTTCACCATCTCTGCATGGGGCAAAAGACTGTTGGTTGTGCCAGCCAAGGATGTAGCATGTCCTGTTTAAAATTTACTGTTACTTTGCAGGCAGATCTGCAGCCTCTCAGGAGTTATAGGTAGGGGAAGTGAGGAGCTCTGTTGCACCATGTGAAGGCATCCCCATCAGAGGGGCAAAGGCTTGAGGGATTGTGGGAGAAAAAATTATGCTAAACGGGAAGAAGGTGTTGCCTCTTGAATGCTTTTTCAGCTCTTTAGAAAGATTAAAAACCCAACATATTGGTAATGTGTTTAACATGACCATACCCATGTTCAACCCTTTTTGACTGTGTAGTTGTGTTTACTTGAATAATTTTTTTTACCTAGCAGAGGAGAAATCACAGTAGCAATCTGCTCAGAAGCCCTGGGAGCTTGCTGGGGTCTGTAGGAGCTAAGAAGTTAAAATGGTTCCCAGGAATATGCTGCTCACATCTCAGACCATGTCCTGTCTCCTCTGTTCCTGGTTGGTTGCTGTCTGTCAGAAGGAAGGATTAGCCCTTGCCTAGCACTAGCCTGAGGCCTCTTGGCAAAATCACAGGTCACTTCTGGGCTGAAGCCCAAAGTGCCCAGGGTTGGTGATGAACCAGGGCATAGTTCCCAGGTGCACTTACCTGTGCAGGTGAAATCTTGAGGCAGGAGCAGCTAAATTCAAATAGTGCTATCTTGGCATTCAGGTGCACACAGACCTTTGTACTCCCACTCCAGCCTAAATGAAAATACTAAATTCAGAGTGTGTCCTCCAGGACTCTGATCCAGGGGAAGCCACAGACCTGGTGGAAGTTGCTTGCTCCCTACATTGTGTAAACTGGGATCCAGTCAGATGCCTTGGACGTGCTCCCTGCTGGGGCAAGACCTGGCTGTGCAGCATCCCTTTCCCAAGTGACTTCCAAGGTGGGGGAAAAAAACCTATGTACAGGTGCAGAGTGTCAGAGTGCACTCTACAGGTCCAAAACAGCTCCTCTGAGTTTAGGGACTCCTTTAAGTTTTGACTGCTGGACACTGGCTCTTAATACTGTGGGTCCTCACTTTTATTCTCAAATATGTATTTGAGCAGAACTAGCAAGCAGGTTGATATTCATCCCTTTTTCTCTCACTGATGTGTGCTGTAGATGGTTTGACACTGACAGTTTTCCCTGCTGGTCACCCTGGAGGGTAATTAATAGCCAGGGTGCCAGTTTGATTCCTGATCTACTGCAGTGCTTGCTTGAGTAATAAATGGTCCCTTCCTTGGGTTTTGCAAAAAGGCCAGAATTCAGCAATTGCTATTGAATGTGAAATACTGTATCTTTTCAATGGACTCTTGAATTTAGCTGAGCTCACCCTGACGTGGCACTTTACTGTCATCCAGTCGTGATAGCCAGGAATGAATTTTTTCTGTGCTGCCTGCCATGAAAAAGTAAACTTTGACAAGTCACAGATGCCTCATTCTATAAATTCATCACTCAATTTGTGTGAGACCTGAAGTGATGGAAACAAAACAGAAATATTTATGGGTGTCTGAAGTCTGTGTGTTAGACTGGGATCTGCAGAGTTATTGCTTCCCTGCAGGAAATGTCCCATTCCCATTTTCAGCAGCTAAGTGCAGTTGAATGTGATTTGTGCAAGACAGAAAAAACCCCCAATCATCTGTAGGACACATGCAGCTGTTTTGGCTAAATTCTGATTAAATACTACTGTAGCTTTTTTTTTTCCCCAGGCTGCTGTTGGAGGGGTTTATTCTGTCTAATTTCAAGAGCAGAACTAGGTCTCATGGGAGTCTGCATCTTTATTGCCATGTAACCCATATTGTGGGATCTTCTGCCAATCTACCAACACAAACAGTAAGATTATTAAATGTAGTGTGTGTTTTGCTGCCTCTTGAAAATAGTTGAAATAAGGATTAGCTTTACTAGCTAATATAGCAGAATGGAGAAAAAAATTGACTCGTGTCTAAAACTCTAGTTGTTCATAGTTTGTAGTTAAATGCACAGAACTGACACACACCCTGGATTGGGTTATTCCTCACAGGAAGGCAGCTGGTGTCATTTCCATGTATTCTGCAGGCACTACTCCTTGAATTTTGAATAAGTGAACTGAGGGATTCCTCTCCATCCGCCTCCAGGTGTCATCTCCTCCAAGAGGGAAGAGGTAGAAAAGCAGTGATGAGAACTTGGCTCCCAATGCTTGCCAAGCACAGAGAAAGGAGCAGGATGCTCCCCCTTTGCTCCAGGAAAACCTGGCTGGCAGGGCTGCCTTCAGACAGCAGCTGTACCAGGACTCCCCCAGGACCAAAGAGTTTTTTTGGGAGTTTTATGGTTTGGGTTTTTTTTTTTTTTGGTCCCACATTGTGGGCTGCAGTATGAAAGTTATACCCAGGGCTCAATCTGCTTACTTCAAACATCCAGTCTCCTCACTTCTTTGCCAGGGAGGATTATACATTTTGCACAAAGTGAGCAAGTATGCTTTCAGAGAAAAAATATTTCCATGGCTACAGATCCTTCCCATGCCGTAGAATTGCTTATGCAACTCAGCTAGCACAGAGCTAATGAAATGAGAGGAAGTAATTAAACGAAATGATGGCTGGGTGTTTGATGTCAAATTTCTGTTTTGCACCTGAGACCCTTGGGAACTGTCTCAGGTGGCCAGGGATGCTGTCCAAGTTTGTATTTTGCATGAAGATTACACACCATTTTTGATCCTGTGGGTTTTTGCTGCTGCATTGTGCACAGGAGTGGCCCTTGTGCAGATTTGTAATTGCAGTTAGTCCATATGCTGTTGTGCATTCATCTCACATGTCAGGAAACATACCTGTTATGCAAAGAGAAGTTTGACTCACGCTGCTGGTGTGGGTATGAAAGTGTAAAATTGTAGAGGATCTGAACAGCGTTGAAGTACCAAAAGGAGTTTATTTCCTTGCGTGATACTTTTGCAATGAGAAGCACTGGAATTAAAATCTCCCTGGCATCAACAGAAGATCGTGGTGCAGGGAATATCTGGCAGATAGTTTTTGCCTGTAGGGCCCTACCTCTTGATGCCTAAACTTTCCTATTTTCTCTGAGATTTTCTGCAATATGGATCATGAGAGCAACATAAAATTTCCTTTTCTCTTCCTGAGCTAAACTGTAGTTTATTAATAGGTAAAGTATATCAATTCAATATAAAGGACTGTGTAGTGGGCTCTAAGTGTCAAATTCTTGTTGTTCTTTGTTTATCTTTAATCACTTTTTAAATCACTTTCATAGCCATGCAGCCTAGGTAAGCAGGAGGAAGTGCTCAGAATCTCTCCTCATCTTTAAAACCCTGTCAAATACTTTTTAAATACCTCTGATCATTTCCCTTAATCCTGCCATTGTAATGAACCTAGGATGGTTCTCCATTTAATTTCATGAGGTGAAGGCATTTCTTAAGGATTAGATACTAGTGTCACATATATTTGTAACTTTAAAAATATCTGGCGAGCTAGAAAGAAAATCTGTGTTAATTGAAGGTCAGCTTCAGTAAAGATAAAATGAAAGACTCCTCCTAATGGTGTACGTATGCACCAAAACAGATGGAAGAGACATTTCACCAACATTTTCTAAGTACAAGTAAGTAAATGTGACAATATTAATTTGAGGGAAAGGACATGATTAGTACCCTTTGACTTTTTTTTTTTTTTTTTTGTGGCAGCTGAATCTAATGTATCCTATTTATATGACTGTGAAGAGCTTCCAGTCATATTGTAAAGATTTCTAAGGGCCAATTTGAAAGAGATTGCACTATGAGTGTCAAGTTGACAGGCTCACATCCTCTCCTTGATGTGAAGTGCTAAGTTCATGAAGATGTCAATGTGTTGCCTTGCCAAGTCTCCCAGCTGGAAAGTAATACTGCATAATAGTCATGAGACTTCAGATCCAACATTATCAGTTCAACCATTGCAGGGTTTCACAGGGAAAACCACAGCACGAGAAAGTAATTTTCAGATAAGTTACATTCAGTGGCATTATCGGAATTGATTTCACATTGCTGGGCAGATGCACAGAATTCACGCTTGCTCTTTCAAGTCAAATAATGTTCCTGGTAACATTCAGTGGAAGCTCTGCCTGGGCTGGCAGAAGAATTGTGAACTCAAAGCAATTTCAGGCTGTTTCAGGAGATGTGCATACATTAGCACGTATGAGTAGCATACCTATCTCCCTTGCAGTTCTCACATTCTCCTGGGTTTCTTGCAGTGTTAGTCTGAGCTGTGATCAGCAGGGGTTATCTGAATTGGAACCTCCTTGATTAAAATGAGTGAGGAAAGATTGGCCTGGCACTTCTGTAATTCAAAGCTCTTGACACCTGGTCTGAAAGTGCCTCCTCTCTTCTGTGTCTGAGTAAAACATTGTCTGAGCCAGAGCACATTGTGAAGTCAAGGCACACAATGGGATTCAGTCTTTTCCCTCAAAAGAGCCCCTGAAATTGGTGGGACAGTATGGAAGTGACAGCTGAAAGGGTATGGAGCTTATGTGATTGGATTTAATTGTGATGGCATGTCTTTAGTTTGGATGGTTGCCTTTGAGACGTGTTCTGAAGCTGTGCTGAGTGTGCCTATCCTCATCCTCCCAATAGCACATCTATACATCTAATGAATCAATCAGTCAATATCAGCTAAAAGATCTGTGCTTCTGAATGCCAGCCAGTTGGGGGTTTCTTTGCTTCACAGTGGTTTCTGTGTGAAACTTTTGCCAGTGTTTTTAATTTGTACTTGCTACAATACCTATTCTTTTGAAGTGCATACCTTACAAAAGGCAGCTTGAAAGCTGTCACCAGGCTCGCTTCTCTCTGAGACACTGTCTGCTAAGCAGAGGAAATTGTCCAGCTTGTCAATGCCAAGGTAGTAAAACAATGTACGTAAAGTCCAGAGTGTGACTTTTGTCTCCCTTGGGTAGTGACCCTAAAATGTTTGATCTGTTTCACGTCATATTCATGTCTAGAAAGGAGGCTTTCACTGCTGCAGTGTAGCTCTGTCTTACCCTTTATCCAAAAAAGAATATAGGGATGGGTTTTTTCCATGCTGATCAGGCCAACAAGAGTAATTCTCAGAGCTTCTGGGGTAACCATTGCAAAGGCAGTGCTGAACTGTGGTCCAAAGGCTCTCTCCTTTCAAGAAGAGCAAAGGAGAGAGCCAAGCACCCACCAACACTCTTGTGCTTCTGTGAGAACTCATTAAAAATCTTCTACCACTTCTCAATCCTGTCTTTTGGCACATAAAGGGACAAATATGGGGATTCCTTGAATAGGGTAATGTCCTGTCAGCCAATGAGTAATCTCATTCTTTTCTTGAATTCTCACATTTCAGCTCCTTGCCTTCCCAACAAGCAGCACTTGCAAACCACAGCACCTGGTTTCCCCTCAGTGTTGGATGTAGGTGTCTTTATAAGGTGTCTGGGAGGGGAAGAAGTGTTGGCTCCACCACAAGGGTCTAAACAGTGACACTCAGGGCTTCAAACCCTAAAGAATTGGTGTCCACAATCTTCCACGCAGCAGTACTCCTCGTGTACTGTCATTCCATCAGTGAGAGGTCCTTGTGCTAGAATTTATGGGCTATCTAAGGATACCAAAACACCTTAGCAGTCAGATGAAGACTCTTCTGGTTGCCTCGTAGCTCTCAGAGGCCCTGAGGCATTGAAATGTGTGGCACTTTATATTTGTACTTTAACCAAGCAACCATATAGCCTCTCCTGGATACAGCAAGGAATTTACTCTGGTTAAGGCCTTTGAGTGGTTCTGTAGTAAGAATATCCACTCTTAACTTTGCTAATGTACCAGGAGACTTCCCTTCATGAGAGTTTCCCCTCACTCTAGTCCAGTTTGTCTCCTGTGTAGCTTTTGGACTTTTGCTGGAGCATACAAAGCAGGTAACATGATCTTTGACACAACTCCAATAACATGTCAAAGATTCTTGTCTAATTTGCTGGAGATATATCAAAAAACAAGGAATGAGTGTAAGTGATTAAGTAAAATGCATGTTTATTGTTCTCATGCAGACCTCCAATTAACATTATTTCATTTGAACGTGTTTCCCTTTGTTTATTTGTAAAACATTCCATGAGAATAAATTTGATAAGCTGTACTCAGGGTTGGTGACTTATGAGAATGAAATTTTCATTGCTGTCCTGGTCCCAAAAGACAGTATCTTTATTACCTTTTTTAGTTCAGATTCTGGGCATAATATTATGTTTAAAAACATAGATCAAGCAGAAAGGCAGTAGTTTTTATGTAAAGCATGCTGTTTTTAAAAGATGTAGGAAACCAAGCTGGTTTTCTTCATATGGATATAAAAACCCATTAGAAAAATTGGAATGATTCACTTTCTGTGCATCAAACCCTCACTGCACCTTGTTATGACACTTCATGCTAGAAGACTCACTTTTATGTGACCCATAAGTTTTCTAAACCACTGCATTAGAGTAGTTATTCACACCAACACTCAGGGTCTCAATTTTTGTGTTCTCATGAGCAGCACCCAGGATGGCAGGGAGAAGCCCATTAGGCAGCCCCTAGGCAGGCATGATGAATCCCCTCCCTCCCAAAATCACCCACAAGCCCACCTTGGAGCCATTTGGGAGAGCTCCAGATAAATACATGGACGCTGAATCCGTCTGCACCACACGAGGCAGTGACTTCCTAATGGAAACTGTTTTCTCAGGTGAGCAAAGACTAATCCATAACTTACATACTCGGGAAAATCAATCAATAAACACGTTTGTGACAATGGGGTTTTTGACAAGAAGCACTGCAAAATCTTATTTACCTCCTCTGCACAGCCAGCAAATATGCACCAGGGAAACTTTTAC
Organism: Rhipidura dahli; assembly: GCA_013399225.1. Taxonomy (NCBI): domain Eukaryota; kingdom Metazoa; phylum Chordata; class Aves; order Passeriformes; family Rhipiduridae; genus Rhipidura; species Rhipidura dahli. Next base: position 489,353 of record VXAC01002371.1, on the reverse strand, counting down.
TTTTGATGTAGACATATAACTTAAATAATGCTCAAATGACTGGTGCAGGCATTGGCTACAGAGGATAAAAAAGCTGGATTAACTAAAAATAGTTGTATTAAAAATCAGTGTATTTTCTTCCTTGAGGAGAAGAGGGGGGAAAAAAAATCAACCCACAACTCTAATCTTGGGCTAGAAGACTACAGGTAGAAAAGTTCAGGTCTTGCCCTTCTCATTTTTGAAAGACACTTTTCTAGTTCAAAGGGGCTTTGGTTTATCTTCAGGGGAAATATCAAGGATTATAATTGGAAGACTTTTCTAGTTTTTCCTAGCTGGATCTCAGAAATACAGTATGTACTTAACAAAGCCACACACAGGAAAAAAAAGAACAGAGCAACTTTGAAATAAACCTTTCATTCCTCCTGCTGCCATGCAGTCTATACTGTCACCCTGCATTTTCCCTGAGAGGAAAGAGTATGGAACGAGGGATGAAAGGTATTGGAAAATGGAGAAGTGCAAGATTAAAAATAAATCAAAAAAGGGAAGGCATGTCAAGAAAGGTGGATTTAAGCCAGCTACTAAATTTTCCTCTTAAATGGGTACCTCTAGAAAGATTTGTCTGCATTTAATGGGATGTTTCCACAATTAATTGCAATACAATTGATTGGGAATTTTTGTGGAGATCATGAGAGGAGGGACACCAGAAACAGCTAATTTTACCCATCTTCCAGCTTTTGCTCTGTTCTGATGCTGTCCTCACTGAAAGCCCTGGGAAATGAAATGCTGACCCTACTGCAGTCCAGGGAGAGGCATGGCCAACTTGGGGGATAACAGTGTCAGAGTTTCACCCTGGGAAACACAGTTTTGACCTTAATGACTGTCTAAACATTTGTGCCTGTGCTTTCAGTTCGAGCTGGGGAGCTGCTAACTCTTGTCCTTTTCTCTTTTTTTTAGCAAATAATATATTTTCTTGCTCCTGTCTTTTCTTGGTGCATACTTTGCTCATGTTCTGATTAGGTATGGTCTTCAGGAGCATTAAATATTGAGAATGAATCATTTCATCAATTATGTAGTTAAGGTATATTAAAACAATAAAGAACACACCTTCTTTATATGACTCCCTAGGCCAGAAGCTCTTATTTTGAAAACAGCATTGTGAATGGTGTAGGTTGCAGTAAATTAACCACTTCACATATAAAAAATCAGAAATTTTTGTGTTTAGATATTTTAAGGTCTCCTAACAAAGAAGACTCTTAGTTTTCTAAATTGTTTCCGGATTGCAACATAGCTGATGATACACAATTCACTGCAGTCTTAAAAATGTCTGAAAAATTAATAACTACTACCAATGATCACCCAGAACCACCTATTCACACTTTACTAGTTGCTAGGAAAATGTTTTCTTAAATATATTTTCATCTGTTTTCTGTTTGGAGTTAAAAAATGAGTTTTTAAAAACCCATGATCCACAGCACCACAGTATTCCTGAGTTGTCAGCAAGGAGGGGAGTGATCAGCTGGTCCTTTCATTCAGGTCAGCTGTTAAAGATGTATCAGCCAAATTCCTCAACCATTTCACAGCTGGTCACTTCTGTATATCCTCCAACTCCTGTGGTGCTCCTTCTGCTGAAAAATTTTAACATTTTAGTGACACAAACCTTATTTTGGTGCTACACCCTGGATTGCCTGACTGAAGTTTGACTCCACCTTTATGTTCTTCTGTGAGACCACTTAGTGTCAGAGGTTTGTGAATTGTTGGGATCTTGTCATTCAAAAGAGTTTCGATGATGACATCCAAACAAAAGCAGCTTTAATGTTTGAGAATCAGTTTGTCTGATGCAAAGGGTAGGGGGAGTTGGGGCTTGTGGGTTTTATTCCCTGCTCTACCACTGATTTTTGTTATTGCTGAAGACACAGAGTACCTTGTTGACAAGGCTCAAGATGTTTCATGCTTTGTTCTGAAAACGCTGGCTCCCACAGTCACTTTACAGGGTATCTCAGCTTGCCATTGTTAACAAGAGGAGAAGAAAGAAAGGAGCCCAATTTCTATTCAGCTTGCTGGGAAGAGTCAGAAAAAGTAACTTATGAAAATACTCTTTCTTTAGGGTGTTTTTAAAATATCAAAATAATTCTTTCTAACTCCAGTGCTGGATCCAAGCATGACTACTGCATGCTGTCAGATTCTGGATTCTGGCTTATGCTCAGACCTTTCTGTACTAACTAAACTCAAAGCAGTGCTTGGTTTTATCTTCCTCCTCTTCAGGAAGTGTTCACTTGCAGACTCCTGGCAATATTCTGAATATTAAACTTCAGTAATGATAGAAGTCTTCACGCTGACAGTGCTGACAGTGCTTAGAGGAAACTTGTGTTGCCTTCATTCTCCTTTTCCCTTCTTTTGAGATTTGAAAAGAGCAAGAGCATAGCAAAAGATCTCAAGGTCAGTTTCTGTTACCAGTTTCCCAGTGAGAACTACAAGTCAGTGTTTCTGTTCTCCAGAAAACAGGATGCAATGGTCAACTCCACGGTGTGGCCAGTGTCTGTAATTATGGGGCTCTGGTTTGAAGGGAAAAACATGGTTAGAACCAATGGACACAAAATGGCAAAGGCAATGAAGGAGAGGATGCTTTATAATGTGCTTATACTGGAAATCCCTATGGGAATGTGACCAGAGTGGCTTTTCTGGATTAAAAACTTTTTTTCATAACCTCGTTCTAAACTGCTAGTACAGCCTATAGTGAAATTTGAGACACTGGCCACTTGCTGTTTATGCTCATTCCTATTGTATCAGGAATTCCTGATGTGTGGAGCATGATGGACAGGTCCTTTCTAGTCATGGGTGATGTATCTGTGGGCATCGTGGTTATCTCACACTGTCTGTAATGAAAGAAATGACACATTTGGAAATAATGTATCATAAATCTAGGTAGAAAATATACAGTTAGAGGTTATAAGATGTAAAAAGCAAACACAAACTAGAAAGTAACAAACAAAAGAACACCTACCCACCAGCTGTCCATCTACTTTGTGTTTTTCCAGCAATGACCAATTTTTAGCTGTGTTTCTCTCCCAGGGGAACATCCCAAATCCTGAATACATAGAAAAAAAAAAAGAAAGAAAAAAGGAAAAAAAAAAGAAAGAAATAAAAAGGAAAAAAAGGCTGCTTCCACCCCAAAACAGTGAGAAAAATGTACCTCTGAGGGAGACAGAAAGCTTTAAAACCCTGTCAGACCAAGGAGGTGGCTGAGCTGAGGTAGCCATGGAGTGCAGTTCAGCACAGCCTGGGATGGAGGCAATGTTTTCCCCACAGTGGGCTGTATGTTTTCAAAGTCCTGTTAGGTCTAGTTTTTATAAAGCCCAGGAGAGCAGGCACACAGCAAGCCTTGGCAGTTCCTGGGCCTTGGGGATCAGGGCCGTGACAATATTTTGTGAAGGCCATCAAAACTGAGAGTGAAGGTGAGCTCCTCAGTTTATTTCCAGTCCAAAGTTTTCCTGGGTATGTGCCTGGAAATAAAAATTCAAAAGCATGTAGTGACCAATGGCCTTGGATATTTACAGGTTTGTGCAGGGGCTGGTTCAGGAAGTCCTCAAAATTGTCATATTGTGAGAAAAATTCAGTGGAATCTGACACATCACTTTTAGTTGTTGTTATTGATTATGCTGCAGAGCCTGGCTCTTGCTCACGTTACACTTTTCCACCTCCCAGGAAAACACAGGCTGTCTGTAGGGCTGGAGCTGTGAAAAGAGGCCACTGGTGGCTCTTCTAGTTCAGATCCTGATTTTGGATATGTCTGAGCCCAAGTCTCTGAGTTATTCCTCATCTTAGATTGACAAAGTAGGGAAGATTGGAGGTGGGGAGTGCATTTGATAGAATTAAGGGGAACAAAAGGGCAGCTTTGATATCATAGTTTTTGACAAGGAGAAGAACTAAAGAGAATTACGGTGACCTCAAGTTGCCACAGAGTCTGCTTTAGTTTGAATTTTGTTTGGCAGGCTGGCAGGAAAAAAATAAATCAATATTCTATTCTAGGTGGCAAATATATGTTTTTGCCTTATCTGTGATTTCTAAGGCATGAAATCAGCATCTAATAACACAACCTCTGTATCAAAACCAGAAATTTTTGAAGAAAGTTCATCTCTTGTGAAGAAAAGGGGGGAAACCCAATTTCCTTTCTAGTGTCCTGTTATTGCTCTCCCCTCCCTTCCCTTCCAGGATTTGAAAGATTCCACCCATATAGGAAATTCTTTTATTATTCACCTAATTTGCCTGGTGACTGTAATGTTCTGTGACTTCTTCCACTGCTGTTCCATGGGAGAGGATGCCTTAGCACCCTCCCAAGACATTACTGGGGAAGGAAGGTGGGAGGAACAGCAAAGGCTAAGCTGACTTCAGGACTGATGTGATCTCACAGTTGACAGTGGGGGGCTTTTTTGCTGCCTTGCAATAACATTTGCTGCTACTGGAACTGTCAGTAAAGTGGGAAAAAGAAATTAATATTTTTGCCTCTGTCTTTCACAAAATCCTTACTTTTCTGCAAGCAAAGCTCTTGAAAGAAATCATAGTTCACCTTGAGGAGCAATAGGAGAAAAAAGAACTGTAAGAACTCTCTACATGTCCTTTGCTCATTAGCAATGACAGACTGTGGAGGAAAGCTATCCCACAGCACAAGTTTTGTAAATACAATTCCAGTAAAATCTAATTTCAGGACAAATAAAAATCAGAAAAGGAAGTTAATTGGCTATTTCTTTCAAAAGCTGCTTTTTCTTCAACTTTTTTTATTAGCAAGTTCAGTCAAAATTTTTGACAGCCTGAAAGTGCAACACACAGAAGAATTATTATATGTTTTGCCCATTAGGTGGAATGCTTTTTAACAAAATATACCTGCCCCTTTTGCAGAATTTGCTGAGGGAGGTGGAAACCTGTCCCTGTGAGTGACTCACCGAAGTCCCACTAGCAGTGCATTTATTCTGTTATGTGCATCACTGATGTCCTAAGCCAAAAGGGAAGCAGCAGGAAACCATGACCTGTGCTCTGAGCAGTCAGACCGAATCAGGCAGTTTGATTTTCACAAGGTGATGAGCTGCCTTGGCTCCCACTGGAATCCCGAGCTGCTTTTCTCTAGGGCACTGGGGATCCAGGTAGACAGGAGACTGCTGCCCTCAGCAAAATCCCTCACTGGATGTCCTGGGAACAAAAGCTTTTCCAAGAATCTGCTGGTCCCAAGTCTCCACTTGGAGCTGGGGTTGCTTTGTTGGGTGATCCTGAAAAGCTTTTAGAGACTCACCAAGATATTTCTAGGGGTTTGCTTTTAATTTTCCTCGTCAGTGGAATTGCAAAGCGCTTACACTGATGTAACCAGATTTAGCATTTCATTCCTGTTCTTGAAACCTTCAATCTCCACTGCATTAAATCTACTTTAAACCTGAAATATTTGTCAATGTAAATAATTAAAGCAGACAAAGGGCCATGCCTGAAAAGCCAAGCTGTGTTCATGATCCGATTTTTCTAAGTGTTGAGTAGGTACCTAATGAAAATCCAGCTCTGCTTGGGTTGCGTAGGTGCTCGGTAAGACTCCCTGAATTCATCACAGATGATGCACAATGCCAGATCCACTTAAAAGACTTTTAAAGTTCCTATGTAAAAGTCTTTGAAATGAGAGTGTGCCTTAAAAATTTTTAAGGCCTTGGGATGGTTCATAAGCAGCAAATGTCTTTGAGATGCAAATATTTCCTTCCTTCAGTGAAAGGCCAGCTGTACCCAAAAAGTCTGTGCGTGGGATGGATAATGGTGCTTAAAAGCTTCAACAGAGTGTTAATAAAAGGAAACAATTTTCTGTGCCCTGCAGGTTTTGTAGTGTATCTGTAACCAAGTCCAACCTGTGTAAACCCTGACCTTAGAAATGAATCTTCAGCCACATCAGGCACAAATGGATGGAACAAGCAGGTTTAGGGGAGCCAGAGGGTTTTTTTCTCACCAAATATTGGTGTGTAGATGAGTAACAGCTATATCTAATTTTTTTCCTCAAAACCCCATTTGAAAAAAATAATAAAGGGTTAATAAATTTTTCTGACAGGAATTGTTAGAGTGTTTGATAAAGTCAAAAAAGGATAATTATTTAAAAGCAGGAGAAAATTTCTGAAAACTCAGTTGCTTGTCTGTTGCTGAGAACTTCCTTGATAATTTGTAGGGAAATGAATTATGGCAAGGAACTGAAGAAAGACAGCTTGCTTTTTTCATCTGGCTCTAATCAAAATTCTGCTCAGATGTTTTTCATGAGTTCCTTAGTCTGCCAAACTTGCAGATTTCAAAGAGGAGAGAAGGGCTGTGGGAGGCTTAATCTGCTTTCTGTTTTCCCATTGAATTATTACACTTCAACTATTCTTTGCAGCAGCACCTGCTCTTTGTTTCCTGCTGTTTGACTGCAAACCTGTGTGCAGGTGAGGTGGTTCACTCTGCCCCTGCAGCGTGCCCAGGGCTGGGGGTGCCGGGGGTGCAGCTCCTGTGGGGCACACCCTGCTCAGCAGTGGGGCTTGGTGGGGCTCCTGCCCCTCCTTCCTGAGCCACCCTGGGGCAGGAGGAAGCTGCCCCGTGCTGCTGGCCAATGCCAGGGCTTTGCTGCTGTGCACAAGAGCCTGGAGGAAGCATGGAAGGAATTGTAATTTGGAGAGGTTTGCTGGCAGCACAGATTAGACCTCTGCTCTGGGCTGTGCCTAAGCAGTAGCTGTGTTTTCTTTCCATCAGAGAGCAGAGCTTTTGTATAATACCTGTTTTAATTGAATTGTGGATCTCTTGCTGGCTGCACTCCCTGTTATAAAAGCTGTGACCGTGCTGGTATCACATACAAATATTGAAGGAGGGCTGTTTTGCTCAATATTCTGCTGCATTTATAGTTGCATATGGGGGTTTTATAGGTACAGCTCAAAAGAAGCTACTGACTTCACTGACTTTTACTTGCCTGAGTGAGGAAGTCTTGTAGGAGTTGTGCAGACTGGATGTGAGTTTTCTTCTACATTGTGTAAATTTGAACCTGAGAGCTGCAGACATATATTCCATGAGAAACTACCTTATTTGTCACCAGACAACTCAGTTCTGTCATTTTCACCACTAATGGGATTTTGTGACCTTGTTAATATAGCAATATGTTGCCTGTCGTATCACCAGTAATGATGCTCCCAATAATAAAAGAGGGGGTAAAATGCCACCCAAAATAATGGTGGAGAAAAGAATTACATTAGTTTCTTTATATTCTTTTCCAGGAAAGAAAAAAAGCCTCCATTATCTTAAAAGAATTATATTACTTTAGAATCCTACTTAATGTGATTACATAGTTAAAGCACTGCTCTTCTCCAGTACAATTTGACAAAATAGCTCTTTAAAGATCTTCTTAAGGAAAGGAGGACATAAATATGGAGTGGATCTTTGCAACATAGCAAAGCCCATCATTAGATTGGGAGAATATTATGACACCAGATACCAAGAGAAAAATCTTGGTGAATGGACTTTATGATGTATCACAGCTGTATTTCGGATGTTCATCTCCTAACATTACATAATTCAGTATATTTTACCATCTTAATGATAAATATTGTTCTTATTGAAGTAATACCAAGTCTGACTATTTTATAAAGCTGATATGCATAGGACAGAGTTAGGAGTGACCTGATGACTTTATGTACTGAATAAATAATGGGAGGTAGGTATAGGAAAGTGAAGTGGCAGTCAAGTCTCCTGAGTCCCTGTCCAGTGCTACATTTAGCAGACCACACTGCCTCTTGATTTACGGCTAAAATCTCTAAGGAGAGTTTATACTGCTGCCTGTCAGAAGGATATATGAAATGAGGTTGGAATGGCATTCATCACCTCTCCATGCCTAACACAGCAAAGGAGGAAGTGCAGATCTGTGCATCTGGGCAGGATCATGCAGGCAGAACTGAAAAGAAGGACTTGAAGATTCTTCTAATCATCACTCCCCTGTAACAAGCCAAGAGCAATGCCTTCAGAAAACCAATAGGTTAATTCAAAGGCAGGCTTCTCAGGAGAGGAGGCAAAAGGGTTTCTGGGATGAGTGGCCTGTGGGGGGATGTCAGGGTCAATGAGCAAGTCTCCACTGCTCAGTGGAGCACCACAGTGATCACCCAAGCTGCAGCTTTCCTCTGCTGAGGCTGCCCGGTGTCCCAGTGCCCCAGTGAGGGCTGTCCCTGGTCAATGAGCAGCACAGCAGCACTGCTCTCTGGCAAAGCAGTGACCAGCACAGGAGTCTGCTCTGTGCTGCCTCCTGCACCCTGGGCGTGTCAGCAAAAAGCAAATTTTGTTACCCTCAGGGTAGTACTTTCTGTTGGATTCCAAACCCCTTGTGATGTCAGAGCCTTTTTCTGGCCTAGGGAGGTGTGGTGTGTTTTGTCAGACCCAAAGGTGATGTACTGAGGATTTTTACATTATTGGGCATTTTCAAAAGTGATGCAGTTTGAATCCCAGCTAAGTTCATCCCTGATATGAAAATATCCTGCCCAGTTGGTTCAACTTGAATTTTCTGTTGGATGTAATACATAAAGCTGTTTACACATAATTAGCAACAACTTAAGGAAGGACTAAGTTTTGATAGCATTTATCACTGTACCATCTTTTACATGTGCTGGCAATTCTTATGCAGGGATTCATAGCACACTATATTCCACTGTTCAGTTTACATGAAACTCCTGGACAAGCATTAAAAATAATAGCTAAACAAGTAACAGCCACTGAGCTTTTGATGAATCCTTGTTGTATCCCATATTAATTGTTTTGAAGAGCAAATAGTCTTTAAAGAAGCACTGGGTTACGTGCTCTAGGGAGTCTGTGACAGAGTCTCCATGCTTGGAGATGTGCAAAACCTGACAGCTGTAGCTGGCTTTGCTGTGAGCAGGAGGGGTGGAACAGAAGATTTCCAGAGGTGGAAATTTCTGTGACTCTGAGTATATTCAAGATTTCATCCTCTGTGGAAAATGGCAGATGTGAAATAAGGAAATGAAAAATAGCTCCATATATTGACTCCTTCTCTGGGCAAGCCACAGCCCAACCAAATATGATTAAATTTAGGCAGGCATGTCATGTAGCTCATCAAGCAGGCTTGCCACTTTGCCTTTAAGTAAATGGGGTATTCTTATGCTTGAATCTAACATCCTTAATGGCTTTATTTTAATCCAAGAAAGAAAATAAGAAATCCGTATTAGAAAACTCACAAATTTTCCCCAGATTAAATATGTATGTTAAGCACTGCTTGAATATATAAGTCTTAGACTAAATTTATGCAGAAGCTACTATAACTTTACTAATTTTCGGGGTTTTTACTATAAAGAAAATTGAGGAAGGAAAATCTAATCAGCCTTTATCTTTCAGCTTTTACTAGCCTGAACTCCTGGGTTTCCATAAACAAGATTTTAAAATCAGTCTTTACAGGCTAAGTCTTAGTAAAATCTGGACCCTCTAAAGGTTTTGCTGGGTGTGGGGGGGGTATGTGGAAGGAGGATTATTTCTTTATCTTTTTTCTTAAATCAAAATAGTTCATGATAAACAACTTCTATTGTCAGTCATCCTTTGAGCCAGGGATTGGTGTCAAATGGGATTGTTTAATGCACAGGGCCTGCCAAGTATGCATCTTTCTTAGCAGACAGCTCTAATCCTTCATGGTCCACCAACTCTACCTTTATGAGTTCTTTTGATTGGTAATTGAGAGAATAAATCTTTGAAGAACTTACATAAATGCAAAAAAGAAACCCCATTAAGATTCAAGCAGTAAAATGCCTACTGGCATATTTTATATGGTGCCTTCTCAGTCTTTTGCCATTTTAATTCATTTTGCCAGACAAGCATTTGAGACTGGCATCCAGTTATGGATTTTTTTTTCTTATGCACTGTCATCTGCACCCTCTATATTTTAACTTTTAATACCAGCACAGGGAGTGAACTGTTCTGAGAGCTGCATTGTTCTGAAGCACTTTGCAGTACTGAAGATGCAGAGCAGAATAAAGAATTCAGTGTGTTGAAGCACCTTATCCCCCCTGTCCCTATTTAAGATATACAGATCAGACGTTTCCAGCTTTTCAGTCAAGTGACCACAAGATCCTGGGCAAAAGGTGACTCAACAAAGGGGGAATTGCAACTGAAAGCTCCTGAAGTTATATTGACTGTTTTCAAAGACAAACATTTCTCTCAAGTCTGTAGTGCACAGCTCAGCCCCTATAGGTTTGCTCACTTGCCTTCTAGGCAGGAAGAATTATTTCAACATGGCTTGTTAGGTTAAATGTGACCTCATACAGAGCATAATAAAAGTTAAATTTGAAGACCTCGTGCCTTTATGCTGCTTTAGTTATCAGTTTATAACTCCTCCTCCTCTGTGTTTGTGTTATAGGAGCACGATCCCATACAAAAGAGGAAAATTGAGAATTTTTAGTGAAAAAAATGTAAGGGATTCATCAAAAAGCTGGACCATTTGCATTGTTTATATATTTGGGTAACAGTTCTAAAAGCAGTGCTGTAGCAATGTACCCATGATACTGCATATTTAAAAGGTTGTATCACAAGAGATACCCTAAATACAGACAAAAAATTATCATTTCATAGCAGATACACTGCTCATCCTGTGGGATCATGGCTGTAGAACTTGCACAAACTGCATATTGGCTTTGCAAAGAGGTAAGTTTCATTTTTACAGGCTAATTGACTCAGTCTTCTTCCAAGGTTAGCTACAACTTCTATAGAAACAGGCATGCTTGTTTGTGATGTACAGTCCACTGTGCACTGTCTTTAATATTGAACAGGTCATAACCTGTTGGTAGGGTGGGTGAGACAAGAGCAGAAGGCCTTGTTTTTATCTGCTGGTACTGTGGGTAGTGTTGAACAACATGCAGATGCAGCCCCTGTGACAAGACTGTCATGTTCCAAACCTAAGCTCCTTTAAAAAAATGAAATTTCAAAGCTGAGACTTAGAAGGGGAAATACTTGTTCCTATTTCTCTGCATGAAAGTCCCGGCATGGACCAGGAAGAAAAATTTTTTGATAAATACTTCAGAAATTAGATAAGCAATCATTGTTAGCTTAAGCTCTTTTATCAAAAACCTATGATGAGTTCATAGAACTTGGGTGTTCAGTGCTTCATAAATCAAAATCCAAAAAAGAAAGTCCTGCCTTAAAATTCAATTCATGGAAAACCATGATACCAAATCAAATATGTCTTTCTATTGACTGGGGAGGAGGAAGGACAGAGAAGTATTTCTATTTTTCTTTCTCATGGAATTTACTACCCATGAAGTTGTCACATTGGTATTCTCAAAGGCCAAAAGTTTCTGTCTGGCCAAGTTCAGCTAATGCAGCACGAGTTCAGATGCTGCTGTGCTGCCACATCCACGCCTGCTGCTCTGCACAGAGAGGGAGAGCAGCATCGGGGGGTGATTGCAGGAGGTGACCTGGCTGTCAGGCTGACATGGCCTGTCCTCTCTCATGGACAAAAGCTGCAGCCAGGGGGGATTTGGTGAAATGGAACAGGCTTCCAGGAGAGGACCTTCCCAAATCCTGAATACTACAAAAACAAGATGACAGCCAAAGCCTTTATTCAATCCTCTGTGTTAGTAAAAATTCCCTTCTAAATGAATATTTTTGACCATGTTTGACTTACTTCAATTTTTCTATTATTTCTCACATCGGAATACTGTTCTACTCCCTGCCTCATAACTTTTCTGTGTGATATCAGGTGTTTAAGAACTTACAGTAGGGAAAAATCACACAAGGTCTGGTGCACAACCCATCTGTACCTTGCTTTATCTGCCCACACTGACAGTAGTCATAAGATGCCCATTCTTCTTCCAGTAGCCTTAACTCACCTCCAGTGCTTTGCAGAGCAGCTCTGAATCCAAAATTGACCTGCAGACCCTACCAAAAGCCTCACACATGTCATCAAAGCCTACTTGCTTCTGTCCATACCAAGATTTTGTAGACAATAAGGACACCATGAGGTGACATTAATCAGAAAACTGTGGAGGCTTTCTGAGTAGGAGCTGCAGTGAGCTCTTGAAGACCTCTATGTCTCGCTCCCCAGTGCACTACAATAATTTGCCTGAAGATGATCTTTTTGGAAAGCACCAGTCTTGGCTATATTTAACAGTACAATTAGATCATTTATTTAATAATTAATATTGTTATTTCACTTTGCTTATTCACTGTGTCTGCCCTGATTTCGCATTCCCATTCCCTTTCACTTTTTCTTCCTCTTCAACCAGCACATTTCCTTGCTTTTCTGTCTCAACCATGACTCCTCTTCCCTGCCCTTCCTATTTCCCCTGGAAGTGTTGTGCAGCTACACTATTTTTCCCTTCTCCATTAGCCATAAGGTATTGCCTTACAGCTGCTGAGCTGAGCATTGCCACGTGCTGCTGTCTAGATTTGACATGGGTGATTCCAGCTCTTGTTTCCTTAACTTGTGGCAGCATTCCCTTAAAGAGGCAGCTGTAATGGCTCTCCCATCTTGTATTAAATTCTTTTTTAATGAGGGCAGTTTTGCTGGCAAGCTTTGTTCTGCACAGAAATATATGCAGAGTGAACACAGTATATTTCAGATAAATCCTCACATTGTCATTAGAGACATGACAGCCTCACAGTAGCTGTTCCTACTGTCCCTAAACAGGGACTGAAAAGATCAGCAGCTTTTTAAGAAATTCCTTTCTACAGCAGGGCAATATTCCTCAGATTGCTATGTATTTAAAATTTATAGGTTTTGTATTAGAAGGTAAATTATAGATAAGTGCAGCAGCATCAGCATTGCATTTATTTCTGGGTATATCTAAGATAAAGGGGGTTAGAGGCTGTCAGCTTTTGGTACCTTTGTCATTAAGGGTAAAACTAGTCAGAGCAAACTTAAGTTTCAACATTCCTTCAGCCCATCCTTTCTTAAACCCTTAAATCCTACAATATTGGCCAAGTTTGCACCGTAGCTTGCTTTGAATGCAGTAATTTGGATGGCTCTGGGATGGAACGGGGCAAGAGGCAATTAGGTCTTTTGGGTAGCACTCATGTCCCTACCCCACTCAAGAGCTGGCTGGAGTGAAGCTGCCCCCAGGATTCATCTGGGCAGAGAAGGAGCTGTGTGTGAGGGCTGGAAATCCAGGCTGGATGTGCTGTCCCCCTCCTGCTGCACACAGTCTGTCACAGGGACCCCACCTGCCCGCCAGGCTCATTCAGCCCAGCATTAATGTCCCCCGAGCTGCCCCAGGAGCACTTTGGGCACTGTGGCTTCAGGCACATGCACATTTGGACAGGCATCACCACAGTGATTATACTTGGGCAACCTGTTGAGTTTTCTTTAATTTAATTTAATTTTTAATAGAGCTTGACATATTTCCAAAGCATAATCAATGCAGTGACATCTGCTTGAGTCCTGGCTCCACAGGTCCTGTCTAGCTCTAGGTCTTATTCCCAACCTTCATTTAGCTAACTAATATGCATATTTAATGATGTGCACACAGTTTCCTGATCTTGGAATGTGGTATCATGTCTGGCTGGAGTGATTTCAAGTCGTTATTGTCTTGTTTCTGTCTTGGGCATAGTCCAAGCCTCTCTACTGTTGCCTGTTAACTTTCCACTGGCCCTAAACTCTGAGCAAAACCATTAATATTTTTATTTACAAGTGTAAATGAAACATTTCTGGGAGAAATAAAATAACAGATTAAAGCTGTCATAGTCTATAACCTTCTCCATGTCAGGTACATATTTTCCCTTTCCTTTAAGATCACCAATTATGCTGACTGGAAGGTGAGAATGGATTTTGTCTTGTTGTTAACTTTTTTTTTTTTCTCTTTCACGTCGAATCGGATATTAGATCCAACAGCTATATGTTAAGTGTTGTGGGGAATTTTCCAGACCTCTTTTCCCTCATCTCCTGATAATTGCTGTAACAGCTGATTCCATGGGAACAGTTTTCCTGAAGTGCATTCAACAATACTAGCAAACACTGCCTGCTTGGTTTGCTGACAATTTCCTTTATTCTTTAATAATGATTTCATTTAACACCTTAATGAAAATAATGTAGGAGATAAAACTTTAGGTTATAGTTAAAGCATTCGTACACTATAATTGGCATGGACCTTACCAATTAAATGTAACAAGAATTAAAAATTTATGTATTTTAATTGTACATTTATTAAGTGAAGAATATAGCCTGTCTGATAAACATACAAAGATTTGTTTAGTTATTGGATTAAGTCCTTAATTTTGTGGAATTCAATTACAAGCATGGGGAGAGAGGATATTTGGCAAAAAAGGAAAATTACAAATACTATTTCTTAACCATTTTCCTTTTAATAATGAAACCTGCCATCATAAAAGTATTTGCCAGCTCAAAGCTTTTATTTATCCCATCCCACTAAAAGCATATGGAGGAATTGTATACCTTCCAGGTGGCATGCTTAGGTTAACTATTTGAATTCTCTCTGGCATTCATAAACCCATTGCAGGTAACTGGAAATGATTAATTTTGATGGCCCTGATGAAGGCTGGGCACAAGGTTTGAATAATGTTTTTGTACCAGAAGTTCCATTTTTCTTTGGATAGATGAGTCTTTTCCCTTTCTGGTATTCCCAAATCTCGCTGCCAATTCAATGTGGTCTTAAAAAGTAAGTATTAGTGTGGAACATCAGCCAACTTTTTGACAGGAAACGTTGTACACTCAGCTTGACAGTAATCTGAACCATGATCCTTTTCCAAAGGGGTTAGGCTGTTTCCACACATTTAGGAAAACCACTGCATTTGAGGTGCGCTTCTGGAAACCGATGCTCTCTCTCCTCCTGCTCAGGCAGCTGCAAGTGCCAGATGAGCACAGCACCCATCTTCCCTGTCTTGGAATGCTTTTGCATTCTTTGTGGGACTGCTGGGAGCCTCTGGCACCCTTGTCACTTCGTGCTCCCAAAATACAGGAACAAGGAACACCAGGACTGTATGACTGGCAATGTTCTGTGGGAGGGAACTCAAGAACCCAGCAAGCTAGAGCAGCTTTTTAAAAATGGAAGAATTGTTACATGAGGCTTGTCCCTTTTCAAATTCATGTTGCCTGCCAGTCTGCCTAGAGGGAAAAACAGGCTGTGGTTGTGCTTCCAATTAGCAATTCCCACAGCAATTTTTGACCTGACATAAATAACGTGGCACAATATGCAATCCGTGTCAGGTAACTTCATTTACAAACAGATTCTAGGATACTGAATGGTGGTTCATGATCAGGACACTGGGGGAAATCTCTGTCAAATGCAATATGGCAAGTCTGAGGGATTGAAGATGGCAAGTTTGGAGCACGAAACATCTGGAAAAACACAGGGGAAACCTTGGCTGTGGTGACATCAGTAGGAATTCTGCCATTGCCTTCCATGCAACCAGGGTTTTACTCTGACTTTTACAGGAAAGATATAGAAAAAAAAAAATAAATAAATAATAATAATAATAATAATAATAATAATAATAATAATAATAATAATACTCTTTCATGGTAAAGGGAATTTGGCTTTTTCATAGACCAGAAGACACACATTGTTTCTCCTCTCTAAATCTGCACATAGATGGGCCAGAAGAATCCTGCCAAAAGGATGTTGTGAAAGCAATTCAAGCACAGCTCCAGCAAGGGCAACGCAGTGTCACTTCTGCCTAATGGCTGTCTCTGCACATGGCAGTCAGAGAGATGCACCAAAAATGTGCCTGTGTGAGTTAAGGATTCACAGGTAAGTGTTTCCATGGCACTGGGTGCTCTCCAAGCCATCCCGGGTTAGTCTCAGCAGCTGTGCCAAGTGCAGGATGCACTTGAAGCATCTGTGAAATGCACTGAAAGCTCTGTGAATTATGTTGGAATACTTCAGTCTTTGGAATAGAGGCTGGGTTCCAGGGGCATTAGAAACTGCCAAAAGGACCAGGTTAGTTATGTCCAGAGAGCCCAGGTAGTGTAATGCCTAAGAGCAGTTGTAACATCTCTAGGGACTGCACCCTTCCCAGGAAATGTTTGAGCTTAGGAATCCACTGGAAAATTTAACCTTCTGGAAGACTCCCTGGTTCCTCAGGGGTTATCTTCCACATCTCCCCAACTCTGAACCAAAGCCAGTGCTGTCCTGATCCTCCTCCTAGCTAGCAGTGCAGTTGCTTTTGTCTGATGCAGCTAAAACAATTTCAGTGTCGTACGTCCTGCCCTTTCATTATCAGTGACTTCCATGATTGCACAAAGTTCTTTATCTCACCCTTGAACAGAGCCACATAACTCCCAAGAATCATTGTTCTGTGGCTGTGCCCAACCCAAGAGGCAGGCCTGCTGAACAGCACACGGTGCAATCCTGCCATCCCTGTGGGTCAGGGAATTTCTGGAATGCATCATCTCCTGTGCTTGGTGCTGCTTGCTTTCCTACCCGGTGTATGGAATGGGTATGCCTTTCCTATTCCCATTCCCTATCTCCACATCTGGATGTTGGAAAATACTTCCAAACCAGTTTAAGTGGACACAGTTCCCTGATTTCTATCACACTCACTCCTGGCCTTGATTTCACCTGTGTTCACAGGAAATAAAAGCCTCATTCAATGCAAAGCCTTCAAAGTCCCCCTCTCCTGCCCTTAGGTGCCATGACACACTATTAAGAGTGTGTTTAGTGGACTTCTCATCTGAGACACTCAGGGATCACAATGTACTTAACCCTCCTGGGGTCAAGATGTGAGGGCTGAGTATTATTCACCCTTCCTAACATCTGCGACCTAATCATCCCAGGGAAATCCATTGTTTCTTTTGCCTCTTGCAGCCCCCAGCTTCAGCTGGACAATTATGCAGTGCCACTTTGAAATTCGAGGGCCATTGAAATTCAATGGCTCCCAAAGTGTGTTACAGACACAGCCTGAAAGGGTGAGGGAAAGCCTCTGGAATCAGTGTGGTTTGGTAATCCTTATAAAATTAGGTTGGATATTAAGACTCTTTTATCGCAGGGTTTCTGCACTGCTAAATCAATCCTCTCAATAACAATAGATCCTTGTCATGCTCCTTAGGATATTTTTATTATTTAAGTTGGGAGCTGTGCAATGAATTCTCTAAGGATTTAAAAGACAATTGGCATTTTGGCCAATAACTAGATAATGTCTTCCAAGGAGGAAAAACACATGCATGGGCCTTGAAACGAGGAAAAGGGTGGCAGTCTGCCCTCAGCACTTGCTTTCTGCTGACAGGTTGGCAATATACCTCTGTACCTTAGCTGTTAAAACATTCACCTGGTTTTGGAAAGGAAGGGCTATCACTTTTTTTTTTTTTTAGTCTTCTTGTGCTGACTACATGATAGTGGAAGGATGGCAGAGGAGACAAGGAGAACAAGGGTATTTTTATTTTTTTCTGTGACAAGGTTTGTCTATAAAGAATTAGGAAAACAGCTGATGATGGCTGCTGGTATATATCAGAGTATGGTTAGAAAATGCTTCGATTGGAGGCACTGCAGTATATTATAAACTAATCTTCATCTGCTTGCTTACATTCTTGAGATTGATGGCCTCATCTTTTTCCTACATCCCCTTTCCTAGAAGTTTAAAAATTAAGAAGCATCAAAAAGGCACCATTACAATTTTTTTCCTCACTATTAATTCCCATCTTGAACTACCACATGTGAAGTGCTGTTCTCCCTTGCTTCTCCAAAGTGGGGCTGGCTGGGCAAGTGCAATTGGCCCCTGCATCTTTCAGGGGCAGTCACCACCCTTGCTTTTTCCCCAGTGGGGAATTACCTAAAGCAGAACTTGGAGAGGGTCTTGTTGGTGTAATGGGAATTCTTGGGGGTGCAGGAGGGTTGGAATGGAGGTCCAAGCTACTGGAGAGTGGGCTTTGAGGGTCTGCAGGTGGAGTGAGGGTATCAGATGGGCAGTGCCAGGAGCTTGGTGGCTTCTTGCGAGGACAATATAAAGTTTTTTTAAAATATATTAATGGCAGTGGGTACTGTAAAAATAACATCAGCCCATTAAAGGATGAGGATGGTCACCTCACAAACAGGAAGAGGGACAAGGCCAAGGTGTTTAATGCATTCTTTGCCTCTGTCTTCAACATGGATGGGAGACCAAGGGGGTCTCTGTGCCCTGAAGTGGAGGACCATGACTGCAAGAACATTCAACTCCCAGTCCATGCTGAAACAGTGCAGCATCTGTTGCTCCAGCTGGATCCTTACAAACCTATAGGGCCTGATGGGATTCATCCAAGAACATTCAAAGACCTGCTGATGTCATCTCAATCTACAACTTCCTCTTGAGGGGAGCCAGAGGGGCAGGCACTGATCTCTTCTCTGGTGACCAGTGACAGGACCTGAGGGAATGGCCTGGAGTTGTGTCAGGGGAGGTTTAAGTTGAATATTATAGAAACGTTCTTCACCCAGATGGTGGCTGGGCACTGGAACAGTAACACCAAGGTGGGCCAGGGATGATTTCCTTCTGAGCAAATTAAAAGAATGCCTCTGTGTATTTATCACAGTGAGCCTTGCCTCTTCTCTGGCTGAAGATCTGTATTCACTCTGCATTTTGGCTTCTGATCAAAACCACCACTGGCACCAAATTGCATAATAGGTGAAGTGTGCTTAACCCATGGTTTCTTTGGCAGCCATTTGCCTATGCGGTTTTATTTATAGTGTTTATTTCAAAGATTGATGGCAGCTGACAGGAGGTACTGAAACAATTGATAAAGGAAACTGACATTTTGTCAGCTGTCTGGGTGACAGGAATATATTACTTGCATTTAAACTGTTTTGTGTGAAAAAGTCATCATTCATGCCCAAATTCACCTTTGGCCCTTCCCAACTGGTTCTTGAAAAGTGGCTGGGAAAAGTGTTTCCTTAAGCAGTGAGCAACTTGCTGTAAGGAGCAGATGCTTAGCTCTGAATGAAATTCTTCATAGTGATACTAATTAAATATTTAAAGCATTATTAAAGTAGTTGGTTGAATTCTGTTCATGGCAAAGTTAAGGACAACATATTATTCTCCTCTTTCAATGCTCTATGATAAAAACCAACAATTTGGTGAAACCCAGTTGGGCAACTTAATATGGATGAGAAGGAAGTCTCTGTGCACTGCTAACTAACATTTTCTCTTTGAAGTGGTGCTAACAGTCTTTGAAAGGACTGAAGTCTTGTACCTGCCAAGGTTTTGCACCTGCCCGTGATTCTCCAAGTGATGTATATTCCAATCCCACAGTGTAGTGGAAATGCTCCATTTGATGAACTTTGATCTCTTTGTTTCTTCACTGCACCCCTAATTCATAATAAAACTCCTAAATGGCAAAGTTCTCATGTACAAATATTGCGCAGCAAATGGCATAAGGGTTTGGCCTTCAGTGGCTATGCAAAAACTGAGGTGAGGGGAGTCATTTTGAGTGACAGAGGTCCTGCACTACCCTTCAGAAAATGCCTTCTGCTGTTGCAAATGTCCTGTCTGCAGGGGTACTAATTGCCACCATGTTTCCCAAAGGAGGGTAGTAGTTGAGCCGAGGATAGATGCTATGGAGAGCTCTTGCCCTGCACAGCTCCCTGCACAGCTGCTTGTCTCCACAAGACATTAAGGACATGATTCAAAGCGAAGGGACAAAGCCAAGTCCTTTATCAAACTCTCCCAGTGAGGAAGGGGGAGAAGTCTTTTCCAAGACTTGACAGTTTAGCTGTGTGTGTTGGAGTTTTTTGCATGATGAGAAGAACAGCTATGTTACTCTAATTGCCTGTACATGCACTGACAGGGCCAGTGAACCCAGATGCTTTCCAGGTTGATCTGTTGTTCAGCTGCCTTCCTCCCCTGGCATACTTTTCATTTCTTGGTACTCTTCTTTCCATCTGAACCTGATGCTGTCATGGAGCAATAAGAAGGCAGCTCTCAGAAATGTGAATGCAGAAGGAGACTGAATCAGTTCAGCTCCTCAGGCTAGATTTTGTGTAGGTTGCACAAAGGTAGATGAAGCTGAAAAGTCACACCCAAACACAGTCTATACCACTGAAGATTGTCACTAAGATGTACCCAAACAAATCCTTGGTGCTAATGGAGCAACATCAATGAGTAACAAAAACTGGGGAGGAGGAGAAGAGAAAGTTCATTTGGAGCTGTTTCCATTGTCACATTTATTGCAGAGGGATTATTTTAACAGCTTTGGAAATAAATTCATCCAAGATAATTAAGTTTTCCTAATTCATAGAGTCTCTACATCATGCATAATAGCTCTGGACATGAATGCCAATAGATGTCTGCTTCTGCAGAATGTGCTCCACGAATTTTTGCCCCCTTTCTCTCTGAAACTCCACAACTTTTCACGACTGGTATTTTCGCAGAGCTGCAGGATAAATCCCCATCTGGGTCTTGCTGTGCACCAGCACATGGAGTGTATTTATTGGAAATGGCTTGGCATTTAGACTTTTTCCATTGGCACTAATATGCACCATGTCAGGCTACATCAGGCTCTGTTATAACATGGGACTTGATGGGACTTGACATGACCTGACATAGCACAATGTATGTGTCTCCTTACATCAGAGACTAACAGAAATACAGCCTAACAAAGAGTAATAATGCACAAAACACAAAGACTTTACTGCTGCCTTTCATCAGAGGCAGGTAACACATGTTAGGTTTCTGGCACACATTTAATTGTGAGTTTTTTGCAGTAAACACCCATCTGCTATTTGTAGCCTTACGTAACTACAGATCTGCTGCTGGGTTAAAGACCACTTTTTATCATGCCCTTTTGCAAATATATTGAGAATGCAATTATGTAATAGTTCAGGCATTTTGCTAGCCTAAGTGATTCAGTTTATCATTCTAGCCCATAATGTTCTCATTTGCCCCTTCCTTGATACCTTCATTTGTAGTACTGCTAAAAGTGCTGTATTTAGTATGACTTTCAGCTTCTATTTTCAAAGTTTCTCTTTGCATCTCTGATGCTACGGTCTGTCTGCTCTGGCATCTTCTTGTAATCTACTCACTGCTCAATACTTCACTAAAAATGTTACTTAGGCATAGTTGAGTGACCTCTTTTGAAACTATCCATAACTTGTTTTGATTTCTGTATTTTTAGTGAAGGCTTGCATAAGCATTGCTTTGAAAAGTGAAAATCTGAAAGAAAGCTATGCTGATGACTCACAGGAAAACTTTCTGTTGCTTTTGTGGAAGAAAATACTACCAAGATGTCATTTCCTAGAGGAATCTGGGGGACAAAGGAAGGGAAGTCCCTCAGCTCTGTAAATTATGCAGGAGTGAGTAGGTTTTTGTTGCTGGGGGTGCAGCTGCTTTTGATGCTGAAGGCCTGTTTGTCTTCTTCAACTGCAATTGTCTGTTGGTGTTGCACATTTTCACCACCACCAGGCAGGCACACAGCAGAGACAGGGGTGCATATAACATAAAGAAATGGACATTAAATAGACAGCCATAAATCACAGATGAGGCTGATTCAAAGTTTTTGTTCATTTGTTGGTGTTTGTTTGTTTATTAGGTTTTATTGTTTTAAAATATATATGTGAGATTTCTTAAGAGAGTTTGAGCTGGATCTGCTCTTCTAACTTGAAGCTTTTGAAACTCCTGCTTGGTGTGGCAGCTTTTTTGGCAACGAGCTTATCACTTCAAATCTACATCCAGGGGTTACTGTGTCCTCCACTTAAATTCAGTTCAAACCACATAATTTGAAGAACAAATATATGACAGAAAATATATGTCAAGAAATGCTAATAAAAGGCACAAACCCATAGTTGCCACCTAGTATTAGGAGGGGAAACATAACCACAAAAAGTTGAGTGATGACTGTAGGTGTGGCAGTGGCAGATTAAGTGTAGTGTCTACTAGAGCTGATGTGTGAATGAAAGAATAAAAATTCTAGCTGCATCTCATGAATAAACTCTGAGGCTGTCTGAACTGCTCAAAAATATTCTTTATGTGAGTATAAAACCCCCCAAATATTACCATTTTCAGTTTATGAATTTTAAATGAGCCCTAAAATTAACACTTGTATCACGAGGAAAAAAATCCATATTTCAAAGAATCAAAGGAAGAAAACATGAAGCTGATCTTATTGACTGCTTCATAAAGAAATTGAGAAACTCACTTTACATCACTCTTTGACATCTTTAAATGGTAATTTCATCGTTCAAATGTCTTTTCATTCTGTGTCTTCATCTTCCTTCTTCAAAACTCCCTTTCAAGCTTCTGAAGGTATGAGATTTTTCTTTGGTATCAGGGAAAAGAGTTTGGAGAATCATCAGTTAATATATGGAAGTCAGGCTTCCTCTCTTGAGCTGGAGGCATGTGAGCAGGGAAAAACCTTCAAAGTCAACTACAGCAAGTTGATTTTAATCTGACAGTTTGGCTGTATGAAATTCTGTAATTTTACCCATGTGATTCTTTTAGTCCTCTTGTGCTATTCCTTATAAATATGGTGCAGCATAATGGGGACTTCTGAGATATTCTTCATTTTAAGAAAATTAACCGTTTCTGCCTGCTGACTGTTTAAGGCTGCTTCTTCTAAAATTAATTTCAAAGGGGAATTGTAATCTGCCGTTTTCACTCCAAATAAAGTGTGAAGGTCCTGACAATAGCCCTTTCCCTCCAGAAGGGCTGGTATCCAAAATGGCAGCAACCAGCTCTGGGAAATATCTGAGTGCTGAAGCCTACAGTAATTATGCAAAAGGATTTCCATTCTTCCAAATACATGTGTTGGATTTCAGATTATACTAGTTTGAAAAGCCTGTAACCTTCTGTATAAGGATATTGTTGTTTCCTCATACTCTGCTCTTAAAACCTGCACACAGGAAAGCCAAGTATGGAGTGGAGCAGGTAACCCATTACCCTCTGCCCTCCCAAGGTCTGCTCTGGGTATGGCCCCTCCTCACCTGCTTCCTTAAGGTTATCCTTTGGTGCTGAATCATGTAGCAAAACATGACTTTTTTTCTCTGAGGTGACAGGGCAAAGGGCACCTGTGAAAATCAGGTCTGAGCCATTTGGGGGTAATGGAGGATTTTGGGTAACTGCATAACCAGCCACTAGAAGGTACCGTACCAGCTGTGTGGGGTATGGACTTGGGAAATTTCCAGGCAGGTATTGTTGTCGTCTGAAATCAGAACAGCTGAAATTATATTGTGACAAGTGATAAGAATTTTCCATTTCAGGAAACATTTGCTTACACTTGGGATGTGTTGATTGAAAGCTCTGGGGTGAATCACAGCCTTCCTTCAGGAAGAATTTTTGTCTAGACAGCAGGGTATTATTGCTTGTGCCCCCAGCGAGTACTGCAACTTTAATATTTCCAATTTTGAATTAAAATGAATGGTTCAAGTTGTAGTTATTGATGCACTGCTCTTCCCAATTTGAATAAACATTATGCTGTTGCCTGTCTAGAGTATATCTTAATTGTAGAAACTCTTCATTCTATTAATCTTTATTACCTCTGCTTCAATACTTGAAGGCTGGGGATGAAGTCAAAATAAAAGCCATCAGAAAAAACATTTGTTTCTAATTGTCAAATGGCCAGTAGCTTCAGTGGAGGTACACAGCTACCCTGTGGAGTGTATAGAATTGGGGAATAAAGAGCTTCTGGAGGCTTTAATGGGGTTTTTTCCCCTGGAGTTAGCTAAAATTTTGCCCTGCCTTTTCCCAGTGTTGATGAAATGGGCTGTTCAGATCCTATGTGCTTGGTCAAGATGTGTGTGTGAGAAAGACAAATCATAATTATTTTCTTGGAGTAACTTCTTTTTTTTTTAAATCTTCAGTTATCATTGAGAGTCACAAGTTAATTTAAAGGGAACCTTATATTGGCTGTCAGCATCCAGTAAGAAATTTTCCCCCTATCCAAACAGGGGTCTCCCTTTACTCTGACTTGACCCGTCCCAAACTCTATTTCTGTCAGTCAGCACATGTTCTCTCCATTGCCAACATTCCTGTAACCCTGGAGGCAGCACATCTATCCTAACTCATCATGGCTTATGAACACTTGAACCATTCAGTCTGTGCAACACTCACCTGTGAAACAGAAATCATGTGATGGGGGTAAGTTCGTTTTTCCATTGGCTTTTGTCAGTTGCAAGGAGTCATCTCCCTGTGGCTTTCAAACTTCTCTAGGATAACCCTCTTCCTCCCTGCTCTGCCTGGATCTTTAAAGTGGTACAGAGATAAACATTATTAATATTCAGGATAAGTCAGAATATATCGTTGTATGACAATTAAATTTCAAGAAAGGGCTTTAAAGAGTTGTGCTGCAAAGAGTGCCATCATTTATTCCGGTCATATTAAACTGTTTTGTTCACATTTTTCTTTCTTTTTTTTTTTTAATCATCTGCTCTTGGAAAAAAAATACAAAAAAAAAAAAAATACAAAAAACCACTACCTGCTGTTGTAGTTAGCAGAAATAAGACCAGAAATAAAAAGCTACTGCATTTCATAGATTATTATTAATTCTATTTCTGTTAGCATTTCTTTAACATAACACTACTGTACTAAGAAAAATATCCTGCACATGAACAAAGCTTGAAGAGCAGTGAGATGTGTCATTCCAGCTCAGCATGAGTGTCTATTTTCACTGGTGTTAACAAAGGTCGAGTCCTCTCAGTCTGCATCCCAGGATATTAGTTGTGAAGGAAGAAGCAACTTTGTAAATGCTGTGAAATGGTTTCTGATTCTTTCCAGTGTTGAGGCACAAGTTTGCAACTCTGCTGTTCTGAGGACACCCCACAGGAAAGCATGAAGCAAAATTCTAGTAAATTTACGAGGAGTTTTTTTATGGGTTTCATCAGTGGTCACTGGGCCGGCCCCTAAAACTGAGTTTTCTTTTCCTGGGGAAAACCAGTTTTTGTACAACACATCATGGCTCTGTCAGGTTTTCACTTGCATTATTTATTTTAGTTTTCAAGTTTAAGGTAATAAAGTAGATTGGGGGTTATCTCTGCATCTGCCCAATCTAATTCATAATGAATTTTAAAATAATTTGGAGTGCCACAATGACAAATACTTTACCCCTTCAGAGAGACCTAGCCTAATGTACTTTTCAGGATTGATAAATAGAGCTTGCACTTTTTGACATCAGCCTATACCCTTGAGAGAAGTTGCACTGTATTCACTATGGGGCCATCTGGTCAGTTTGCTGCTAAAAATAAGCACACCATTTATAACTGTATGGAAGAGAAAATGTGCATTAGAAACGTTTATGATATCTACTGAAAGAGCTAATTAAATTATATGGTGAACACGTGCTTCACTGATTTAAATATGTTGAACACTTCACAGTATTATTTTAAATAAATGAACATATGCTCTCTTCTCCCTTGCTACCACTCTTTCTCATTATCCTGTTAAACACCTTAATTTTAATTGACTCCTCTGCAAAGGCAAACAAAAATATCAAAATTCAAAGCAATACAGAATCTGTGGCATTCTGGAAACAAATATCATCTTCTGTAGTCTTTTCTTTTTTCTTGATCAATTTCTCCTATTGCAAAATATCCATGGTGTATACAAAGCAAATACTGACAGATCATGTATGCTGATGTTTAATGAGACTTTTCCATTAAATCACTGCTTTTTCTCCCCTTATCTACCTAGTTTTAGGTTTCATGAATGGAGAGCTCATTAACAAAATGAAGCTATTTCTATGATGTACTGTACAAAGAATTCACCCTTGGTCTTAAGAACTACTAGCAAACTTTTAGAGGTCACAAACATGTTATCCATGGAAAATACCTAAGTGCAAAGCTATTTTCATTCTTGTAGCATGTCCTGTGATATGTTCAGTCTGATTTCTACCCCACAACAACTGTTTTCTGTTTGTAAAACCAGCAGTGAATGATCTTGCAAACCTCCCAAGCCAGGCTCTAGACTGAGGTATTCATATTTGTTGAAGGCATATTTTTTATTCAAGCATATGCAATAATTACAACCTATTCTTTACTCCTATATGTGTTCATCTGAGAAGTTTCAGCAAAATAATCTTTTTTTCTGCATGATCACTGGGTTAAGATGGATATTTACAGAATTCTCCAAAACTTGCACTGGAGCCAAAGCATGAAGCACTGGGTGGAGTGATTCTTGCTCACTCTGTGCTCAGGGTTCAGCCAACAGTACCTGCAAGTTTAAGACTGAGGGTAGTAACATAGGCAAATGGCCTCAAAGTGATGATGATGATGGTGGGTGATGATGATGATGATTATTATTACCTGTAATTACAAGTTTAAATCAGTGATATCACAGGTGACATGCCCTGCCCTTGGCCCGAGAAAACACTGATGGAGCACAAATAGTGAAGTCACTTTTTGGAGAAAGGCATCCACATAAGATGGATTCTAAACATTCAGCCCTGCTCATGGGGGAGGTGCTGCCATTAAAGCCTATAGGGAAATCACTATGGATTTGGGTTTGTATCTTGACTGAAGAATCCTTTCACAACAGACTTGTTGCAGGAGACAGAAGGTGGCAAAATCCTAAGCAGCTGGGAAAGGACCACCTAGATTTGAACTTTCTGTCCCTTTTACCATTCATTTTCCTTGGCAGTCCTGAAGTATATAATCCTGAAGTGTGTTGGTTGCTCCTTTTTTTTTCGCTTGGTTGGGGTTTTTTTGTATTTTTTGCAACTTACAGCAATCATTTTTGCAAGGATAAAAAAAAAATTATACCATACCTGCTTTCATTTCCTCATGGTGTTCTGTAGGTAGTGTCTAAGAAGTACCAGTGATCACATTATCTGCTAGGACAAATTGACTAAACAGCTGTCTTCCAAAATACACAAGAAAAAACTACTGTACTTGATAGTGGATAGTGCATTAGTGGAAGAAGACTGGAGGTGTAGATTATAATGATCAGGATGATTGGAAAATTACGGGGATCATAGTTGGTTTTTGGCGTCTGTATAATTTTGGCAGTTCAAAATGTCTTTTTTTTT
>VXAC01002371.1:312001-462443 GCA_013399225.1 Rhipidura dahli | reverse complement strand
TTTTTTTTTTTTTTGTGCTCCATCCTTATTTTGTGTGAGCTTGAGATTTATCACTGAATGAAGTTCTGCATTTGGGATTTCTTTCAGACTCCAAGTCCTTTGTTCTTTCTTGTTGTTTCTTGATTTTTCAATGTTGCTGCTGATTTTGTTTTTAGGAAGGTTTTTTACCTGTTGCAAAGGCAGATCTTTTCAAGGAAACTGTTGCCAACATAAGCATGAAGTGAGGTTTGGGGCATTTACTGAACAAAACGTGGAGGGTTTTTTTTTTAATCCCACAATGCAGAGGAGAGGACAAATTTGTGTACAGGTAAAACACTTGCAGTATATCTGAGGGATAGATGAAGTTCTAAAGACATTTGTTACAGAGTGCCTGGAGGCAAATGTGAAGATGAGGAAAGGAAAGAGAATTGAAGCTCCCAAAGCAGTGGCAGTGCTGATGTTTTTAGCTAGCACACATCACAGTGAAAATTTAGTGATGTGTTTGGGTGCATGCAGGCACACATGGAGGTACTGCAGTGGAGATTTAAGCAAACAGTGTTGTAGAAAACACTAATATAGGTTATTCATTGCTGGATAATACTAAAGAGGAGAAGCATCTTTACTTATTAAATGTTGGCCAAAAAAAAAAAAAAAAAAGCAAAAGGGGCCTTTACCTCATAAAGGAAATTGTAATTCTCTCTTTTCATGTATTACTACAAATCCCTCCTTGAAATTTTGGGGACAGCCTGGGAAACTCTCCATGGTGGACAGTTGTACAGGTGCATTAAGCTTTCTGCTTTGGTGTCTTGTGTCAGGCTTGGTGCCAGCAGTATCACTGTTAGAACAAGAGGAGGAAAATTGTTATAAGGTGAAGTAGGATGGACCCAAAATCTTGTAGACTTAATGTCCTCTTGGTTGTAGCCACTCACCTCTGAGAAGAAAGTAATGTTGGTAGTGTAAACAATGTCTGTATGGACATAAAAGCAGTAAGGAGGAATGATGCCAACCCATTAGTCTCTGGGGTTTTTTGGTTGGTTGGTTTTGGGGTTTTTTTTCTGGCTAGAATCACTGCCTAGGAAAGACATTTTAAAAAAATGGTTTTATTAATGTCATGCTTTTACATCAAGAGTGCCCTAAACTATGATTCTTGTAGGTTGCAGCAGGTCCCTCTCAAACACTGTGGTTGAATTGTTCTCTTCTGATAACCAGAGGCTGAGATTCAGGGGTCCCTTGATATCATTCTATAAATCATTGCCCATGACCCAGTGGAAAATTCCTGGTTTACACCAATTCATCCCAGATAAATGCTGTTTAGGGACACTTGCTCATGAGTGCTCAGGGACCATATCTGCTAATAGAAGTAAACAAGTGTGGATCATAAAGAAGTCGGATACTGAGCTGAACAAAACCATGTGGAGTTCCAAAAGTGGGAAAAAATATGAGATTACAGTGTTCAATATTTAATTTACAGTCCTTTTTAACAGGATAGTGTTGTCTTTGTCCTTTATACCTGTGTGGAAGCCACAAAGGTTGAAAATCATAGAAGAAAATTGTTGCAGAATGATTTTCATGCTGATATCTCCATTGTCCTCCAAACCTGGCTGAAAAAATATGGGTGAGTGTTGCTGTGTTTTTCATCTCAACCACAGAAGTGAAATTCCAGGGTCCCCTCTTGTCTCTGACTTCTGACTGACTCAGTGTCCAGCACTGCAGTGCCTGAGCCTTTTGGCAGCATATTGAGAGATGTCACTGATGCCTCTCACAGGTGTCTCATGCTCTCCTCTCTTCGCTGCTTGGCTGGGTTTTATTAGATTTCTGAGTGGTACACATAGGTCCAATTCATTAGGATGGGTTGGAATATGGTTTTCTCTTGGAAGTCTGCAGAAAATGTTGAAGCTTGTGATAGAGAGGAAAGTGTTGATGCTGCAGGGTTGTACTTCACAGCCTTGTAAAGCCCCTCAAGGAAGTCTGTCTCCTGCACAAATGAGATTTACCCTTCGCAAAGACAGTTCCTCTGTGCTTGAGGAGTAGCAACGCCTGTGATCCTCCTCTCAAGTTTTACATGCTACCACCACTCCTGGATATCTTTCTACATGAGCCCCTATTTGCATCCGTGGCCTAATGAATCTCAAATCTTCATATTGTACCTTGCCAGTGCTTAGACGGTGGAGGATGACTGCTGCAGGGTATCATTTCCTCTGCATATGTAAAACAGGTGAGCAGCCTCCAGCCATGCTGAAAACTTACTGTACAAAATCCTCAGCAGTGAGACCACTTTCCCCTTCCTAGTCCCAGAGACACTGGAGCTGTGATCAGTTACTTTTTGTTTCTAGAAATTACACACCTATCTTGGTAAAAACTAGGGAAAGGGGACTTTTTGATGCGTTGCATGTAGGAGCACAAGAAAACACAAAATTGAGCATTCTTTCTGGTTTCTTCATGAAGAGCACTGAGCACTGTTTTCATGTTTTATAGTCTATATCAACTCAGTATAGCCCTAGAATTCCTACTTACCATGCAAAAATTATGGCTATAACATACATGGAAGCATTTATTCCCCTGAAACCTTGGGGCTGTGTGCCTTCCTGCCTGTGGAAAAGAACAGTCATTCTCTTCCAGGAGCCCATTGCCAAAACTTGGATTCCACCTCCAAAATTTAATACTTTTTTTTTTTTGCTCACAAACAAATGTGCCAGCATAGAAAATTCTTGGTGGTTATTACATCCCCTGAGCAGCCTCTCATCTGCACCTGAAACACTGGGACTGCCTGCTAGGGTTAGAAGGTAGGGTTAGTGTTAGGTTTAGGGCTAGGATTAGGGGTTTGGGTTAGTGTGATGTTAGAATTAGGATCAGGGTTAGCATTTGTGTTAGGGTTAGGAGTTTAAGTTTCTGTTTCCTAAGAGAATGTATTTCAGGCTTCATAGGTCACCTTGATTCAGCCCTAACTATACTCCTTTAAAAGTATTTGCTTTACTGGCCATTTCAGCTTCTTACAGTGTGAGTTTGCTTGCTGTGGGTATTGCTCTGGTTGCATGGATCATTGAACAGAGAACAGATATGCCCTTTGTTGCTCTCCTCTAATAATCAGTAAGGAAGTTGTAACTTATGTTTCCCTGTAATGAGATTCTCAGAAAATCAAACAAGTGAACGTGCAAACAAAAAAAAAAAAACATTTCTCTGTAGCTCTTGGGAGGAGAAGCTCTCTGAATTATCCTCCTGACCCATTCTCGTTGCAAGTGCTTATGATTTGAGTCCCATGGCATTAACTCATGGAATGAATTCACATTTAAAATTTGCATCTCTGCTGTTTTCACTTGCTTATCACTGTGTGTTTACCTTCATCCACTTGAAATCTGCAGACTCCAGCTTCCATGCCTAAGAAAAGAAAACACATGGAAAAGCAAGTTCTCATGCACACCTAAACTTACCAATGTCAAAACTCCCTTATGCTTCTTTCTATAACCAGAATTTATTCTTTCCTTCAAGATCTTCATATAGCAGTGGTGGCTCTGATGATACTATCTTAAACAGCAAATAATACTTAATGGCTGTAATGAAATCTCATCAAGAAACTTATCCCTAAAAAGTATTTTCCTTGGTGTGTACATGTAAAAATAATCCAGTTTCAAATCAAGCAAATTAGTTGCTATCAATTCCTTTGATGTTACTGTGTTACTGAGAAATATAAAATCCTCAAGAACTGGCACACCATTCTAAGTCTGTGTTTTCCACTCAAAAGAGAAGCACCCCTGTCTTATTTCAAATACTGAAAAAGTTTCTGTTTGTGGGCATCTTCATCGTGTTCTGCACCACTGTATGGGTGACAAAAGGCACCACATTGCTCATTCAGGTCTCTGGCCTCTCCTCTCATGTCTCTGTGACATTAAAGGTATCTGCTGAAAAAACTGACTGAGATATGACAAATAAAACCATGTTAAGAGATTGCTTGTGAAATCAGTGATGCAGCCATCAGCAGGCAGACTGTGTTTCTACCCCTTGTGTCCCTTCCCTATCCAGCAAATAGGAGAGTTCAGCTTTCCACACAAATTTGCAGCAGACTCTGATATTTCTGTAGCTTCAGAGTGAGGTATTTTCAGTAGCTTTGGAAACAGGAGATCTAATATTGAGTTAGAATTGCTCTGGATGGACAAGTGCAGAATTCACCTGCCGGCACTGAATTTAGGCTGATGGCAGCTTTCACTTTTGAGGTCTCTCTCAAAGCTCTCTCTTCTTCAGGAATAAATGACTTTGTCTAGCTTAGCTTCAGCAACAGTCTCTAAAACCACATCAAACTGAGCTATATAGACCACTTCTTGCAGCAGCAACCTCAGCCTTTTCCCCGTGTTCTGTCACTTTGTTTCTTCTGGAATAAGTGGGAGTAATTGAGGTGGAGTGATTCTTTTGTTAGAGAATGAATCCACTATGCAGGTTTATTTCTGCAGAGGGAAAAGCTTTTGTGTAAGGGCCACTTTGTCTGTGCCATAGCATGTAGAGGTGTTCAAACAAACCTCAGCCTTTTGCTTTGTCCTGCTGCAGTGATGAGGGGCCACCTTGGGAAGCAGGGTTGCCACTCTGAGCTCCACGTGTCCCTGGATGAACTGGTTCCTTTCCCATGTTGCCCCTTGCAGCAGTGAGGCACAAAAAGGAAATGTCACATCTGGCTGTCACTGCAGCTCCTCCATAGGCAGCAAGCCTTGTGACAGCAAGCTGTTAACCAGGATGGTTGGGCAGGAGAGGAGAAGGAGCCAGCAAAAGCAGCTTTCCCTTGATGCTGTACCTGGGAGCAGAGTGAGAATGTGCTGCTTGCAAGGCAGCCTCCTGGGTTGGAGACAAAGGAGGAAATAATCTGGGGAGACTGAAGGCTAACTGCTGTGAGAGGGTGAACACTGCAGTCAAAGATTCCCTACAGGGCTTTTGCTTTATGCTCACAGGCTAAGACAGAGGGGTTTTTCCCACTTCTAAAAGCCAAGACTGTGGTAGAACCCCAAGAGCCCAGACCCACACAGGATTTCAGGAGTGCCTGTTGATATCTGCTCAGAGTTTTCTTTTCAGGACAGGGTTGGTTTTGATCTTGTTCTCATTCCACTCCCCTTGCCATGCAAAGGTTTGGTCGTTGCTTTATGGCTTCAACTCATGCACAGGGGGTGCAAGGGGAAGTGCTCAGGGTGCCTCGTGTAGAGATGTGAAAATACACATCCTCCCTCCCCAGCTGCTCCCTTCCTTCTCACAGCAGCTGAAATCTGGCCAGGATTACACATGGATTAGTGTCATGGTTAAACTCCAGCCAGCATCTCAGCCCTGTACACTCTGAGGAACAGAGAACTCCCCTGGAGGAACAGGGGAGAGAATCAGAAGAGTAAAAGTAAGCAAAGGGGCAGGTTGTGATAGGAACAGTGCAGTAATAGAAATAAAATTGAAATCATGAATTTTAAAAAAAAAAAGCAAAGTGTCCAAAAGAGAGTGAAATGACACTCAAGATAAGCAAGCAATGCCAATGAAAGACAAATTCTCCCCACCAGCTGACCAATGCCCAACCCATTCCCAAGCAGCAGCTTTCCCCCAGTTTACAGGCTGAGCATGACATGGTATGGAATATCCTTTGGCCAGTTGGTGTCAGCTGCCCCCTCCCATAATTTTGTGAATCCCCAGCCTGCTCACTGGTGGGGCAGCATGACATGATGAAAAGTCCTTGACTTAGTTTAGGCACCACTCAGCAACAATTAAAACATGTTATGAACACATTATTGGCATCTAAAAGCCAAATCACAGCACTATGCAGGTACTAGGGGGAAAATTAGCTCTGCACCAGCAGAAACCAGGACAGTATCCTTTAAATAACACCAAGAGCAAGGACAGGGAAATCATAGCACATTTCACTCATGGAAGGCTCAATAATGAGTCTCGTTTTTGGATCCATTGTGGCTTTTGCCAGGCTGAATGCTCTGGGGTCAGGGACAAATTGGGCTGGTTTTACCCTGAAAATATTATGGCTAATGACATAATGACTGAACCTTCCTAGGAGAAAGCTTGATTTTTCTTTTAAACTTTACTTTTTTCTCCTCTCTCCCAGCCTGCTGCACATTCTTCACCAATAGTTCAGCTGGAAGACAGAACAAACAAAGCAAAACCCAAAAGGGCTCAGCTTTTATGGTTCTTTTACTGTAGCAATTAAATTACTGCAGCACTGTGTTGCACCAAATGATGTCAACATTGAGACTGTGGTGTGAACCTTTCTTTTGGGAGTGAAACTAGAAATATAAATCTTGATGAGGGAAGAGTTCAAGTCATCATTATCTGTCCATTTTCACTGAGAAAATGGACAAATATTGTTATATGTTTCATCTCAAGGTCTTCCTGGTTTAAGGGATCCTGGCTTTCCTAACATAAAATGTTCTCTGAAAACAATAAAAAACCCAATAATAAAAAGAAAAAAAAATCTCTAAGCAAACAACAGGCTGCTATGAAAGGACTTTTTTCCATTTAGATGCTATTTTTCACTGCTATTACTTTTTCTATTAAAAATTTTTAAAGCAAGAAAGGATTCCCCACTGCAGCTCTTCCCATGAAAAAGCAGCAGTCAGACCCTAATCTGAGGTGGATTTTTTGGGCACTTACTCAATATAAATAAAAAATGAAGACAAGGATGCTGGGTTTGCCACCTTCCTATCAGTTTTTCAACAATCAACAACTTCTTGGTCATGTTCTGAATTATAGCCCACAGGTGGGGAACTGACTTAGGCATGACCTGTGATGCAAAATAAGAGGAATTCAGCTTAAATCACCATGTACCAAATATACCTGCCAGGCTGAGGGCACAGCCTAAACCAATTAGTCCCTGGTTTCTGCAGCTCTGGCACCTATCACACCAGTTTGTATTCTAACAGTTGTGATTGCCCAGAGCTGTATAATCTAAAGTCTCTTCACCCTTAAACATTCCTCTCTCAAGTCATGCCCTTCTGACATCAGGACGACTTGGACTGGAATGGAATAAATCAAAAATATGTGTCTTGTTTTTTTCAGGTTTGGGAATTGTCTAAGCACTTAGTAGATCTTAATGTTTTGTAAAAAAATTCTGGGTGAAAAGCGGTGGTTTCCCACCTCTTTGCTTTTTTTCAACGTTTCATCTCATGATTTTCTTTTACTCTGGGAAAATTACTCTGTTTTAAGTTTATTTTCATTTCTGAGACAGTTTACTAAGTGACAGTGAGTTTTTGGTTTTTGTCTTTCTTCCTACATCTTAAAATATTTATGTTACAAGCATTGTTGGACATATGCCTTAATTGTATTGTATAAATAATGAGACTTCTCCCATAGAGGAAAACATAATGCAGAGTTAATGTACTTGCATATTTTCACCCCAGGGCTACATTTGATCCACATTGTTGTGACAACCACACCAGCCTTACCAGATACACGAATCTCTTCCTCCTAAAATGCAAAATCCTTGCTGGTCATTTCAAGATACAGCAAATACCAGCCATGATTGTGCAAAAAATATGTATTGCTTCAAGATCATTGGTGTGTGAGGAGTGGGCATACCCATCTCAGCCTTTGAGGAGAATGCTGTTGAGAGCAGAGAATCAGGGAAGGAGTGAGCACCAGCCAAGGGCACTCAGTTTCCACCAAGGGACTGCTCAGTGATGAGCTGTGCTGGGGGAGAGGGGGAAAGCAGCATACAGGAGCATGGATGGGGAGAGCAGACGTGCACCTGTGATTATCCTGCATCTTTTTCCCCCCTTCTCCCATAACTGATGTGCTTCCTGTAGAGCTCTTTTGGTATAGTATTTGATATAAGTTTGGGGGTTCTTTTTATGAAGTCTCTGAAGGCACAGGCAAAGATTTCAGCCCTTTCCAGTTCACATTTTCAAGCTTAGTTGCAGCAATGACAGGAAAAACCTTTTTGAGCAGTAGTTTTTTGAATTGCTCTGGTGGTGCTGTTGGGTCAGCAGACACCTGCAGAGCTGGTGCCCATCTGCCATCAGAGAGGTTTCTCTGCAGCCAGGAGGAGCCTGGAGCACATAAAGCCTTCAGAGGATTTCCAGGCAATCTCACCAGGGTGGTTTCCTCGCCACTGCACACCCGTTCCTAGTCCAGAAAATGCTCAACCTCTGTAGAGACTCGCTGGTGCTCTCAGGATTCCTTCAGAAAGCAGGGAAGGAAAACTTTCCTATCAAATGTGCCACTCCTTTGGGTTTGAAACCATGTTCAGCCACTGTAGCTTTCCCCATCTCCTGCTTGTTTGATGTCAGATATTTCACCTGCACTTTCTGAGCTGTGGGAAACGTTGAATTAAACTGAGGTTTTGAAGAGCATCCTTCTTCAGATTCCCCTCAAGAGGTCTCATCTCAGCCTGGTTCTCTCAGCACTTTTGAAAGTGTGAGTGTTCTTAAAAGCCCTGCTAATGTGAGGTTCATTGGTGCACTCTATGTTTCTAATAATTCTTTTATGGTAAATTAGACTTCCTCTGTAATCATAGTGAAACAGGGAAGGAATTAACTGTAACTGGGGAAGGTTTTCTGTGCCAGTTTGTGTGTCTGGATAGGTTTGCAGATGGCACAGGGTTTAGAAAAATCAAGAACACTGATCTTCATTCTGAACCCCTGAAAAAACTTAATCTGATTTATGTCTTGTGGAAATCTCCCCAGTTGAATGACACAGAAATAAAGGGAGAACTGCTGCATTTTCTGCAGCCTTACTTTGCTGAAACAAAGCCCAGGATGCATTTTGGAGGGTTATTTCTTGGTTGGTTTGTTTCTCTTAGATTTGTCTTGCATCTACAAAACTATTGGGACAGATTGGGATGGATTGTTGGCTCTAATGTGTTTTATCTTCTCATCTACATGGGAAATTTCACAAAAGCCAAACTCAGATAACAGAAAAGTGATAGCTGATTAGACCTGCTTGTTAGGTTCTGCTTGATTCTGGTAACTGAGAAATGCTTGGGACAAAAAGGGCTAAGATTTCTTGCCTTTGCATTTAAAATTACTATATTGTCCATACTGGAAATGTTAGCAAACAATGCTGGGAAGGGCAGTGTCAGCATTGCAGGTGGTTCTAAACAGGAAGGAACTCAAACACCTTTACTCCTTAACCCTGCTGCCTCATTTCTCAAGGATGGTCTCCTATGATTTTTCACTGAAATCAGGTTTATCAGAGGTACAATTAAATAGATTCTTCTGCACTCAGGCATGGCACATTTTTTCTTGGTTTCCAAACTTAGGCTTTGCTGCTGGTAGACCATTGCTTTCTGTGCCTGTGCACCTGCACTGCTGCAGGGAAAAGCCTGCTCTGTGGTTGTTCAAGGGACCTCCTGTTTCAGTGCCGCTGAACTCCAAGCACCTCACTGGCAACTTTAACACAAGCAAAAAAAAAATAATAAATCTGTATTTCGAACTGTAAAAAAGATGGAATCTATCTCAAAGCCAGGAACTGAATGCCTTCTAATTAATGTCCATCTTTCCTGGGGTTATTTTGGGGCATTATTTTGTTATTTAAATGAAATTAAATTTTATTGTTGAGAGGAATCTGGTGGGGGAAAAAAAAACCACGTTAAAATGGGTTAAAGAAAGCAGTGCTGAGCATAACAAATTATTTCTGCATAGCTAGGGGGGGGATTAATGTATTTGCCTTGAGCTCTTGCATTAGGATTCCCAGCTACTGAAAAACAAAAATCATAGGGTTTCAGTTTGGTTTGGGTTCTTTCTTTCTTTTGAGCAGTTTGCCTAGCCCTGGGTGACATGCTTACTAGTTAGAATTAAAAAAGCCATTAATTTTTACCTAATTTATTTCTACCCCTGTAGGCACTTACTTTCTCGAAGGAAATAAGGAGGGCTTTTACTAGCCTTTATTTGGATGTATTATATAGTTTTTCTTCTTTTATTTTTTTTTTTTGTTCCCCAAGCATGCTAAAGCTGTAGTGGCTGGGCACAGATCCTGGCTCTGAACCCAGACTGACCCATTTATTACTAGAGACTCATGTAGGTCTCAAAAGCCTTTTCTTTGTTCTGATACATGTATCAGTAATACAGAGATTTTGGCATTATTACAAGGTGAAAGCACGTGAACAAAGCCTTT
The DNA here is from genome assembly GCA_013399225.1 of Rhipidura dahli. Classification (NCBI taxonomy): domain Eukaryota; kingdom Metazoa; phylum Chordata; class Aves; order Passeriformes; family Rhipiduridae; genus Rhipidura; species Rhipidura dahli. The sequence goes on along the minus strand of VXAC01002371.1, from coordinate 452,390 downwards.
CTTTTTTCTTCCAAGTAAACCATGTGACCAAAAAAAAGAGGATCAGGTCTCTTCTGAGCACATTTTTTCCCCTCTCCTTAAAAATAGCTGCATTTGATCCCTGAATTACTTGGGGGATGTTTTATCACAAACTGTTGCTGCTTCCCAATGCCAAAATGTGAGTAACTCAGAGAATGCTGAGGACAAAATATTTCACACACAACATACAAAATTTTGGGCTAGCCCAGTATTTGGACACCCACTTGAAACAAAATACAGAGGCTTTTATTTAGCAGGAAGAAAAGTTCTCATTGTGTCTCCCTGCACACTTGTGTTTGTCAATGATACGTAATTCCTACAAGGTTTTTCCTTTCTTTCCTGTCCTTTTGGCTAGGAAAACATGAGGGTATGGTATTTGTGAAGGCCTGCACAAAGATGATGGTCTGTGTGTGGTGCAGTGAGCTGGTATCTGCTGACACCCTCTCGTGATCTCAGTGGGAGTGATGGTGGGGGTCCTGTGCCCACCCAGGCATGAGCACCAAAAGAGAAGAGGACAAGAAAATGCCAGACCTTGCTTAGCACTGACCTTTGCAGGTGGCAGAGAGACAGGCTGAAACACCCACTGCCTGCTCCTCTGGGGAGGGTTAAAATAAGTCTGGTCACAAGCAGTTCAGGTGAATGAGGATGGAGCTGGAGAACGGTTTGGCTGCTCCAGCACAGCAAGAAGGTGTGAGAACAAGGGCACTGCTTACCCCAGCAATGCCAGCATAACCCACTGCAGGAGTTGCAAGGCCAGTGTCAGGTTGCCTGTGAGCTGGGCTTGCTGCTGGGAGTGTGCTGGTGTTGCTGGTGGTGCAGCTGTACCCTTGGGGAGCACCTCTGCCAGGTGATCCTGCTGCAAACTGCATTTTCCACAGATTTACATTAGCATCTGGCCTTTGGTTAGAGACTCTGAACTGTTTTATTTCTCTCTTGGAAACTGAGAGGCAGTTTTCCTGCAGAAATTTGTAAAAATGACACAAACTCATAGGGCCAGCTTCCTCCCTTCTCCTTTGCCTGACTCCAGTAGCATTCCCAAATTGGAGAGACCTTTCTGGGCCTGTGCATTACCAGAAGCTCTTGCCTGTACTGGGTAAAATTCATCCAAGGGGCTTTGAAAGCACGGATTTGATGGCTGTCTGGAATGCTCAGGGAGGTGGATACTGGCAAATGCACTGGGTGGTTGGTTGCTGCTTGGCAGCCATGGTGTGTCCATGCTCTGCAGTACGTGAGGTTGTCAGAGATAAAATGGTCTCCCCCTGTAGGGTCCTACACTTGTGACATCCAGCTCCTGGACACTGGGCATTACAGTTTCTTCTTGTGTCCTAAGAGATGGGTATTGTGCAAGAATTGTACATCCTGAAGGATGCTGATCTGCTAAGGAAAGTATTACCTTTAAGTATAACAGTTAAGGGAAAGACATGAATGCCTAAATTCTTGTAACAGAGCTAACAAGATAATTGTGGCTGTTTATTTGTATTTTTAAGAGTCAACAGGTACATTGGATGCATTTTATTTCAGGATATGTTGCATATAAACAGAATACATTGGTGCTCTCTATTAAATCCAATTCACATTATGTTTCTTTTGCTTTCAATTAACAATTGTACCAATAAAGATGCAAACAAGCTAAACAATTAGAAATATTCATGCATTTATTCTACCCCATTTACTCAGACCTACTCTGGCTCCTTTAGGTGCTACCCCAAGGTTCACCCACCTTGAACTTCACCCCCAAGAACTTCTTCACTAGAAGAAAACTTTATCCAAGCTCTGACCTTGAGCAGTATTGTTTGATTCCATGGAGAAGAAGCTTCTGTTATCAGGAAGGGAAAGGAGCCCATCTGGAGAGCTGTGTGTGTGAGGCAGCCAGTGACAGTGCACACACCTGGTGGCCTCTCAGGTACACTGCTTCACCAAATGGACTCACTGTGCTCAACCCAAGCTGAAGAATTACTGCTCACTTTCCATCCATATACAAATAATGCTACAGCTCAGCACATTGCTTTCATCAAAACTCAGCTGTACTAGTTTTCTAGAAGCTGAGCTTCCACTTGCTGTCAGATTGACTCTCACTAAATTGTCTCAGCTGCCTCTGAGTAGCCAGCAAGCAAAAATGTCTCTCCTACCAAATGAAGGGCTTTGCTTGAGAAACTACTCACAGAGAGCTAGGTCAAAAAGTGCTGATGTTTGACACTCTTGCAGCATATTGCCTTTTTCTTTTCTTTTTTTTTTCCTTTGTTATTGTAACTGTTGTAAGTGTTCCATTTTCCTGGTAAATGATTAAGCATATACTTGTTCTAATTTTCAATGCCTGCAGGTGGTAGTGAGCAGAGCTGTCTCCAGCCCTGCTCTGTAAACAATACAGGTATTATTCTTCATGAAAATCACAGTGTAGCTTTCTGGAGCACAGAAAGTAGCTCTAGGCACTAAGCTTTGAATTGTGAAATAACTTTATAATTTAAATGTGGGCTCACATTAACAAAAAAGAAATACCACAGTCAGAGTGGCTACTATGGCACAAATTGTTCATTCTGGCCAACAAGGCACCTGTAACTTGTATTCTCTTGGGCTGACAAATTCAGAGTGCAGGTGGTTCATAGCTGAAAAATGTACTTGAACCAGCAACTCTTTTCCTGCATGTCTACTATGAACCCCTGTTTCTGGGGTTGCAGGGGATGGCCTCTTGTTGCTGAGAGGGTTCTGCTCTCCCGCTTTCACCCAAAGAAAAAGGCTTCACAGCTGTACCATGGTGCACACCTCAGGACAGCACTACTCTACTTTGTGTTGGGAACAAAATAGGAAAATATGTTTGAGCCTGGGACTACCCTTTAAATGCTTTATAGGCTTGCATGGTTGGTTGTAATTAAATTGTCCCATCATTTCAGTAATTAAACACAGTGTTGGTAAAAATAACTTAATCCAAGAAGTGTTTGTTGCCTTCACAAATGGTTTTGAAAAAGGCAGATCCAGAGTTGGCAGAGCAGCCTTTCAGCAGTTAAAGAGGAGTATAAAACACACCCCCTAGACTATGAATTAAACTAAACAGAGGTAGTTTGCTGGGCAACAAGAAGATGAGGAGATAAGTGTAATCTTGCCTGTAACAGCCCTTCTGTATATCCTAGCAAAGGCCTGATAACTGCTGAAAGGTGAGATTTGTTTTGATGAGATGGATGATTTTGCAATTTTCTCTGCAGATAAGTAACAGTAGGAAAGGAGATTCAGCAGCTGTGTGCATCAATTCTGCCCAAACTGAGACGTGTGGGGTCAGAACTCTGTTTTTGTTGACATATTTCTTGATCAAGGCTTGTAACTGCAGTGTCACTGTCACACAGGAGGGGATGTCTGAGTGACAGGACAAATGCTGAGACTTTCAGTGCTGCTGCTTTGTGCTCACAAGATGGGGTATCCCATGCTCATTCACCTGGCAATGCACAGGGATACTCACTCCTCGAGGTTAAGGCATTTCTGCTCCCTAACTTTGAAACTTGTGTTTCTTTATAAAAATGATGCCTATTCTATGACAAAACCAAAGAAACAGTGCTAAACTGTCCCTTCTCTACAACAAAATATGAAGCATCACTAAAGAAATCCTCCTGTTGTAAAAACATTAAAATATTAATCTCTTTCTTTACCTTTCAAGGGGCTGTGGGAGGGGGAAAAATGAAAAACAAAACTTCAAGATGCACGTGCAAACAACTTGTTAATAGAATGGGATCTTGTCTTTGTATTTAGTGTAATGACTTCAGACTCTCAACCCTTGGTTAATGTTCATTAATCCATACACTAATTGCTGAGTGGGACAGTGTAAACATATGAATAGTGAATGCAAAGTGTGGAGAGATGAAAGTGGAGTTATCAGAGGTGTATTTTCAGGTGAGTAATAATTGATTATGAGATTAATAGGTTTAGCTTTCCACAAGGTGTCAAAAGTGGGGCAAAAGTGCTCCTTATCACAGGGTGTTAGAGACAAAGTGGTGTTGAGTAAATTTCCCCTTTCCAGAGGAATTTGATCTGACATTGAGACAACAGATCAGCAAATTATTAGAGGCAAACAATGCAAAGTCATTGACATATTTGCAATTCATTGCAAATTCAGCAGTACCTTTAGAGCACAAAGTTATCTCCACACATCTCTTCAACATTGTTGAGTATGTCTAATGACAAACATAAAGAAAACATGCTCTGTTCAGTCAATTTTTTGCACCTTAATGCAGGCCAGTGCAGTGCAGTTAATCACTTTTTGGTGCTACATATACACATAGTATAATTGTTGACAAACAGCAAAGGTTTTTTTCTTATGGTAGCTGGTCTGAGCATTCCACCTTGATATTCTTTGTTCCTTTATTCAGTTGGAAAAACGAGATGGAAATTAAGAAGGGTACATTTTGATCATTTGCACACTGCGTACTCTGCAGGAGTGCTGCAGAAAAAAAGCTCAGACGTCCTCTCAGTCACGTCAGCATCTTTATGACAGAAATAAGATTCTAAACTCTACTTTCTATTTTAAAAGCCATGACTAATGCAGGTCAGGTATATTTGGTGATCAAGAAAGTAAAAAATGCCCTATATCCAAAAGGATAAGAATTGTGAGGAAGTCAAAGTTTGTAAATTCCCCTTCTCACCAAGCTGCTTGCTTGGGATGGGATAAAGTGTTAAATTTCTCTAGGAGTGAATAAGATTTTTCTCTGTTAATCCCAAAATGCATAAAAAGCTTAAATCCTTTTGGCTTGGGGGAAGGGTAAGAGAGTGTTGACACTATTAGATAATTGTGAGCAACATAAAATGAGGTTAGAACAGAAATTCTGAAAGCACTGTGAAACCCAAGCAAGGCATATAATTCATCTAATAAGTCTGAATAGTTCTCTTTTTTTTTATAAAACAGGATGGTGTTTTCCTTTTTAGTGCCCTCTAGTTACCTGGAATGACAATACCTCACTCCTATCCACAGCTCAGCGGGCAGCTCCCAAAATGCAGCCTGTTCTGAGATGTGTTGCAGTCAGTCCTTTGAGAAATTAAATGTTACTTAAGAAACTCTGAGTAAAGATAAGGGCTTCCAGCAGGCTTCAGGAACCTTTTGAATATCTTTATTTGACAGAACACCCAACTACATAGAAAACATGATCAAGCTTACAAGGCACAGGAATGAGGATTAAAAATGACAAGAGGGATTAGCCCAGTGAGACAAGAGATGAAAGTCACTACTTGTAACATGGGATTTCAAGTAATGATTTTTCAAAATCTACTGCTACTAATGGACTGTTGATGTATGGCTTCTAAAAGTCCAGGCAGTTCAGCTGAGGTATTGACAACATTTGGTTTGCATTGAAGTCATTACACTCAATTTCACTTTTTTCCCCCCTTACCAGTTTCTTGGGTATTTCTCTTTTCTTTTTGCATCATCAAGTGGCAGTTTATTGAGCTCTTTCTTTCGTTTAGACTCTCTCTAGACCTAGGAATACTGATAGAAGAAAGAGCCATGAAGCTTCACAGTGGTGAGCCATCTCCAGCTGCTGCACCTTCAGGGTAACTTGCCCCTGCGTAGCTTTGGCAGGCAGCACGATTTGGCTTTGTGCTGCACTTTGCTGGACTATATCAGAACTCACTGCCTTTTTCTTTAAGGCCTAAACATACCAAACAGATGACAGTGTTAGTGTTCCTGAAGCCAGCAAAGGAAAACAGTGGTAAATATCCTGTTCTGTGTAGGCTGGGCATCATTCGTTATCAGTCACAGGCACTTTCTGCTGTATTTAAATACAGAATATATGGTGCAGCTGTATGACCAGACTCCTTGCTTTGTTCCTCGTGAGGACAGACACTAGTTACACTTGAGTTCTTATCAGAAAGGTGCCAGCTGGGTCAGGACTGGGTTGCTGTGACCCTTGAACAGCCGTACTGACCCACAGCAGGAGCTCCAATCAGGAAAGTGAAGGCACTTGTGCCTCTCTGCAAGGACAATATTTATGGCTAAATATCTGTGGGAAGGCTCTGTTTGCCCCATGGCTCCCTGGGCTGGTGGCTCCCATCCCACTGTGAGTGTAACACTGCCTCACTCTCTCACAAGAGAGCCACTGAAGATGAGAAGGAACCTTTGCAGAGCTGAGTGTGGCACGCTCCCCGTGATGAGGAACCTGCAGGGAAATGAAAGCCTGTCTCTGTACAAACCACTCTGTGCACCTACACTGCTATGGTAGCCCCCAGTGTATATTTTTAGTATTAACATAGCATTTTTAAAGGTCTGCTCTCTATGAAGCAACCTTTCTTTATCCCAGATGTGCTATTTTTTATTTTTTTTTCTTTTTGGATGTCAATCTCTCACTCCCCAGAGTGCAAGCTCTTCAATCCAGCAATGCATATGTTACAGTAGCTGAAATCTTCTGACCTCTGAAAGGCCCACGTGTGAAATATAATACCATGAACCTGCCGTGATATTTTCATTATTTGGATAAAAATCCCACTGGTCCAGGGAGAGTTATGCTTCAATAGGAACCAGAGAAGTTCCCATCAGCTCCCACCAGCACACAGTGCATCTGAAAGAGGAGTGAAGGCACAGTCTGTGTCTGTACTAACTCTATAACTTTTTGTAAACAGCAGAACACCTCCCAGGCTGCAGCTGGGCTCACCTCTTTTCTTCTAGACCAGCATTAAAAGGGAATGCATTAATAGGAAAGCTGAGGAAAAAAAAAACCAAACTAGGGGCAAGGAGGGGGGGGTCAGATGGGAGGCAGTTTCATGGATCACATCTTTATGACAAAACTGAGCCTTCCCAAGATAAGCAGCTGATGCCTGGCATCAGATGCAGCCCTAGTGCTCATCACAACTACCTGCTTTTTACAAGGTGAGTAATGGAAGGACTACATTGGTTGATATCTTAAAAGACTGGAGAAAAAGTAGATTCCTGGGCCAGTCAGCTCCTCCATTTTCTGTGGCACAAAGCGTACCAAGTCTCACTTAATTGACTGAGCTTAGAATTTCCAGAGTCACTGAGGTCTCATGCCACCACAGCATATGTGCCAAATGAATATCAGATTTCTGGTAACTCAGATTTTTTTGGTTACCCTCTATTCCTAAAATATTCTCGGAAGTGGATAATTCAGGAGACAGCTGCATTGTTTGATGTAAAAGCAGAAATGTAAATGTCCTTTGAACGATGTTCTTGTGGATTCAGTAATAGAGAAACTGGCCTGGGAGAGAGGATGGAAAAGAAGGAATCCTGCTGAAGTTTATATGCAGACCTCTAGGTTTCATTAGCAGCATCAATTTAGTGCAAAGCTTGTCAAACATCCTGAAAATTCACCAACTCTGTAGGAGCAGTTTTGATTTGAGTTTTTTTTTCAGTTATGCACACTTCAGACAGATGAAAACTCACCCATGTCAAACAAACATGAACAGGCTATGACAACAAAAGCCTGCATTTTTTAGAAATAGAGACAGTTTTCTTTCAGCTACACTTTGAACCTCTCAGTATAAATGCAGAAGAGTGGTGAAAACATCCTAACAAACCTGGCTCACAAGGACAGGATTTAGCACCCTGGATGCCATTTTTAAAAGGTGTTCATCTCAGGTTGCATGGCTTAAGGAGGAAACTGTAATGATATGTGGAAAAAAATAATTTAGAAAAAGCTTTTGTTAGGGCTCTGTGTAATGTGCTTTTCTTTGTTATCTGTTTGCTCTTGGCTGTTAAGACAAATGAGTGGTTAAATCACTCTCTGTGTAAAGTCATCTGGTGAGAGCTATTCTTCTAGGAGAAAACTGCACGTGTTGGCTTGGTCAGTTCAAGACAGCAGAGGAACAATCAAGAAAAGGGGATAAAGAGCCTGTCCTGGTGTGTGGTGAGTGAAGGCTAACAAGGAGGGGCGGGCTGGAATGCAGGGAGTGAGCAGAATTTGTGTCTGTGTATGTCAGGATACCTAGTGGATGATGGAGGATGGCAGCCGGTAAGTGCAGCATAAAAGTGAATTTGTTGGGGGTTTATGATATAATTTCTCTTTTAACTCTTTGTCTGTAATACACAGAATGACACAGAGCTTTCTGGAAGCTAATGGGGGTCCAGCTTCCCATTTCTATTGCCCCTTAAAAGAACACAAAAAGTACTTGTGCCAAAGTCAGCTCTGTGGGGGCAATCCCAGCGAGTCGCCGTGGGTTAGGAAGGAAAAATCACAGTCCTGGGGGAAAGGAAAGAGGTGATCCTGGCAAGAAAGGGGTGGGTTTATACATGCAGGCATTAATAGGAGGCAGGCAAAGATTTTAACCCTAAATTATGGCACTTGGATTTTCTTTTAAATCCACAGTGAAAAAAACCTGTAGTTTTACCCTGAATTCAAAGATTATGAAAGGAAACCTATAATAATAATTAGTTTGACTCAAAGCATGGTAATTTATGTGAGGTGAGCGTAAAATTTCGACAGCGAATCACACCTACAATTCAGCAGGAGAGGTTGGTTCATTAAGTCAGGGCAACCCCATAAATAAGTTGATAGGGCCCAAAATATTCCTTTTGAAGAGGAGATCTCGTTCTTTCCCATGGCACAGCAGTGCGTGTTTGTCAAAGAGCAAAAGTTGGTCTCGAGAAGGGGAACATCTCCATCCAATACTTCAGCCCTTAGAGGCTGCTGGTTCTCAACTTGTAATTAGCACTTCTCTGGTGTATAAAACACAGCAACCCAAGTGTGGGGTCAAGCATTCAGCTTCTTGCGGCTCATCTTGTTATCACCCTTGTGGAACACCTTAAGCCACGTTAAAAACAGCGAGAAGGCCACATGGCCCGTGGCAGTGCCTTGCTGCAGATGGGCTTCACAGCCCCTGGACTCCTGCTGGCAGAAACAAAGCAGCACCAAGTTCCCTTAAGCTCTTCTCCTCTGAAACTCAAGGGATGAATGGACTGAAGCATCTCTCACTAGTTGGGTAAGACTAATTCTGATATAAACAGGCCTCTAAGCCAAATGTTTCACATTTGGGCGTCTGATTCATTGAGTGTGATTCTTCGCTGAAAGCTGTGTCTGTATCAGAACAAACATCATCAAATCAGCAGACAACATTTACAAGTAAAATTCAAATGTCTCACATTCAGACTCTCTTTAATGTCAAGATTTTTTTTTTTAAAAATCATGTGATCAGCTGCAACTTTAATTATTATTGGCTGAGGACTACTATAAAAATCCTCTTATTCTTTCTTCAGCATCCTTGTTTTGAATCAGCTGCAAGGACACAAAAAGCTGAAGAACAAAACATGAATAGAAATTTAATGTCATCAACTAGGGAACATGCAGTACAAAACTGAATCAGAATGAAGAAGAGAATAAATATTGGAAGGCAAATTATTTTCTGCACCTTAATATTGCAAAAAATATACATAAATATATATACATATATAAATATAGAATCTTTTTGGACGAAATGCAAATATACATCAAGACAAATTTTACTTATCTACTGAAAAGCATGTGTTTAAATGAAAGGTATGTTAGATTCTTTCTACACCATTTCTCCTGTAAAGTGTCTTGGGTTTTACTTGGCCAATTTAGAGCCTTCCTGACTTCCACTGCCTTCCAGCAGATGAGGTTCTGACATGTATAATTCTCTATTAATTCCTCAAAGGAATTAGTCTCTTTTTAAAGTAAAATGCAATAAAACTAGTCAAGAAAATGTGTGAAAGCAAGCAAATTTATTTAGACAAAATGTGTCAGCAGAAGGACAGTTTCATCTGTGACCAGAAACACAGCTGATGTTTTTTTGTTATTGTGTACTTGAACTTAGAAAAATGTTACAGTGGAAAAGAATGTCCTAGTCTGAAATCAAAGTAATTAGGAAAATTGCAGATTTTGTCCTCACACCCGGTAAAGTACTGCATTTAAGTACCTGAAACAGCAGGAAGAGTAAAAAATTAACAATTTCAGGACTTTAGGGTTAATGCTACCATTTTTCCATTTGTCTTCCAATAGAACATCATGGTTGTTATCTTAGTGGTCCTCAAAGTTTCTATTCGAACAGAACTGGAATCTGATTCTCTTCTCTCCTGGTAATGGGCCCCGGCTGACAATCTCTTATAAAAATAATTGGTCTAAGTTGAGTTTTCAGAATGAGGCTTTTACCAACTTGTCTGGTCTGATTAGCCCTCTCTGAAAGCCTAATCAAGAAAAGACACGTGCCTTTTAGTGTGTTGAACTGGTTGATTTAAATCCTTTTGAGGAGGGCACAGTCATCTTCAGCTCTGCTATATGGGAAATTCATACATTTTCCTCAGAGGAAGCAAAACTTTCAGTGGGCAGACAAGTGAACTGCTCTCTGTTCAGACGACCTGTTTTGGATAGAGTGTGTTGGTCTTGGGGCAGTGTGACACAGCCACATTTTGGGGTGAAAAGGGGTGATGTGACATAACCAGTAAGTCTCACATAACTCACTGCCAAGTGCTGGAACAAGCTGCTCTCATTTTTAGCAAGGAGACAGTGGGATAAGGAGAGCCACAAGTACTCTCCTCTTGATCTCTCTGTCTCCAGCTAAGTTCCACAAGGCACTCCTTGCCATTAGGATTTTATGGAGGTGACTAAGATGCACTTGTGTTAGCAAGAGCAAGCTGCCCTTTTGCAGTGAAGCCGAAAGCACAGCTGTGTCTCTCTGCTGAGGGAGGATTGCATATAACTGAGCTTTACCCTGGTCTCTCACATCCAAGAGCAGATGGCTGCTCCTGCTCTCCCAGTAAAATGGGACTATCTCCTTGCAGTACTCTGACAGGGCAGAACAAACCTGTTGTTACACTTCCAAAGGGAAAGAGGAGGAGCAGTAAAATGCTCACATTGCTGCACCAGTTCTGCTAAATGAGAGGAAAAAGTGTCTTTCCATCTTGCTTGTTCCAGGCTAGTGACCCCAGAGCAGTGAGCACCACAAGTCTCTTTGCATGAAAGGACTTGCCAGACCCTGAGGAAGGAGAGCTGTGAGAGTCTGACCTCCCTTTGCATGTCTGAGCTCACTCTCCCAGTGTTGCCCAGTGTGAGCCCCCCACTTCACAAGTCCCCCACCTTGGGAGGATTTCTCTTTCTATCTCTGCCTGCTGATCTCAAGCTGAAACTCAAAGGGACAGACACCCAGGAAAGGTATGTCTGATGGCTTGGTAGCAACTTAGCAAACTGCCAAGTAAGTTTGCCTACCCATAGGAGCAGGATAGGGTCATTGAAATGGCTAAAAAACTCATTCTCAAGGTGTCCTTTCTCTTCAAGTTCATCTGACTCTCTCTGAGAAAAGGCTGAATTTCACCAGCAGTAAAGAGTCACCACAGATGTGAGCTGATTCTGGTTTCTTCTGTTTCTCAGCTTCTTCCTTGAAGGGCCAGGACAACCCTTGTGTTCCTTGTCTTTCAGTTCCCCACCCCAGCCTTTCCTGATGTTCCCTCAGCTCCTTCCACTGCTGGCATGTTTGGAAAGATCTTCCAGCCCTGATTGTGCACTGGCTGATTCAACCACCACATCTGGCAAGCTTCCTACTTGTAGCTGCTTCCACTTACAGGAGCCTCCTGTGAGCCAGAGCTGTGCTGGAGATTAGCAATGTGATGAGTTTTGTCTTCTCTTGGCCAGGAGCCTTCTCTCTCTCTCTGTCTCTGCTCAGTGTCAGTACTGGAGATGCCCAGCATGCAAGGATGGGTTTGTACCCTGAGTGTACTGACAGGTGCTATGGCTTTTGTGCCCCAGGGAATTTGGGAGACAACTTCTACCAGTGCTGAAATGTTTCATTCACATGGGGATAGAAGCCAGCCAGATGTTGTCCACACAAGTTCTTCCCCAAGAGCCAGCTAGCTCCGATCCCAAGTGCAAATTTGATGCTTCAAAGCAGAGACTGGGAGAGGATGGATCTTTTCTTGCTTGTTTTTGTGACAAAATTGTGTCTATCCACCAGGTGAACTGAATTTTGCTCTACCAACACACATCACACTCTACTCTGGAGAGAGGTACATGTCTTTAACCAGCCCCAGTGTCAGTTCAGGGCTGTGAAAGTCAAGGTGCTCTGATGGTAAGGTCAAAGATTTCTGCCCAGCAATACTACACCAAGCCATTGTTTTTTGAGTATTTTTGGCTTTTTCTCCCGAGGTCTCTGTCAAGTGGTACAGGAAGGATATGTGCTGTTTCTGCTGCTGATGCCAAGTAAAGCAGTGAATAAATGTCAAAATATTTGCATCCCAAATAAGGTGCCCATTCTTATTTTTCCTGTAGAGCATAATCATCTTTATTCCAGACAGGTTCTCTCACTCCATCAAGATCAACCTGGCCTACTTTATATGTAAACTCAAGTTGGCCTAGCTAGATGCTAATATATTTTTATTTTTAAACCAAATTGGAAAATCTGTGAACATCCAGGAGGAGTGAATATTGCAGAATCTGATTCTCCTCTTCTCCTGTGCACAGTCCCTTGGTCCTGTATGAAGTAGGCTTGAGTTTTGCCAATCTGGTCTTCTCTGAGAGAATTTACAGCCACACAGGGAAACAATCACAGGAGCTACAGGCAAAACAAGCTGTCATTTTTATCAAGAAATTGCCGGTGTGCTTTCATCCCCAAAGAATGTTGCCTTCCTCCCTAGATATGATCAATTCACTCTCTTGTAATTGTTAAATGCAACCATGGCTGTTATTGTGCTCTGAATGATTTCTGTATTTTCATTATTTTCCTGCTATTATTAATGCAGATTCGCTTGTTCCTGTGGAATTGCTCTTGGCTTCTATGCAAATACCTGTCATCTTTATGTCTCAATCAATCTCATTAGAAAGAGAAGGTAAAAAAAATAAAATAAAAATGTGCTGCTTTCTTTTTTTTTTTTTTTTTTGACAAGCAGATGCTACATTTCAGCTAATGTTCTTTGGTAACTAAATGTTATAAAAATGATCAAAGAGATGGTGAAATATTAAGTAGTTACTTTCATTGCCTCAAGGGCAAACCCAATGAAGCTTTAGTGAGCTGCTGGAGTGAGTTATGCTACTTGATATGCAGTTTAGTGTTTACCAGTTACTATTCAATCAGATATCTTTATGAGAGGTAGCCTGCAACCCCTAAAAATATCGCTGGGTCGAAATGAATTCCTGTATGACATCATGCAATAATTTTCATTGGACTCATTGCCAGATGAGGAGAAAAATAAAATGAGACCAAGTGATGAAATAAGCTAAGAGTGGGGATTTAGATTAATGGCAAAAAAAAATCAGGCACAGGTGGGATGTGATGAATCCTGCAATTTTTCAGCATTAAGACAAGGAATCAGAAGAATCCTTCGAGAGGATGTACATGATGTTTATTTGTGCAAAGTGACCTTGTGAGCCAAAAGCCATTAATTTGATAGCACAGAACACGATCGCCACCCTGTGGTTGCTGGGAGAATTAGGCAGGTGCAACCCGTTCCCTAATTAAAAAGCAATTAATCCTGCCTGCTGTCTAAAGCGAAGGGATTTGCATGCGCTTTTTGGGAGCTTGGAGGGGATGGAACAATGCTTCCTGCTCCCATGAGAATGGAAGTTGAGAGGTGAGGCTCTAACATGGCTGGGAAGGGAGGATTTATTTTGAAGGTGGAAGAGTCTTACCTCTGTGTGTGAGCTATATATTTTACAGGTTCCTGAGTTGACAGAATTTGGCTTGGTTTTCACAGGATGATGAAAGACATGTCCCAGAAAAAAAAGCCATATGGGAAAAGTGTATTTTTTATGTAAAGTCTACATCAAAAATTGCCCAAACATTTTTTCTTAAAATTTCCCATGAAAATACCAGCATGCTATAAATGCCTAGAAGGACTACTCTCAGTATTAGTCATGGTTTACTAAGAAAGTAGCCTTACACTCCTTTAGTTTTCTGAGAGCAAGTCCTGCCTCCCACAGGCAATTTTACTGTAAGCTACTTTACCTGAGAAGTCTTTCTCCTTCTGCAGAGAAAGCCTGAGGAGATAATGCTCCCACCCTGGGAGGGCTGCTGGCCGGGCTGGATGAGTCTCTGAGCAACCTGTCCAGTGGAAGGTGTACCTCCCCATGGCAGGGGGCTGGCACTGGATGTTCTTTAAGGTTCCTTCCAAACCATCCCACAATACACATCTGAGCACTCAGTGATAAACATGTTATCTTTAGGCACCAGCTCAGTTTAACAAAATTATAAGCAACATGAAAGAAAATTCTCCAGTGGGAAGTGTCAGGTGATGTCTTTAATGAACCTGGCTTCCAATACTATCTGTATTTTTGTGGATGCTTAGTTTTCATGTGATGTACCCACTGTTATAGGCCAATAAAGCCAGGTACAGTGCAGACAGGTGGGGAATTAATTCCCCACAGAGCAGCACTTTGAGCAGCATGGGGGACAGTTGGGCTCTCTGAGGCTGGGGACAATCTCCATGTCTTGTGGTCCTAATGGGCAGGAAATTTCTGCAGTGTGGACTGCAGCTTCATGGAAGGAGAAGGTTTTGTGGAGCATAAAGCAAGACCAGGCTGGTGTTGCTGGATTGGCTCTCTCCATCTTTGTGCTGGATGATAAATGTCTCATCTCTCAAAAGAGCTGGAGCTGGTCTCTTCTCTAGATCACCTCTCTAGGGCCATACTGTTCCTAAGCTCTTCAGAGAGGCAACTCAAGGGTGACCAGCACAAACTTTACTCACCTGTAATTTAATCTAATTTAGAAATGAAAGACCTTAAAAGTTAAATGCATGCATTTAGCCCACTGCACACTTGACCTTCAGCACAAATTAGCCACTGTGGACTCCCCACCTTATGGTGGGAGCTTGTGCTAACATTTTTCTTCTACCAAATGCTTTTCCATCACACTGAGATCCTGTAAAGGACAGGAATAAATATAACCACTCACCTCAAAATCAAGATTGGAGGTGAAGAAATATAACAGCAGTGCAGTGTTACCATAGTAACAAAAGCTCTAAAGTGATCTAATCTACTGTTAAATTCCAGCCCAGAGATGAACAAAAATCAACATAACAGAATAAATTTTATATTAAAAAGGGAATGAGGATATTTTGAGACTGGTATTATATTTGTGTCCCAAAATACAACATGAAAAACATATTTGAAAAGAGAGGAAATTTTCAGCCACCAAAGATGCACATTTACCGTATTTGTTTCTAATTTGGACTCTAATTGATCTCTGGTGAGGTTGGCTGTCAGATGTCTTTTTGCCATAGTGCCCAAGTTTACTCACACAGATGTATTGCTGTTCAGAATATTCCTCTCCTGGCATTCTGGAAATGCAAATGGTGAATGGTGGCCCATATGCTTTATGTCCCAGTTTTTCACAGCCATTAATGCCTCACACCCATCAATGCTGCAGGATCTAAATGAGTTCAAACACTGAATCTCTTCAAAAATTGAGTTAGAACACGAAAAGGGTCTTGCATTGCAAGGCAGAGCTGTTTTCTGTGTGTGTTTCTCTTTCTGGTGAACGTCAATACGTCAATAAGTATTTTCATTTTGCTTAAAAAAAAATTATTAAAATTTCACTTGAGGTTGATTCCCACCCTCCCCCAAACAAAAAGTCAGTTTAAAAAAAAAAAAATAGAAGTTCTGAAATATGGAAATTTCCTACACCTTTTCATGGAATACCACTCTGAGTATGGACACCATGAACAGGGTGAAAATAACAATTTTCTTTCAAGTTTTGTTTTAATAGCATTAAGAACACTGTAGCTTTAGCTGTTAGTGAAGAGTCAGTCATTTTGGTCTGGGGAACTGCCTCTATTTGTGCTGTATGTTTGAGATTTTTAATGCCTGCTATTTAAGCATTTCCAGAGTAGATAAGATAAGAAATTCATATTAGTAGTCTAGCTGAGTTTGATATAATTTTGACATATGCATAATAATGGAAAAGTAAAAAGAAAATGTCAGAACTGGCAGTGGTACACTTGAAATAATTTCTGAAGGGATTTGATAACAGACATTTTAAAATGTTCAAGGTAAAGAAAATATATTCTAGCAACAGAGTTTGACCAAAAAACCCAGTCCCTCTGAATCTAAGCATCTGGCATATATTTCAAAACTAGGTATGTCTTCATGATCAAAGACACCCCAGAAACTCTCTCTGCTTCATACTGAAGAATAAATTAACTTTGTGTATGTTTTAAAAGTGGGTCTTTGAGTGTATTTCATCAGCAAGAAAATGATGAAAATGGAGTTTGCAGAGCATCTCTTTCAGTCTACCTTAACAGCTTACAAACAGCATGTGAACAGCATGCTTCTGAGTTAAGTTTTCCTTTTCTAATGGGAGGAGATGCGCTCTTAGAAAATGACAACTCATTTGCATGCAATTTGCACTCTGATTTTTTGCAGGAATAGATTTGGCTTTTTGCACTTTCCTCTGGTGGTTGCATTTCATTTTCTCAGTGCAGAATAGGAGTGTTAAGATCAGGTTTTAACTTAAGAGCATTATTTGCAAAGATGAGAGGCTGCTCTTTCCAGCTCTCTCGTGCAAGCTGTGTAAAATCCAGTAATTTTTTTTCGTGGTATCAACTCATGTATGTGTTTCTTTCTCCTTTATACCATGCACCAGACACTGTCAAATCCTCCATAAAGTTTTTGCCTCGTTATTGAGAGATAGGGAAAGTAGAGCTATTTCTGAGGCAATAATCTTTCCTTTTATGGTCTATTCTCCTTCACATTGATTGCTTGAATTTGAAACTCTCATGGCATTTTGCAGGCAATAAAAACCAGGGGAAGAACGTGTTTCTTTTTGCCAGTGTATTATTATTAAGCCAGGCAGAGCTGCTTACAAACTTGGTGCAGTCACTGCCACCAAATTCATGAAAATGAGGAAAAAGAGCAGTTTCCATGGAGGATGGAGCTGGAGTTTCCTTCAGCTGATTCACGGGTACCCTTTGCTTTTTTTTTTTCAGCTCAATTTGCCCTCATTCTGTTTGAGTGAACCTGAAAGGATGAAATTCACTGGGAAGTAAAAATACAATCATTCTCCTCTCTCAAGCCAGCCACTAAACCAATATTCTAAAGTTCAGTGCAGTTTCCAAAGGGACTGGGAAGACTAGAGAGTCCCTGCCCCTCTATGTGCATCAGGATATGTTACACTCTAATGCACATTTTTGAGGTCCTGCTGTATTCTTCGCTCTAATGCAGACAAGTAAAGAGTGCAAGATGTTCTATATTGATCAGAAGAGCAGAGTCAAATTTATGGTTCAATTTTCAGGCATATTTCCTCAGTGGGGTTAAGAACCTTATTGTGTATGGGAGCCAAAAAATGATGCCAAAAAATATTTATCCTGTTTATATATATATGGTGTAGATTCAGGTAAATATAGCAACAGAGAGAGAATCTTCTGGGTGAGCACCACTTTGACATCTTTTCATCAAACCTGAATCATTATTTTAGTTACATTAAGGGATTCCAGCTAGCATTTCAACCCCTATGCTCCTGTGTTGTGAAATCTTATTTTAAACAGACTAGTCAACTTAAAATTTGTTGGGAAAGGGAAGATCTCATTGAGAGCAAAGATATCTGGGCTTATTACAGAAGAAGAAAGTGGGTTTATGATGCCATGACAGGTTACAGATCAAGCCTTCTCTTTTAGTCACATCTTTCAGGCTCTCACAGATCATTTCTTTCATTAATTTACGTGTTGTTGAGGTGGTGATGAGTTGTTTGGGGTTTTTTTCCTAGACCTGTTTAGATGCTGGTTCCCACAGTGTCCTTGGCAATTAATTTTGACATTTTATTTATAGATTATGGTCAAAAAGATAAATCTGCTTTCTTTTCCTAGTTTTAATCTGCTGCCTGATAATGCTTGAATTAAGAAACATCAAATCAAACTGGGGCATAATGAATAACTTGTTCTCTAAACTCCTTTGCAGTGGCATTCTTTATTTTTACATAAATCCATCCTACTTTTCCTTGACCATTGCTTTCCAAGTTTAAAAAACCTTAGTCTGTGTGATCCTTCTTCGTATGGATACTGTATTTTTTGTGGGGGTGGGGAGATCATTTGATTGTCTTTATCTGTTTCCTTCTGCTGCTCTATCCTTTTAGAGGTGGGGTGCCTAGAAAGACATGCAGAATTCAAGCTGTGGGAGCACCACGAATTTATAAACTGTCATTTACAATGGTTTTGCTTTTGTTTTTCATCCTTCATTAATGATTCTTGCCATTTTGTTTTCCTTGCTCAATGCTCCTGATCCATGAACTAAAATTTTCAAAGAACTATCAGTAATGACTCCAAGATCTTTCCTGAATGCTAGGGAGTAATTTAGAGTACATTAATGTATATATTTAGACTATTTTTCCCTCAAATGCTATGCTTAAATTTCACCTGACATTGATTGATTGTCCCATCATTCAGCATTGTGAGATCATTCTGTTGCTTCTCGTAATCAGTTTTCATTTTTAGTGCCCTGAATAATTTTGAATCATAAAGAAATCTTTCACCTCACTACTTATTCCTTTCCTGAGCTTTAAATGCATTGGGAACGATTCACACGGGCTCACAGTTAAACTTCCCTACATTATGAAAATTACTATTTATTTTTATCCTTTACATTCTGCCTTTTAATAAGTCATTTATCCTGGAAAGGACCTTCCTTGTAGTTCCATACAGTTTAATGTTTTTAAAACCCTTTTGTGAGAAAGCTTGTCAAAACCTCATTGGAAATCCAAGTATAGAAGATCAATTGAAATGGCCTCATCCTCATTTATCATCTCTTTAAAGAGCCTGAGTACCCTCGTGGGACGTGGCTTTGTGTCCTAGCTTTTCTATGCTGTATTTATTCCTGTGTGCTGCTTCTTTCTTTATTAATTCATTTGGTATAAAAAGCCAGACTTTCTGGTCTAGTTTTCCACTGATCTGTTAAAAAATACTGAGGCTTCTGTGGGTATAGAGCCTGCTTAAGCTAGGAGTACTTCCATGTGTGATTCCTTTCAGGACTCTTACTGAAACACCGCCAACTTACCATTTTCTGATGTAAAACCTTGCTTGTTAACACCTTGGTTTGAGGCAGTTGCTGTGGGTTTTCTCCTGCAGAGAAGCTGTACGTCATCTCTCAATTATTTCCTAACAGCCACTGACTGCATTGATTTCACTCCTCTAATGGAGCACAATCCTTTTGTCTAACTGTTGCTTCTAGAAACTCTTTGGCAGACAGGCTACTATTGATACATCATTTTGGAAGAAAATCTTTGCCGTTTGTTAATTGATCCTTGACATCTCTTTTGCCTGTCCATAATATTATTTTCAGATTTGACTCCATAACATAACTCTTTACCCTTTTCTTCAGCTGAGCATAGCTTCCAGTTCTTGATTTGTTGAGTTTGCTGGAAGTTTGAAACTAGATTCTAATGCAATTTGTTATCCTCTTTCCCTTCCTCCATAAGAAAAAATGAAATGGTTAACAGTATTGACGTGTGAATTATCTCTGCAAGACACTCGAATCAATCCTGTGCTGAGGGATTTCACATCCCCCACCAGTCTCTGGAGACTTGATGAAGCATGAGGATAAATGAAGACACAGCAGCGTGGGCTTCAGTCTGTTGCTAATGCACTGCTGGCTGAAGCCACTGCTGCTGCATCTTCGGTGCTGGCACTGCTGGAGGTGTGCAGATTAAAGCTCAGCAACTCTGCAGCCTCCTGTCCTGCCTGCAGAGCGGGAATTACTCAAGCATTGCCTACAAGAGCACTTCTTGCCACCCCAGTTGTCAGAGACGTGTCACCCTAGAGGGACACTGACTCCAAACCCAGGCACTGTGCTCAAAGTTCACTGTGTGTGCATGGGTTCTGCCAAATATCTGAGTAAGTTCTGGAATCAGTGTCCTGAAAGCAGCTCTGTTCAGGCACTTTTTATTAATTTGCCTCGTTTATTTTGCTATTAATGTGCCCAGTGCTGCTACTGACATCAGTAAAATATCTTGTAAAGAAAATGCCTCTTTAAAAGAAGGCTCAGCATGCTGGCTCAGCATCTCAGAAACACCGAGGGGGAAAGCTCTAGGTACACACCCTCTGAATGTACAGACCTCTTGTTGCTCAGTTTTGAGGAGGGTAGATTTAATGAATATTTGGTCAGAGCATGCAAGGTCAATGACAGGTGGTGGAAGCAAGTGAACGTTTCTATAGAAAAGGTTTCCCCTGGCAGGAATCAAATTTGAGTCTTCACCTTCAGCCAGTTCATGACAAAAACCAACCCCAAACCAAAGAGAAACTCAAAAACACTCCTCCCCAAACCAAGTTTCATCTAGGAAATATTTAAGGGTAGACCAAATACCAAGCTTCTCTGGCTAAGATATTCTCTTTGCATGTGTTTAAGGTTTGCTTCATCTCCTGAAAGATCTAGCCACTGCTTTTTAGACAGAATATTCTGCTCTGCGTCACAACATCTTTGTGATGAGGTACCCTGCTGCCTGCCAAGTCAGCAAACCTGGACCTTACAGCATTTAAGCTTCAGTTTTATGTCCCAAATACAGGGACTATATCCACATAGCTAAATTTGCCTCAGTTCAGAAGTCACAGGAGTTGCTAAGTTCATGAAGAAACATGCAGCACGTTATTCGTGCAAACTGAACTTTGTGAAAAAGCCTTTCTGTGAAGACATCTAGTTCAAGAATCTTGCAATGCTGCATAATGTATTTAGGCAACAACATGGCAAAATTTAAGAATGTAATGTCTGACTGAATTAGGAGTTTCTGCTAATGAAATTATATATAACTTCCAGGACTCTAATAAATGCAGTATTTCAGTTTTCAGGATCATGTTCTGTAAAAACACTCAATATTTAGTGACTATAGAGTTTTCCAAAGCTTTTTAGGAGTTTTTCTTGTACTTTCTGTTTGACACTAATATCAATTGCTTTTAAAATGATCAAACAATCCTCACTAATTTAGTACAGTTTCTGTAGTCTTGGGCTTGCACCAGCATTGGTTTCTTTCCATTTTATAGCAATGACATTTGTTGGCTGCATGTCACTCTTTGTCAGCTCTTCCTATTCACTTCAGCTTCCCTTTTGCATGTGGAAGTCTATTAGGGTTGGAGGAAATCTCTAATAGCTCATTTAATCTCCTCTTAACTCTAATAAAAGTAACTTCCCTACTGCAGACCATCTCTAATCCATGGATATCCCAGTCTAGGATACTGCCAGGATATTACTAATTTGCATGATAACTTATTCCTAATGCTATGCGTTGCTATTTCACTTCTATCTCTTCACAATTTTGATGACAAAGTGGGTATGGGTGCTTGTACATCTGCTCATACATTGTCTCCTGAGCAAGCAGGGTGTAATTTAATATTTTCCACAGTGCTTTAGGCACCTTTTTTTTTTTCTTTTTGACACATCAGACAGCTTTAGTCTAGTCTAGTCTTTGTACTGGAGCGCTGGCTTCTGTTAGCTGTTGGCCTTGAAGGTAAACTTTTATTCCTTATCCTACCTGCACCCTCAAAATCTGATGCACTATTCACAAAATGCATTCATTTCTCATAGTTTTAAGATTTGTAGGCCAAACCTGGAGTATGAAGTAAGAAAGAGAGGATTATTCTTACTTTAAATATTCTTTTCAAAAATCTTTTCTTTCAACTCCATTTCTCCTGGTGTCTTACATATTTATACACAATAATCAAATATGTTTTTGAAATGTAAAATATTTTCCCATAACTTTGAAATTATTTCATTTTCCATTAAGATATCTGGAACAGCTGCCACTTGTCTTTTACTCAGCCAGGGTCTTTCTCATGTCTGAAAGGCAGAACTTTGATACTCTACTTTTGCTACATCTGAAGTAGCTCTCTGTCCATGCACCAGTAGATAAGTAGAATATAAATATTGAGATCTGTGATGCAAAAGTCAGAGAAAAGTTTGCACTAAAAGGTAGTAGGGAAGCTACTGGAGGCCTAGAAAATTTCCAGTAATTTATATTAACAATTTAACTTTGTAGGTGATTAAGTAATTACCTGCAGCTCAATATGAAACATCTTTTAGCAATCTGCATGTTGACCCTTACCCATAATACAAGTAATGATCTAAAGGCCTGTCATAAGATGATAATGTTTAGACTACTGCACCCTTTTCCACAAAGTTAACAGGAACTTTTATGAATCTGGAGTCCTCTACAAGTAACTCAATCACAATACAAATAACTGTATGATTCAATCCCATTCAGGGAGAGAAAAACAGACAGGTTATGCTTGCACTTATCCTCTGTTGGGAATACAGAGCAGGTTGATTGCACTTTTTCTAAAATAAGCTCAAATTTCTGTGTAATGCAGAATTCAGGTCAGAGCATTCACATACAGCAGAACAAGCACTGTGTGTTTCAGAAAGCTGTAAATCCTGGTGCTGGGCTGAAACACAGCCCAGGGGAATGCAGCCTCGGCTGGCAGTGCCTCTTCAGGCTGACAGCTCCCCTTCTCAGAGGGGAGCAGCCACCTTCCTGTGTTTCTCCTCTGGTTGCAAATTGGGGTTGGTTAGTATGCTGCAGCCGTGCAGATTTTCATTTCTGATAAAACTTAGCCTGAGAGGTATTTGTTGATGATTGTCAACAATCAGATGAATTATAGATGATGTTGGTAAACAAAACGCTGCCTTGATGAATGATGACTTGGCTATACTATGACATGACTGCTAAGTCATTCAAAGTACTGATTAAACCCATTACAGTAAAATAATCACCATCCATTACCTTTAATGTCGTGAACTGACAACCTAGTTAAGGCAGCTGATGGTGTCAGCAAAATGATTTGTTGGTCTTCATGTCCAATGACAATAAATCACTTCGATAAATCAATGAACAGTAGCAATAAAACAATATATTTTCATTTTTCTTGACATTCAATTACAGAGTGTGTATACAGACTTATTCTTAAACATTCAGTGATATGGCAGGATTCAGCATCCACCAGTAACTAATACATACAGCTGTTGAGATCTTGTTTTGTCCAATCAAGTTTTACCCTTGGTTTTGTTTTCTGCTGCATCTGCTGTTGTGACACATTGCTTGTCTTACAGAGCCAGATTCATTCTCACGTAGAAAGGCAGAATTTTTATACTCCTTTTTGCTTTGTCTGAAGAAGTTTCTTCTTCTAAATAGGTTTCTGCAAGTATTGCACTTTTTTTGCAGATCTTCAAGGATAATGACCACATTCCTCTTTTTTCACCGTTCTAATATCGCCTCTATGCTAATAAAATCTATAATTTGGCTGGCAGGTTAAACAAAAAGTGCACTTAATCATTTGATCAGCAAGACCTGAGCTGAGGCTCCTGTACTGCTCATGAGTAAGCAGTGGATGCCTCTGCTAAAACCCAACTCATCCAACAGCCACCGTCTCCCCTCTGTTCTGCTGTCACTGGGGCTGTGCTAAACACCAGTCCTGGCACACACACAAACAGGTTTGGGAGCTCTGGGTTTTATTTCAGAAGTATACATCTGTATCTACCTATTTCTCTCCCTTGTCATGGATACATCCATGTCAGTATGTGTTGTTAGCAAATTTTGGGCATGCACAGAAGTACTAATCCCTAGAAATCAATCACACTCCCTGGAAATTATGGAAGGCAAGACACCTCCCACATACTTGAAATTATAACATATTTTTATTAGGTAAGATCATATGCTTTATATCTCAAGATTGACAACCACAGAATCTTTTTTTTTTTTTTTTTTTGGCTAAAGAAAATGAAAAAAAAATGTTTCTCTGGATTCCTTCCTCCTCCATACCCATGTACACACACTCCCCCAGACTCTAAAAATACCCTAAGGAATTCACAGGGCATAATTTTTTTAACATAATTCAGGTAGCCTCTTACCCAGGTGGGCCATAAGAAGGCAGACATGGAAAACAAGATGGCTCTGGATTCTGTGGATTGTCTTTTCTGAGCTGTCCATCCATTCATGTGCCCTGAGTCTCCGCTTGGTTGGACTTTATTTGTTTGTGTCATGCCTGCAATTCAGGCGGTTTCCTGTTCAGCAAGAGCAGGTATTTTCCACGTTTGCACCAAGAGAAGATTCAGTTTTGGTTTCTGGTGGTGACTTAACATGGGATCTGTTTCCTTGGGCACTTGCCTGCTGCAGACAGAGAGAGCATTGAGAGGAGGCTTTTCCATGAGGTTACATTGCAGGGCAGATGAAAGATTTTCCTCATTTCTTCCTAAAAATGGATCTGTCAGCAGAGAATGATTGGTCTCGGTGGACATATGGGCAGTTAGAACTTGGAAAGCTGAATGTCGCTACGGGACGGTAAAAATGAAATGTTTGACTGTAAATTATTTTTTATGTCATATTTAGATTACAATATAAAAAATGCAAGTAGTCAATATGAGTTATGGAGCAGAGATGAGAACGTGTCAAGAAATGCTCCATTTTTGATTAAAGTGAACTATAATGGAGACTTGCAGTGACTTTGCAGGAGACATAAGTTGATCCTTATTCCAAAAGTAATATCTGCAGCAAACACTTCAGGAAATGATGACTTTCAGAACTTTGTGGGCTATGTGCTGTGTAAGAGTTATTAAGAGGTTATTTGAGATAACAATCATCAATTTGGCTCTTCAAAACCTCAGCAGTTGCTCAGAAGAGAGGCAGTAAAACAGACTGCTGTCCTGTATCGAATCATCTGCCTGTGAGGTCTGTACAAGCAGTTAAAGCTTGGGAAAGGGGGAATGCACAGAGATGTTGAGAGAAAGTTGAGTATTTTCAAAGCTCGTATGAAATGCAAGAGATTATCTGTGCTACCCTTGGTGAGAACTGCATTCTTTCCTGTAACAACAGCAATTCATTCAGCTGCTCATACCCCACCCTCCAAACCCTGCACATCTGTGTGTTCAACCTCACAGCCTTTTCCAGGAACTTCTTGGCACTGGTGCCTTGCTTTGCAAAGCAGAGCTTGTGCCTTTAATCACGAGGTGTGCTTTCACCTAGAACTTTGTGCTTTTGGGGCCTCTTTTGGCTGGTTCATACTTTCATACTTCATCTTAGTTTATTAAGTCAGCTTCCAAATGGTCAGAACAGGGCTGGGAGCATGGCCCAGAAACTGAGGTTCCTCTCTGCTCTCAGAGGACCCCTTGGGCATCGTGGATCAGCCAGTGTTCCCTCTCCATGTCACAATGCCGTCACTCCTGCTGTTGAAAGGAGAGGAAGGGAACAGTCTCTCCACAGACCCTCTCTTCTCTTGACTAAAACTTGGACCAAAATTTACAGGACAGCAGGCTCAGGTATTCCCTCATCTCAGCTTTACCTGAAACATGATGCCAGTGGCTTCTGGCCAGGTAGTTCATATTCAAGTCAGGGCTGAAATCAAATGATCCCACAAACACTGAGATGAGCACAGTGCTTCAGAGTCCTCACCAGAGAAGGACAGCACCAGTTTCCTCAGTCCTGGAGGAAAGTTAAGATGGAATTTCATTTTAATCTGGGTCAGTCTGGCCGTCCATTTAAGTTTGACTAAGCTGGGTGGTATTTGTGCTGGTGTAGACACGGACTATTTATTAGACAGTCTGCCCATGGGGAACGAGAGGACCTAGAGAGCAATTTTCAGGTTGTGCTGTTCCGTACCTCGCTAAAACTGCAAAGGACAACAAGAAAATGTATGATGCACAGTAGATGAACTTTAAAAATAACATTCAGCAGATGATTCTTTACAGGGTCCTAGCTCTGTCTGAGGAGTTGCTTTTTTTTTTTTTTTTTTAAAGTGAAGTCATCATTTTTTGTACTGCCGATAGCTAAATTATGAGATTCTTGTCCTGTGGTGGTACTTACTGTACCTTTGGAAAACATTCAGCACTGTGTACTGGCTCTGTCTGAGAACATCTACCCCAAAGAGTTGTTTCAGTGAAGCAAAGAGGCAAGTTGTTATGAAACACTCATTTTAAACTTTCGAGAGATCACGCTTCAAGATTCCTGTTATCATCGCCCTGAGATTAACTAGACTATAACAGAAAGTATTGATTTAAAATGTGTATTTTTATTTAGGCATTAACATTTGATATAGTTTTAAAGTTTTCTATAAAACTACTTTCATTCAGTATATATATGACAACACCCTATTACATGATAGTCTGTGGTCCCCCTTAGCTCAGAATAAGATGAATGCATTAACCTTTTTCAAATGTCACCTATAAAATCCATGCAGTGAAATAGTTAAGCACATAAGCTCCAACACAATCAGTATTTCTTGGTGAAACTGGCTCTGCAGCATATCTTTGCCATCTCTATAAACATTTGTATAGCAGCTTTAACATTTGTGTCTGTTTCCTTTCAAAGCTGATGTAGAATTTCTGAAGGTGTCCTAGCTTGTTAATAGCATCAAATATTGAAAGCTGACCCCGAAGTTTCCTTCCCAAACTCCTTCTGGTCTTGCTCATGGCAGCAAGAAATTAAAAATTAAAGACTGAGAACACACAGATCCTGTTTTTCAGCTTGAAAGCTCTAATAAACCCTAGTGATCCCTGCAGTGCATCGTTCAGTATTGCTGCATGTGGTGCATGAAAGACTGGGCAGATTTGGCTCATTATGGCAGGTAAAATTTAAATTCATGTCCCAAAATGGGGGGAAGAAAGAAAAAATAATGCCACCACCATCAG
The DNA here is from genome assembly GCA_013399225.1 of Rhipidura dahli. Classification (NCBI taxonomy): domain Eukaryota; kingdom Metazoa; phylum Chordata; class Aves; order Passeriformes; family Rhipiduridae; genus Rhipidura; species Rhipidura dahli. Next base: position 425,856 of record VXAC01002371.1, on the reverse strand, counting down.
GAGATGGATAGGGTATTTAAAAGAAAAAGGCCAGTGGACAGCATCTGAATTGTAGCTGGTATTAGCTTTTTGGTCACATTTTATCTTTCCATGGGCCACTGTCACCATCAGAGCAGCAGTGTGTGGAGTGGCTTGTGGCACAGCTGGCAGCCAGCAGTGCCTCGGGGCTCGGGCCAGCAGGGACCCAGCCACTGAAGCTCCATCCTCAGAGAAGGAGCACTGCCACCAACCGGGACAAGCACCAGGGGAAGGGCAGGGAGGGGAGGGCAAGGTGGGAGAGGAGGAGTGCAGGCATACTCAGCTTTTACAGCTCTGCCAGCGCTTTCCCTTTGTCACCTGCCCTGGGGTGCACACAGCTCACTGCTGAATCACATCTCGTCACCAAAACCAAAGCAATGATTGCACTCTGACGGGGTCAATAAGGCAATTTTATCTCACCCTTGCCTAGTAAGTTACAGTGAGTCACTGCATGGCAAAGATGATCTTCTGGGGAGAGAATGAGAGGTTCTTTAAATTCTCTGGGGTTTTTTAATACCTTGCCATTGAATCCACCAGTATTCCATACTATTACGCTATAATAATATTAAAAACAAAAAAAAAAGCAAAACAATAAAAAGCCCCCCAACTTTTTCTTTTCACTTTGTCAGTTCAGCATAGGATGTTCAAAACCAGATTTTTTGTTTGTTAATTATGGTAAGGGCTGGGGAAGAAGGATGTAAACAGCTGTTGATAGCATGCTTCCCATGACTTGCTGTGAAAAAGAAGTGAAACTTACATTTCATCATTAAGTTTGCAGTTTTGACTAAAATGTTAAAGTTGTTTATTATCTTGTAAGGCTCTCTCACTTGCCAATAATCTGAATTTATTCACTTCTCCCATAAGAAGAATGTATTGAGGTCTGGAAAGCTGGTATATAATGAGACTATAATTGTATTCGAATTCTGAATTGGTATATTGCAAAGATTTCCCAAAATATTGGCAATATTCAGAGCAAGTTAATGACCAACTGGAAACACAGGGTTAAGCAAATATCTGCTTATATACAACCTACCTTGCAGAATGTCTTCCAGAATAGCTTTTCTATTAGATCTGTATTGGAATATCTCTGGTAATGGAGTTTAAGAGCACATTTACCTTTCTCACAGCTGTAGCCAATTGGTGACCCATAGTCCCTGTGAAGTAAATTATGTTCTCGTTATTTGCACGACTTCTGGCAGCGAGACATCATTTACTTTAAAGGCAGGAGGGGGAAGGAGGAGAGGAGAGTCTCAGAGTAAATGGTGAGTGAGCTCTCTGAAAAACATCCTCCAGCAGATGCAGCTGTACCTGGGTAAGATGCTCCTGGCTGATGCTGGGTACATGGGGAGCTTGGGCAATGGGACCAGAACATCTCAAACTTGCATTTTTTGGGCCTCTTGACCTTTGTTGTTGCTGGGAATTTAAACTCATCAGCAAGTTAATAAACCAGGGTTGCTGTGGCATGGACACGTGTCCCACTGAGCCATCCTTGGTTCTGGCTCTTGGTCATTGGTGTATGAGGGGCACTTGTGAGAAATCTTTTTAGCAGAGCCTGGAGCCTGTCTTCTCTCTGCCTCAGTCCTCAGGAACATTATTTCTCTGAGCAGCTGTTACCAGTGTGGCTGCACCATGAGGCTCTCCTTATAACCTGTGGATACTGAAAACTTTTTGCTGGCGTTAAACAAATTGATGAAAGGAACAGACTGACAACAGTTTTGTTGGCTCCAGGAAGGGATCTGGTTCCCCTTGTCTGAAAAAGGTTTTGATTGGTAGAAGGTTTTATCAATATAAGGGAATCCATCACTAAATTCTCTATTTTTACATTATCCAGAAAACAAAAATATTTGTTCTTTGTTAGGGTTTTTTCCTGCTATCTGATTTTCCAGTGGTGCCTAAATAATCAGTATGAATCACAGTATTTGTGTCATCCCACCATTCCCTGCACAGCCTTGTCCAGTAGAAAGATTTACAAATGTTGTAAAACACAGGGGCTCTCAAGCCAAATGTTTGTTTGCACAGGGAGCCACATTATTTGTCCCAATTCACACTGGTTGTTTTCCTTTTCCTCGTGCCCATTCTGTCACACCACTCCCACAGCAGGAAGAAGCCAAAAGTCAAAGCAAACAGCTCACAGATCAAGCATGGGTCCTTTAATAATATATTTTCTTCCAGGCTACCTGAAAAATATTTGCAAATACACTCAAGGATAGTCAGCTTGATTAGGAGAACTATTTGTGTCCAGACTCTGACATGCCACGATTGAGGGCTGGCAAATGCAACACAGATGTGGCCCAGGTATCCAGCAGGTGTGTTTGATGATCAAAACCTTTAAGTTTTGGTTTCTTTTCTTGTTTTTCTTTAATGATTATGAACTGCATTAGCACAAAAAGAAGTTAATTGTAATCCCTTCACTCCACCAGACCTCTTTCTGTAATAATAGAATTTTCAGACAAGCAATTTAAGTGCATTCATGGCAGAAAAGAAGCATAGTGGTTGAGGAAAGTCAAAGAGTTTGATTTTATTTGTTTGTTTGTTTTAATGAGTAATGTGGATTATTCATTACATGCTCTGCTTTGATGGTTAATGAGACACATTTTGCCCCAAGGAACAGCATGGGATTAAATGGTTTTGTCAGTGGCATCCTTAGTTCTCATGAACCAGGAGAAGTCCACAGGTCTCCATGCAGAACACCTTCCCAGGCAGTAGAATTTAATTTTTTTTCATATATATTTGTTTCATGTTGTTGTGCCATACATATTTGAATTCCTTGTTGTGCTAGTGCTCAGTTACTGAGGGTTGCTGTGTTGAGCAAGGATGGAGAGCTCTTGGGAACTGAATTTTAAAGATGTTTCTGCTGCAACTACCAGGAACAAGTTCCTGCATGGTAATGAGAATGGCAGGTTACACCACGAGGAGGAGTTCAAAGTCAGTGCAGAGTGAAGCAGATTTCTGCAAGGCTGACAGCTTCACACTGTCCTCTGATGTTCCTCCTGCCACACAAAAGGCATGGTGTGACACCCACTACTGCATTGTGCTGATGCAGAGATTTGGCAAGCTGGTTAAAACCAGCATGCAAACATAAAATGTGATGTAAAGCCAACGTAAAATGGATTTTAATTCAAACGCATACTCTCAAAGCAAGAACACGAATATTCTGACTGAATGTATTTATCCAGCTGTCTTGAAAGACACCTGAGAGCTTATGAACTATTCCAACAGTGACACCAGAATGGGCTGAATCTTACAAATTCTACTATAGAAATTGCAAAGATGCTGTAGCAAACTGGTAGCATTATTTATGCTTGGGCTTATGAAATGATGGTTACACATCCTGTCTTTATCATTGCTTTTAAGTTTTGTAGTCTCTTTAATACATCAGTGAAGTATTTTCACCATCCTTCTTCCATGCCTCCATGCTAGGTCCCACATGAATTTGAAACTTAATGAATTGTTCCCTTAGTTAATAATTCAGTGAAAGTCCTGTGGTTTGTTTTTTAAGTATGCAGTTCCTGTGGTTCTTAATCAACAAAGAGATAAATCTGAAAAAAATAAAATGAAAAAGTGAAAAAAAAGTTCTGCAATTAGAAGGTGTAAGTGAGGCAGTCAAAAAGTCAATGAATGCTGGAAGAAACTTTATTATGTATTGTCAGTAAATATAACAATAAAACTTTTTAAATCTCTGGAATCATACTAAGATTACACCTTCTTCCATAATAAAAGGGATTTAGTACCAGTGCAAGATGCACTGCAAAATGATGCTGTGTTCCTGCAAGATGGATGTGCAGTGTCAGCAGTGAGCCCTCCTGCATTATTGAGGTGTCACATGGTCCCTAGGCTTGTAAAACTAAACGGGTTGTTTGTGATGAAATCTGTTTGTAAAGGTGCCACAACTGTCGTAAGTCAGCCTGGGAATGGCTCTGATGCTTCTCCTGGCACCTCCAGGGAGCTTCTGCAGAGAGCAGTTGTACCACTCCTCACCGTGCTGCATCTTTTATCCCCCAGGGGAATCTCTGTAAATTTGGGGCCAGTTTTTCCCTGCCTTTTCCTACTTGCTGATGTGAACACTACTGATTCATGCACTGTGGGCACGGCCTTTCTTGGCACACCTTCACATCCCAGTGTCTCTTAATCCTGTGATGGCAGCAGGTACTTCTGTACAGCAAGTGGGTAAGAACTCTGCCTCGTCCTCTGGATTGTTCACACCCTTCCACAGTAATTCCTCTAGCCAAGTTCAAGCTCTTCCACGCTTTCTTGCCACTGGTAACAGTCACTTAAATTTTTTAGCTAAGGAGCACCAGGGTTCTAAAGCCTCCACTGCTGCTCAAAGTCCACACCTGCCTCATGCAGACCAGTCCCACTGTAGTTTTCCTTTTGCCTTTGAGCAGCTATTTGGACCCAAGCTCTGCCCCCAGTGTCCCCAGTCACTGACACCTCTGCAGAAAGCTGCTTGCTTTATACAATACTTCTGTAGACAAGTGTGTGCCCTAAACAAGACCAGATCTCATTTTGTGCAGCTTTTAGCCACAGCCTGCTGCTGCCAGCTGGCCTCAGAAGACTTATTTTCCATCACCTGCAGTTGGTCACACTTGCCCAGCCTAAGATTGCTGCTTATCACTGTTGTTTTAACAATATTGCATCTGGCACCACAGCCCAGCTGGAATCAAAACATTCATTTAATACTAGAGCTGCAAATGTGGCAGTGACGGGTGCCTGGCTTTGGCTGTGCACACACTCTCAGAGTCCTGGCTTTTCCTGGAATCTCACTGCAGACATCATCCTCTGAACTAAAGCCCTCTGCATCCTTGGGCTGTGCATGCACTGCTCACTCCTTTCTTCCTGAAATAGCTGCAGCACTGGGGATTACAGATGGCTCTATTTCACATTCTCCTTGCTCCTCTTCCTTTCTCACTCCTCATGGCTCTCTTTAACTTAAACCTATTTCTTTGTGTGTGTGTGTGATTTTTGGTGGGGTTTTTTTCAGTTTGGGTTTTGTTTTTTTTTTTTTTCTTTGCCCCCAGATTGTGATTTTGCTAGTTTTTTTTAATCACTTGAGTGGTCCAAGTGAGGTGGTAATATTTGGAGGTGCCTCTCTGTAGAGAAGGCATTGCTCTCTCAGCAAACTCTCCTGTGGCTGGGATCCACAGGTTGGTAGGGAGTCACCTTGAAAATTACAGGTAAATGAGAAAGTTTTAAAGTTCTTGCTACTTATTTTTGGGTAATATTTGAGATATGATAGGTCTCTTCTGGCTTATTTTTTTGGGGTGATCATAATGTTTATGCAGCATTTCTGTCAGATGTCTGGTGTTTCTGATATTGTTCTTAGCAATGTTTTTTATCTTACTTTTCTTTTTTCTTCCCAATGTGACAGCGAATACACATGTCCCTTCTGGCTTCCAGTTCTTTATCTTTTAGCAGCTATCACTAGGTCTGTGCACAGACTTGGTTTTCCCTGCATGTTTGTGCCAGATTCTTTGTTAGAAATTCAGCGTGGCCAATGGTGTGAGTCACACTATGCTAATCACCTTCCCTGCCTCCCTGTGCATCCCCCTGGACTGCCTTCACCACATCTCACACACCACACAGAACAAGAGGGCTTCAGGCTGGCAAATCTAAGTGGCTCTTTATTTAGCAGCTTGCTTCAGAGGTGCTGCAAATGCAGCGTGCTGGACTCCTGCAATAAACAGGGGGATGCTACAGTCCTTCCCTCAGAGTCTTTCTCCTTTGTTGTACTTCAGGTGTGAACAGGGAGAATATCTGCAGGGCACAGACAGTAGCTCTGATTTCCATGAGTGTTTAGTACTTTTGCAAGCAGCATGCTTACTCTTTCTAGAAAAGACAGCTCACTATGCACCCAGACACCAGTCTGTGCCAGACAGGCAGTCATATGGAGTTGTGTGTGCATCATTTCCCTGTTCTGGGAAAAAAAATTCCCCCTTTTTTCCCACCAGAAAAACTACACCTTTTTAACAGGAACAGGATTTTAAAATCTGTTTGGTTTGTTGGGGTTTTTTTCAAGAAAATGGTGAATTTAGTTACACTGCATGCACATTTTTTTAATTGCAGTTGTAGGATTTATGTATATCTTAAAATGAGAAGTTTAGAAGAGGATTAAGAAAAATGGCAGAGTTGTTGACTTTCTGACTACTCTTATATATATTTTGTGTTCAGTGAAATTATTTGTGTTTGGCTATTTGCATCTTTTCTTTAATTTCCTGGAGAATTCTCATATCTTCTTCAACCTTTTATGCTGGGTTGTTCTTCTTTCCTTTTTTTTTTTTTTTCTTTTTGCTATTAAAAATGATTTTGATACTGCCATCACAGAAATGGATGTAACACAGCAATCTATAAAATTATAAACTGTTGTGCCAAAGAAGCACAAGCTGTCAGACCTGGGAAAGGGTCTGACAAAAACAGGGGGGTGGGTGCAGCCATACTGTAGAGAGCTGCCTGGGATTCATTGTTTTCAAAAATTCAACTCATTATTCCTCATTTTGGATAATCATGGGTGGGGGGAATTAAGTATGCAGTTTTATTTAACAGCAATGTTTTGAAGATGTATGGAATCCGTTGTGAATAATTCATGTTCTTTAAGATCAGAAGCACTGAAACAAAGAAAAAAAAAAGGTGGGCAGCTCTGCTGGGATGTGCCAGTTTTGAAACAAAGCAGCACTCTTGCCACATGTAAATGCAGCTGAAACAGGATGGCTGTAACATCAGGGAAAAAAGTTCTTTCCTAAAAAGTCTACAGCAATATAGATGATCTCTTCTTCAGAAAGTAAATTATTCATTTTGTCCTTGATCAATTGCAGTTAACATGTATTTGTGGCTCACAACTCTTTCTCCATAACATAAAAGTGGTTCACAGGGGAAAAGGAAAGTCATGCTTGGGGAAAAGAGCATCAAGAAAACCCTGTCATAATGAAACCTTCTCCATCTTATGCCCCTACCAGGCATCTCTGATTAATCAACCCTTTCAATGACTTTGGCACTGACAAGTTATTTAAATTTTCCTTGCCTCTCCCAGTACGTTGCTCTACTTATTTTTCTACAAGACTAGATACAGAATGGAAATCAAAAAGGAAGAGAAGTATTGGAATATGCTTTTGATTTGGGACAGCTGGAGAACAGCAGGTGTAGTGTGAGCTATCAGGGTGAAGCCTGTGAGGGACAGGTGACAGCTCTGCCACCCCATGTAAACTTTCACATGCTCCCTTCTGTGAGCCTTCACCAGGAGAGTAATATAGGTATTAATTGATTTTTTTTTTTTTTAAATATCTCCACATTGGCTCCTGGCTTTGCAGTCCAAACTGAAGTAGTCTGCTGGTGCCTAGAATACAGTGCTTCTTGTTTGAAGAACTGTGGCTTTGTGGCACAGGCAAATTATCCCCCAGCTGGTCACTGCAGGGTCTGCTGGGCACTGCTGGGGAGCCCCTGTCAGAGGGCAGCCTCAGAGCTTTCTTCCAATTCTGACATTCCAGCAGCACATTCCGGCCTTCCCACCAGAGGGAATGCATGAAGCAAAGCATTCCCAAAAACTGATATTTCTGTCTGGTTTTTCTGCTGCTTTGACAACCTCTGGATGATCTGTAGATCCATTTTATCTATCATTTTTAACCTCTTGGGAAACTGGATGCAAAGTGTTTGTGTTCAGCATTCAAAAGCTGAATTATTTTGTAAATGTTCCTATATACAAGCAGAATCCTTCTTTCCACGTGTATGCTGGCTATTAGCACATCCCCTCTTCTTCTCAGGGATGAGAAGGGACACACAGGAGAGGACACCTTTGGCTACATGGACACAGGCTAAGTAGAAGCCCAGTGTGTCCAGTTCCACCCTAATGTCAGGACATTTTCACTGCTTAGATTAAAAAATTGTATTTGTCTGGAGAAGCTGGGCAGAACTGAACGCACCAGTCTTTTAAAATACTTCTTTTCCACCTCTTTGCCACTTTTTCCAAGCATAGATAAATAAAACTGTAGTTTGGTGGTAAGGTTCACCCAAACCAAACTGTCTGAACACGGAGCTGTTTTTGGAACTGCCGCAGTGTGCCCTGCACCACTTCTTTTCCATTTTACATGCGTGCAGAGAAGGTCAAGCAGTGAATTAGCAGACACCTTTGATGGTGCCAAAGACAACAACCTGCTTCAGTACATTATCAAATAATAGACTATAAATTATGTAAGCACTGAAATGCCAAGCAGCAAACAAGCATTTTCAGTGCTAAGTAGAATCACCAAATTCACTAGAAACTGCTAACCCTGAGATGATGCAATTTTTTGAGGTGTCTAAACGTTAACTCTTTGTCACCATCCTTCCTTTTCTTTCCACCTCTCTATCAAATGTGATCTTTTTTTGATCACATTCCCTTATTATGTGGTTCTGTGACACTGTGTTTCAATTTATGCTCAGACCAACTGCATAAGCAGACAGGTTTCTAAGGCAGCTTGGGAGGGGCACCACGTAGGAATAAAATGTTGAGTACACAAAGCTAGAGAGAAAAATGCCTGAAAATTGAGCTGACAACATGGAGTTCTGATTCTTTGTGTGCTGCTTAGCTCCACATTTTCCACAAGCAGGTGATGGAGAGGTGAAAAACCCAGAGGCTGTGCATGCATCAGTGTGGTACCCCCTGAGACAGATCCTGTAGCCTCTGGGAGATGAGAATCCCAGCTGGCCAGGGCTTTCAGCATCCATGGTAATGAGAAATCCAAAAGAAAAAAAAAAAAAAAAAAAAAAAATGAAAAAAAGAGANAAAAAAAAAAAAAAAGAAGATGTAAAAGAGAGATTTCATTAGAAATTAAATTATGGTTTGGGGGTTGTTGGTTTCTTGGTGTTTGTTTTTTTGTTTGTTTGTTTGTTTGTTTTTTAAATAGAGAAATGTCAAAATAAATAGGATAGACAGAAAAGTATTGAGCACCTAGATTTCAGGGAACACAACAACCTTGTTGATAAGAGCTTGATGTATCCAACACAACGGAGTCCTCTAAAAGTTGACACATCCTTGGGAAGGAAAGTATTTTATCTGCAAACTTGTTTTTACAGAGTTTCCCAGAGGCTGTGGACAGAGAGTGGTCTGCTAATGAAGTTTGTTAGACACACAAGGGAGTGTCACATGTGCAATACACCATCAACATTTATGGACAAAACACCTCATAGTCTCAAAGGACTACGCAAAAATGAAGCTAAACCGAACCAAACCCAAAACCCAAGATAAATATTAATGAACAAAAAGCCCAGGTATGGTGCTTGATCTCTTTTTAAGCACAGCAAATATCATGATCATTGGGTACACAGCAGGACTCGGGCAAGGGCTGAGGCCTGTAGGGAAATGTAGCAGTTCACAAACTCTTTCTATGCAGGCTGCTATCAGTGTGTTATTTTGGAAATCCACTAAAATTCATGGAATCATTATCAAAGGATGAAGAACATTAAGTTAAAATTCGTCAGAAATACCAAATCAAGGCATTTGCCTCAGAACATCTTACTTGGTAAGGCTTTTTTTCTCAGCTAACTCTGCAACTCCTAAAAACAGCTCTTTCCTTTTCATGATCACATATAGCTTTTAGGAGCAATAAAACCAAAAAGCATCTTTCCTTGTATTCTATCTCAATATTTCACTGAACAGTGAAATTTTTTTAAATTCTCCAAAGCAAAGACAATTTGCAAATTAATTTCTCTACCACTTTGAAAAAAGAAACCATCAAAAGATCATGCCATGTCCTGTGTTTCTGTGAGAGAACCCAGGCTGGGGAACACATATAGTTAGGTGTTTCACAGCTGAATTTTGCTCTGTGATTTCCATACTTGTGATAATTTGCTAGCAGTGCTACTTAAGGCAGGGCTGCAGTTGTTCTACATCTCAGTTCGGGTGGTCTTGCTTCCTTCTTCTGCAAGCAGACTTGAAGCAAATGAGCAGAGGAACATTTTTCCCCTCTGTTTACTCCAGGCACCAAAAGACAACTGGTCTGTTTGCTATAGGTGCTCACAAATGTATTAGTTAAACAGACAAGGGAAAAGGGAATGCTTGGATGCATCTCTTCTGAACAGGACAAGCCATCCATCCCTTGCCAGTGGGAGTCCCTAACCCAGGAATATTCTCCAAGTTTAAGCATGAGTTGTGATTTTTGGCGTGCATAAACTGATTCAGATTCATAAAATTAGACACCTACTTGGCAAGCAATGATTCCAGCTCTTAGTACAGTACCACTGTCCTTAGGTGCATCTGGAGGCAGTAGGGATATATGACTCAGGAGCTCACTGCTGGAAAGTGTCTCCTATTTCCAGGACTGTCAGTACCAGTATATTTCACTGTTATAGCTTTTATACAGAACAGTGAGAATGTTGAAGAGAAAACTTTGGAGATTAACATAAATTAAGCATTTCAATTATCATGGCAGAAAGACTTCAGCTACTGTAGAAAGGTAATTTTCTTTAAGCCAGGACTGGCCATTGTGGGGTCTTAAAGCTGGTGACAACATTCACACCGAGGATTTGCTATTCTGTCTCCAGAAGTGCTCATAAATGGAGGCCTAATGCAGGCAAACTTATGTAATACCTTCCCTAATATTGTCTCAGTCTCCAACTTCATGCCTCTCTGGTGATTTCCTAACTCTCTTGTGGCTTGTTCATTTAGAACCCTAAATCATCTCTTTTTCAGATAATCATAGAATTTTTCCTTGAATCAGTGTCCACTCTTGCACCCACAATAACAATAATAAGGAATTACACAGATCTGTTATCTGCTGGGTTCAAAACCAGCTCTGGCTTCATTTGATAGCCCATAGCTCTTGGAATGAAAGGGAAAGTAAAAAAAATGGATTCCAATCCTTTACTTCCATGCCAAACCTTATTTTGCAGACTTGTACTAAATTCTTTCAGATAGCTCTTTTTTTCAGCCTCTCCATTTTGAGCCTAGCTATTTATTTTTATTTATTTTTTAACCAGGTCAGAACTCCTCCTTTTGTCTTTTAGCTATTTGACTTTGGTGGAGAATTTTGTCAAAGACCTTTTGGAAACACAAATAGATCTCCCTTTTCTGCAAGGACCTGCAAGGCAGGATTTCCCTCAGCAGTTTCTCCCAGCTCTGGCAGTTTTCCACGCTCTGTAGGTGCATCCTTTATTACAATTTCTGCTAATTTGCCCAGTGTTGTCACGATTACAGGCTTGTGATTCCTCAGATCTCCCTGGAACCTTATTTTAAGGATCGATATTGCAGCCATTCTGTAGATTGGAGGATATTTTTAAGTGGTTGGTACTCTTGCAAATTGCCATTAGTAACTCAGCTACTTGGTCTGAGTTTTCTTGCACCCCCTGGGCAGCTGCCATTGGTTTTTCCAAAGGTTGTTGGTCATCTGGAGCTGAAGTTAATCCCTGTAATTGTATTATCTGCCCTCACTGGCTCTCTGATTCCTCTCAGCACAGAGCAGTCACTGTCACAAGCTTCCTAAAGGACAACCTTGTCACTACCTGGATGTGGTTCATCATGATCACGTACCCCTCTTCCTGTTCTAATGGTGTTTCTGGAGCTAACACTCCTCAACAAGCCTCTCCACACCCTCTCCCTGGGAAGATGCACTCAAAAATAAATGGAAGAAAAGTTGATTACTGAACCTTTCTCTGCATCCAGCCCACACCTGCCCCGTGCTGTGCCATAGTCAGTTCCCTGTGGAGGTGGCATCTGGCTTCAGCATTAGGTTGAGCTGAGAAGTCAAGCACAGTTGGGACTGTGGGATCTATTGTTTCAAGCTTTTTGCTGGAGGGGGTGGATTCAGAGTTTTGATAACGTTTGGTTTTTCTTTAATGAATCTGGTGCTCTAATCTCACCACGGGATCTGACGACTAAGTAGGATCAGATGGCATTTACTCTTCTGCCTTAACCTGAAATGTGTCACATTACGCTCTGACAGATCAGCTGAAGACAAAGAAAAAAAGAGATGAAATAGGAGCTATTTACAGATGCTTAACTTTGGTGCTGTGACCTTCACACGTGGCAGAAATGTCACCTTCTCCTACACACATCAGAGAATGCTCCCTACAACAGCTGTGGTCTGTCAGTGACGAAAGCCAGAGCTTGTGGTAGGTTGTGAAAGTGTGAATATTGGCCATGATCAGCCCTAGAAACATTTTCCTGCTGCTGGCAAGCTTTCTGCTCAGAAGCTGGATGACTTTCTGGTGTTCTGTCATTGATGTAGCTTTAGATTTGGACAAATATCCTATCTGAAGGGCGATTTTGGTCTAGGTTTCTGTTTCCCCAAAAGTCTTATAGACCTTTATAGTGGCTTGTGTACCCTGAATGTTACTCATTCTGTTTTTCTTTATGCATAGCTGTGCATACTGTTAATGCCAGGATGGCAAGGTTGCAAAACAACATGCAGAGGCTAAATATTTTAATTTCTTAAACTATTTTTTTTCTCCAAAGAGAGTCTTTGTAAGTCATTTCACTCCTCGTTCAAAATTCAGTCCTCTTCCCACAGTTCAGTGTCACTGCTAGCATTTGGTAAAATCACTCCTATAATGAATTTGAATTGAGATGTATGAGGGTGACCAGTGGCTTAATGGCACAACTGTAACTACTCCTTGAATCAGCTCCTGGGTAATAAGTGAGGTAAGAATAGCTCCTCATCTCGTGTGCTGCACTACCTGAGGTTCCTGCAGGCAATCATTATTACCTGCTACTTCATACTCTGTTTGGCCAGATAATGTCTTGCAATTAGGCCTTAAGAGCAAGCGATGGAAATCTCTCCATAAAAGCTGATTATATTTGGGCCCAGCAGCACATCCCTACCACCATTCTCTGAGATTTATGAGCTTTTTGATGTCTCTCTGCTGCTGCTCTGGTACAGAGGCAAGCTGTTTATCCAGGCTGCTGCAGTCCAAAGCTTCAGCAGTGGTGCTCTGGCATAGCTGCACTGAAGTCAAGGACAATATGGCCTGGCTCCTTCTCTCTCCCATCCCTTCATATTCTGTAATGTTAGCTGTACCCTGCTGGCACTTTTCCATCTCTTTTATTGTCACATTCATTTTCAGCAGGTACAAATACCATGTCGACATTTACCCAACGGATCCACCGTTGGAATCAGGCTTGCTTTGTGGTTTTTGCATGATGCTGGATTGTTTGTGGGGTCTGTGGGAGATAGCACAAACACAGAAAACCTCAAAAGTTTGTTGAATGTCAATAGAGTTTGGAAAGGAATCTTCACTGACATTTATGTTTACACTGCCATGCACAGAAGGGATGGACAGCTCAATCTGGCCTTGAGAGTAGCCCCACATCCCGAGGGGATACAAACTCCTTTGCTCCTGCAGAGCAGCGAGCAAGGACAGCTGGCTGCCAAGGACAGGCAGTGCTGCAAGCCCAGGCCTAACAGATAATTCAGCTGGGTATCTGGAAGGATATTTTCAGCCTTTCTGCCTTCCAAAGAGAGCATCCATATGTGGCCAGGGTGCCTTCCTTCCTCTCCCCAGAGCTGCTGTGGTTTGGGTGAACAAAATTGTCTTGCTTTGTATCTGGACAAGCAATGGTGATGTCCCCGAGGCTGACCATGCAGCCTCCAAGGGCACACCACATGTTACTCTGCAAGCAAAGGCCACATCACTTTACCCACAGGCCAGGCCAGTCAGGAATTGTATCAGGGGAAATATTGATTGGCACTGGGCATGAGCTAATGAGCCCTGATGAGATTTCTGTTCAGCTTGGAGCACATGCAGAACAGGCTTGTAAAATATAACCATAACACTTTTTAAGAGACAGTACAAAAACCTCACCTGAGAGCTTTTGGGTCTCCAAGCATTTCAAACTTCACCTGGGCAAGCAAAAATTAATCAGGGTCTGGTCTTCATTACTTGGTTTGGGGGTATTGAACAGATTGTGTTTCACCTTTGTGGTCCATCTTAAAACCAGCAAAGGAAGGTGGCCGTGAAAGGTAAACAGTCTTGCAGTTTGGTTTGGGTTGTCATGCCTAAACTGTAGTCAGCTTAGGCCCAAAGGTATTTGATTTTTCATCTCAGGTAGATTTAATACAACAGGATGTTTCATTTGTTGATAAATTATATCATGCTAAACCATGTCATGTGAGTGAAAGGGTAAGGGAAATTGTAGTAGACGTAAGAAAAATGAAATATGTGGTGGAGTATGACTTTTCTTTCTGCTTTTAGCTCACAGCAGTCAACAGATTTAAATGTCTTTTCAATATCTAGGACTTTTCTTCTCTAACCCATCAGTGAACCATATCCCAGCATTGTCACAAGGGTGGTAGCAGCCCCAGGAGCCTTTCTGAGTGAAAGACATGCAATCTGTCAGGGTGGGCAGGCTAACACCAATCTGTTAGCACTTGCTTTTCCCACACAGGTCAGAGGCTTTGGGAACACCGGCCAGATTTCAATTTGGGTAGCTATACGTCTGTTAGGACTTCAACTGTGGCTTGCAAAGTTTGTTTGAATCCTTTGAAGAGCAAGTACCTAAAGAGCTGTGTAAATGTCAGGTGTGACGGGGTTTCAGAGATATAAGGGAAATTTGAGATCTGGGCTGGGATGTGAGGAGGAGCCACAGAGCATCTCTGTCCTTCCCCAGCTTCCCGTGGTGGATGCCAGTGAATTCCTGCAGGCAGCAGGGAGGCTTCTCCATTGCCAGGGCACAGCTGGATGTGCAGAGAAACCAAAATTGGCTGCAGGTGGGCCAGGGGAAGGTCATAAGTCCCGTGTGTGTGATGGGGCAGGATCCCAAAGCACAGCTTCCTGCCTTGGGCACATCTCTGTGGGGTTGTGCACAAACCTGCACCTCTCTGGGGTCTCTGGCTGTACCCCAGGGGATCTGCCCACTGCCAGGCAGTAGATGTGCCATGTTTCCCATTAGTTTCCCTGACATCATCTGTAAAATGATGCTGGAGGTATTTCTGTGCTACAGAAGTGGGGACAAAAAAGGGGCACTGGAGCTGCAGAGCGCTCTGATAACATGGTAATGAGGGCTACAAAGCACCTCAGAGAGATGGACAAGCTTCTTTTTCGTCATCTGCAGAATCTCATTAGCCTACCTGCCATTCCATTCTGTGCCTTAAGAGCAATGTCAGGACCTTTTTCTTCTCCTCCTGCACAGAGATGTGCCTGACCTGCTCCCTCCGCACAAAGAGCAATTGCAGGCAGATCAAGAATCAGAGGCTCCTCTTTGTCACCTTCCATGCAATAACCTGCTCCCTGACAGAAAAAGTGTCAAAGGACAGCTATTCCAAGGATGAATATATCACTGGACAGTCTTACAGCACTAATTTGAGCTTGCTGAAGCAACTTGGAGCTGTTCTTTTTCATTTTTTCCAGGGCTACAGCTGCATAAAGACTCAGACATGCCCAGCTTTCCTTTCAATGCTCATTTGCTTGCTTTTAAGTGCATGTGTCATTTTTCATTATTTTGTATGCTAAGGGGCAGATCCTGAATTTTTTAGCCATGTTTGGCAGAACCTTGTTCCATAAATAATCTCATTAACTCCAATGGATTTTTTTTTTCCTTTTTTTGTGGAAAACAGTACTGTTCAGCAGCAGCACTGGAGTCCCAGCAGGAAGCTCAGGGACGAGTGGAAGAGCAAAATGGCTGCCAGAGAATATTTAGGTTTTAATGTCGTTCCACATCAGCCACTGAATGAAGTAAAATAATTTTTTTATTTGCTGAAAAAGCTCCAACAAAAGTAGGAGAAACCTCGGATGCCCTTCAAGGATGCTTTAAAACAAATCTGCAGTGTTCATTCTCACTGTACAGTGCTAAAAAAAGACTCAGTGACTCTTTGGCTCCTAATTGTCACCTCAGGCAGCTTATTTAGCCTACCTGTCATGAAGGTAAAAGTATACAAAACACTATAACTCCTGCAAAGTAATTGAGCCACTTTTCAAACCTCCTTCTATCACTATTAATAACCTACTCTAATTGCACAATGCCTTTTTTTTTCTTTTCTCCCTTTTCTTCAATCTGCTATAGGGATTAGTTAGTCATCTGCATCTTCTTTAGAGGCCTTTACAAATGTTAATTTTTCATTCTTGCCTCTTTTTTCATTTTTTTTTTTCTATTAAGTGTCAGAATGAAATTAAGTTCCCAGAAGGATATTTAGTGTCTTTCATGTATCAATCACAGCTGAGTTCTTCCTTTTCTCATGCAGAGGTGGTTTCTCTTAGGCTATATGAGGTCAAAACAATAGAAGATAGGTATATTGTAAAGATATTTCCCTTTCAGACCTCTTTAATGTATTTTTATGCTGGAAATCCTCACCCAGCCTGAGAAAACTTCAGATAATTTGGTTTCTCTGGCCAAACAGCAGGTTGTTAGCCCTGTCCATGGGCCAGTTTTAAGCACAAGAGGGATTAAACATGTTTTCTCTTTATGGATATCTCTGTACTTCAATCTTTGAAATTTCTCATGTATGCTCTGCCAGGCAGCTCTCTTTCTTTAATATGAGATGATAATTATGGCATGTTGTGGAGGCATCATTAAAGTTTCTTTAATTCATTTTATGTCATAATAAATTGTACTTGAAAAAATTAATAGCCTCTTGAATTTTAATGAGTAAGAACTTCAGGTTTGTTTCTAAACTGTTCCTGAATGGCAGGTTCATGAACTTTGAAATGCTGGACAGAAAGCATTGCCAGCCTATTTCGTTCATGCTGATGAACATTTGTCCTTTCTTTGGGGATTAAAGACTAATAGTGGAGTGGTACATTGTAACCATGCTCAAAAGCAAGTGGCAGTGCAGGTTTGAGGAAAAGCATGAATAGTCAGTCTCTCTTTTAAATATCCTAGGGAGAATTTTTTTTTTCTCCCTGAGCCACAAGTAGAATCACAAAAGAATTCAGGTGAAAGAGGGACCTGGGGAGGTCCCACGTGTTGCTCAATGTGAGGTCAAACTGGGTTGCTCAGGGACTTATTCAGTCTGGTCTTTTAAGCTTCTGTGGAAGGAGAGAGCATGACCTCTCTAGCAGCCTGTGCTGCTGCTTGACTCTCCTCAAGATGAAAAATTATCTCCTTGTAGCCACTCTGAATGCCACTTATTTCAACCCAAGTCTGTTACTTTCCGCTCTCCCATCCTTCATCTCTGCAATGAGCCTGGGTCCATTCCTTGATCACCATCCTGTAGGCTCTGGGGATGGCTTTTCTGGCCATCCCTTCAGCTGTTAGGTGCCCAGAGACCATTCCTTCCCTAGGCTGAACAAACCCTGGTCTCACAGCTTCAGCTCACAGAGCAATGCCCTCCTGCCCTGACCATCTCAGTTCTGCCCTGCACTCCCTCAGTCAAATGATGTGTCTTCTACTGGGCACCCCAGAATGGATGTGGTGCAGCCCATATGGTCCAGAGGAAAGGTCAATAATCAGTTCTCTCAGTTTACCAGCAGATCTGCTGCCTGAGCAGGCAGTGCCCAGCCTGCAGGGCTGCAGGGAGTTTGTCCTCCACAGGTTTGGGGCTCTGTGTTTGTTGGATTCCCTGGGTTTCCCCTGGTGCTGACGTGAGCACTGTGTGGTTCTTGGTGTCCGTGGGCAGGGCTCCTTGACACCCCAGCCAGGCACGGTTTCTCTTGCCTCACATCTCTGACCTTCAGGTACCTTCTGCTGGCTGGGAACAGCATCAGAGGAGAATGTATCATGCAAAGTGTGATTCTAGGCAGGCTCTGGTGTCTCTTGTGCATTATTTTGGTCTAGTCAAACCCACTCATGGACAGTGCAAAGAAAAAGTACTTCTATAACTGTTCTTCTACAGACATGTGACAGAAACCTAGCAGATGGGCTGCGTCTTTTATTATCGACTGGGGATGAACAGACCTGAACCCGAGGAGCAGCACTAGATGGAGTGACAAAGATTATTCTCTGACTTCACTCTTGTCTCTTGCATATGTCTCCTGTGGTCTGAAAATACATGAGGTGCTTATATCCTCAGATTGCCTCAGAAAAATCGCACAGATAAAGGGCTGAGTGGGAGCTTGTCAGCCGTCAAAGCCATAAAAGTATTGGGGCAGAGTGAAATAAAGTCAGAACTCCCCTGTTCCCCCAGTTCGTAGCACCAGCACAGGCTCACTGCTGAGAAGAGTCAGCAGAAACACCAGAAGATTCTGAGACCCTTCCATGCTGGGCAGCGTCCTTCCTGAGCTAAACACGTAGGTAGGGCTGTGTACACCAGATCCTAATTTCTCTTCAAGGAGGAGGGAAGCAAGAGCCACAGTGCAGCTGGTTATCTCTGCGTCGGACACAGCCCCACTGATGTGCAGCTCTGGCTGCTGCAGGGCTGCAGTTTAATAAGGGAGCAACTCGTCACAGCCAGGCTGTGAAGCCAACAGTAAGACAGTCACAGGAGATCTTCATCAGCATAATTCCATGCAGTTTCTAATCCTTTCCTTACACGGGTGTGTTCTATTGCCGAGTCAATGCACTCCCTCTGGTGGCTGATTTACTGTCTCAGCTTCACTCCTTTTGGGAGTTTCCTGCGAGCAGGTGGCTGAAGGAACTGAGAGAGCCATAATACTGCTTTTATTAGGTTACTTTATGGTTTTATGTTCTCGACACCGAGGGCACAGATAAAGTCTGTCCATTCAAATGTATTTAAAAATAATCCCCCTTCGTGGAAAAAGGGGAAGCTAAAAATATTCTGTTCAGAAAAGCTATTTCTGTAAAGAGCCTAAAACATTATATTTTTATCAGGTCAATGGTCTGTTTGCCTCAATGATCTGCTGTTTTAAGACCCGCATTGGTCATTCACGAAAGGTAAATCAGTGATGTGTCAAATTCCCTTTTAGTAATTTCCCCTCACCTCCTTTTAGGATCGGCTCCCTCTCACGTTGCCAGCTTTCCTGGATAGGAAACACCTTCTTCTTCTCATAGCATGGCAGTCAGGACAATAGAGGCTATTGCTGCTTCTAAAGCCACAGGGAGAAACTGTGTGCTGGAAATCATCAAAAGAGAAAGAAATATCCATTCTGAAGGATAAACTTCTCTTGGATGTGTTTTTTATGTCATCTGTTCATGCAGGTGATTGATTTGCCTACACATTTTTAGAGAACGCTTGTTGTTGAGCAAAGCCACTGATAAAGAGGCAGTCAGTAATTAAACACTGTTCTGAGGCTGGGAAACAACAGTAGAAACAGTATTTACTTAATTAGCTGTCATGCTGTGTTTCAGAGGAGACAAACACCAGCAGATGCTGCTCTGAACTTGCTTGCCTGTAGATTGGTGCACTCCAGCACCTGGTGACCTTCCTGCCTTAAGGAAAAGAGCTGCTCCCACATCTTCTAGAGCTGGATTTAGATGCTGACCTGACCACTGAGGTGAAAGGGCTCAGAGCTGTCTTTGGAGCAAGTTTATTGAGGGCAAGAGAGGGTTGGGGTGGCTCATTTTATTTCCCGCTGTAACCTCATCGATCCAGGTGACAGCATGGCCCAGGACAGGCACTGCTACTTGGTCAGAGGATGGAGTCTGCAGATCCCCTTGGTTCCTCTGGCTCAGTGCTTTTAAAATTCAACCAGAGCTAATTTTAGAGGCCAGTGCTGACTTTAGAGACCAGTGCTATCAACCAGGATCCCTTACTACCATCTTAGAAAAGATCCATTGATGACTATATAGCTTTGAATCAACTGTTTGTCCTAGACACCATCTAATTTCATAATCTGTAACATCATCACCGAATATCTGTCATAATTCACTTAATTGCATGTCTGTTGCTACAGTGCTTCAATTTGGGGAAATTTCTGTTTTCTTACTCAGGGAAACAGTTTACACTCTCAAGACCAATTTGCCAGCTGGAGCATAGTTCTTCTGCAAATGGATGCAAAGATAAGGCTCTCATAAATATCTGAAAGCACCATCATCTCTGCATTTGCACATTCAACAGCTTGAATCTCAGTGACAGTGCATCCTCTCTCCCCGCACATGATGTTCTGAAGGTGGTCCCCTGCAACAGGTCCTGTGGGATTTCAGGCACGGTTGTAGCTCCAATCTGGCACTCAGGAAGGCCTTAGGAGTGCAAACCCCACGGAAAGATACCAGGAAGTGATTTTTTTCCTTCTCTTTTACATTGATTTTCTTCCCAGGAGGAGACAACTGTGGTCCCCAACTGGTAGTGAGAGGATCACCAGCTGATCAGTCCATGCAGGGGACTGTGCTGATGTGGCTATGTGCCATTTGACAGTCATGTGCAGAAATAGCACACAGTCTCCCAGTTCAAAACACTGATAGAATTTATTCTTTAAGGCCTTGGATTGTATGTTTAAAACAACTCAGAGATCCTTCTGAATCTTCATGTATCCTCAGGGATTTTTAGTGTGGCCCCGATTTAGTGCTTGTTCCAATATGAATGAAATGTCAGTTCTGTTTAGCACACTAGCCTGCTTTTATTGAATGTAATGATACTTGCATATTTCCATCAAAGTCTTATCTCCACGGTACTACAAGAGAGGCTTGCAGTCTGGATAAGGGGTTTATATTATTTAATAATTGTCATCTCATTCTTAACTGATGTAAGCAAAAGTGGAGCAATGTGTACTGTACTGATAAAATGGCCTCACCAAACAGAAATGGAAGAGAGACAACCTCCCTCCATTTTTTCTGCATTATGTTCCTGATTTGCTACTGAGCCTGACCTGATGTTTTAAAACATCTCTGTTTTACTAGTTTTAATAAAATAAAACACACTTATTATATTTTGGAATTCACTAATGACTGGAAAAATGCCTTGTAACTCTAGTGATATTTTTTGGTCTCCTGACTTTTGCATAGAGAGGAATTATTGCTATCATCTGAAATAACTTTAGTGGTTT
This sequence comes from Rhipidura dahli, assembly GCA_013399225.1. Taxonomy (NCBI): domain Eukaryota; kingdom Metazoa; phylum Chordata; class Aves; order Passeriformes; family Rhipiduridae; genus Rhipidura; species Rhipidura dahli. The sequence goes on along the minus strand of VXAC01002371.1, from coordinate 405,063 downwards.
GATTTATGAAACCCAAAGTTAATCAAATTGTGATGCCTTCGTATCAGTGAAAATTGTTTTGACATTCAAAGAATGTTACCACTTTTTAAACCATGTCACAAATATTACTATCCATTTCATCAAGTATAACATGGCCATTTATAGTGATGTATTACAGGATGAAGGGATACAGCTTAAATTCCTCTGTATCCAAATATTCCTGTGCTCTTTATATTCCTCAAACTTCACAATTCATATTTTGGAGTTTTTTCAGCCTGCTTTTAGTCTACTATTGCAGGAGCTAGAGTCTTTGTATAGAAAAGACAAAACCCCAAGAGCCTCAAATGATTTGTCTCCCTGGCAGTTGTTTAAATCCTTAAGTGTGTCATTATTCCAGCTTACAGTGAACTATGGCAAAAATTTATATAAATAGGAATTTGTTTGATCATAGGGTGCAATACTGCAGTTTTCATCCCATTGAGGACGAAGGTGACTGAAGGTTTTTACTCATTTCAGAAGATCTTGTAGGTCTAAGATCTTTCAAAGGAAAAGGAAGAGAAAAAGATGAGGAAAAAGTCGCTAAGGTTTTAGAGATTTTTTATTTCTGGCAGCCACTGTCACTCTCACAAAACTTAGAAAAATGGACCCTGTTTTACACATACAACTGAAAGAATACTCTTACAATTCATTACAAGCCTGCCATTGTTAGAAAAAGATTGCCGTGATTTTTTTCTTACTTTTTTTTCTATGTGAATATAAATTCTCTTCTCATCTTGAGTAGGCTTACATGACTGAGGGAAAAATAATAAATATTTGGTACAATTGAGATAACTCTTAAGTTTAAGGACTATTTTAATGAGTTTAAAAATCTTTATTAGTTCTCTTAAGAAACATCTATATTATGAGGCTTGTTTTAAAGGTGAGAATGATGGAATCTTTTTGTCAACACAGTTCAGGGAAAAGATGCTGTCTTTTGTCTCGTTACATTTGCTAATGTTTTTTGATTATGGAAGGGAATAAAGCCACAATTTAAAAACCCATGAAAAACAAGCTAACAGCAGCTTTTAACAAGATTAAAAAATCCTTCCAAGCAATGGGAATGATTAAATATGAGTCAAGTTCAGCAGAATCACCCATGGCTCCCTTACTTACTTAAAAAGCACTGTGTGTTTGAAACAGCCATTTACAGTTTAAAAGAAAAACAAACAAAAAACATTGAGACTGCACAACAAACACCTTTATCTCAAAATGTTCATTTCAGGTGTCTTGTAAAGAAGCCCTGGTTCCACATGATGACCTGGTGCAAAGACTTCACAGGGACCCTTCCTCAAGGATTAATATTTGTAGCAAGATATTTTAGCTCAGTCAAAACAAAACAAATAGGGACTCAAAGACATGGTTCAACATTGACAAGATTCAACATCCAAGCCTCCTGATGATATTCTTGAAGCTATTTTCCTCCTATTGTGTCACAAATAGTCATTTGGCAATATTTCTGGGATTTCTGTTCCAGAGGATGAAATTAGCTTACCAGTCCATAGGGACAATTTGTTTTGAGGAGTTTTCTTCTGTTTGGGTTCCAATAAAGGCGCCAAAGAAATAAAACGAGATGAATCAGCAACTGCATGAAAAATAATCACAGTTGTGAAAAAAAAAGGCATGTCTTTTAGCTCTGGCTTTAGGTCTTGTAGAACTTTTACCCTATGAAGTATACTATATGCCACATAAAATAATAACACCTTACTTTTACCTAGGAGCAATACATAAGCAGGGGCTCTAGGATCCCTGAATGGCAGCATAAATACTGCCATAAATAGGGTGCTTCTCCTTCAGGGACAAAAGTGTCTGGGCTGTAGAAAGCAAAAATGCTTTGTTGTCTCCTGTTCACACCAAGCAAAGCATGAAAAATAGCGTAGCTGAGAAGGAAGAACCTTTTCCCAGCACATTAAAAGAGCCCTGATTAGTACAGCTGGGCCCCCTGATTTCAACACCACTGGAAACACAAAATACTTGTGTCATGAAAAATCAGCACTGCTCCTCTCTATCCCCACTCCAAGGCCATAAGGAATCTGGGGTCATGAAGCGAAACTTGGTGAGAAGTCATCCCTTGAGATCCACATGGTTTGTCCCAGCTTTCGGGGCGGATCTTCCATCCAGGGAGTTGTCCTGGGAGGTCTCTGTGTCCTTCCCTTTGAGATAAAGGAGACGGGCACAGATGTGGAGGCAGCGATGTCTGCAGCCCTTGCCTGCCTGCTGCTGCTGCTGGCGGGCAGCCTGGGGTGCCAGCACCGCGCCTGCCGCTGCCTGGGCAGGGTGTTCATCTGCCAGGAGAGCCAGGTGCTCCAGGTTCCCCGGGACATCCCTGCCAACATCACCGAGCTGTAAGTAGGCAAAGGGGGTGGCTGAGAGCGGCAGCCTTGTGGCTGGCTCTCCAAGCAAGCTGCTGCTTGGCAAGCCACGGGTCAGGTTTGCAGGGAGTCACTTGGGAGCCTTCATGCCAGCTGTTGGCAGAGCACAGTCCTTCCTCCGATGCTCGCTTAATTGCACTTGAAACTCCTCTCCATTCCTCTGATTGTGCTCAGCGTAAGATCTCTGTTAAGGAAGGATTTTGCACGTTATAATGCAAAGTGCAGACTAAATTTGAAACAAACATCCTTGGTGCTATGACAGTAATTTGAAGCGTAAAGTCTGAGCTTTCTTTACAGCTTTGCTTTAGCATCGTCTGAACGTGCAGAGCAACTTGCCTGCCCCACACCACAACTCGATGATGGGTGTTTGTTTGTACTGCAGGAGCTTCCCAAAGGTTTGTGCTTGTTTGCCAAGAAGCAACCTAATGTTTTCCCCTTGAAATCTCAAAGGTATTGCAGGAAGGACTCTGACAAACATTCAGAGAGGGATCCTCCTCCGCCAGAGGAGCAGCAGGGCTGCGGCTGGAGAGAGTGAGCAACGTGAAGATACCGTACTGAGTTACAATAGGATGGGTTTTGTCTGTCTTAAAGCTTCCCGTTAGTTTTATAAAAGTAACATGAGCAATAGCGTGTGGCAGCTGTTTTCTGTGTCAGTAGCACAGGCAAGCAAACGAGTCTGTGCAATGGCAAGTATGTAACGGCAAGTTATTGTTTTCGTTTAAAGCAAATTAGATCACCCTTTGCCGACACCCCCACAGACATCTGGCAGTGTTACAACCTGAAGCAAAACCAAGAGGAGTAGTCCTGGATAAAGCTTTTGATTAATAAGTGGAGTGGCATGTTTGAAGGGAGGACACAATGAAGAGTGATGTGTCACTAGTTAAAAAAATATACCCCTACCCCAATTTGACACACCACAGTACGTCCGTGGTCATTAAGCCAGTGTTTTCCTAGGACAGAAGTTCTGTTTTGTTCAGAAGGAGGAGTTGTTTTGCTCACTGACTTAGCAGACTGTGGTGAAAACTTGAGAGAAATGTCTGAATTAACCACAAAAGGTCAGTAAAAGTTTAAATCATTCTCACAACTAGAGGAAAAACTAATCCATCTGTGATTTAGGCCATCTAAATCCTGAGTGAACTGTGCTCCAGGCGTATACAGCTAATTTTGTTTAATTTTGCTTTGATTCTTTCTTTAGATTACACAGTTAAGGTCTGCCTTCTAGGGATTAAGCAAAAGCATTTTTTAATTATTTCTGCAAAGAAGTAGAGTATCGCTGAAAAGCACCTGTTAGTAAAATGGGATTTGTTCTCTTCTTGTTAACTTCTCAAGAGTTTGTTGAGGATGCTAATTTGTGGGTTCTTAGCATGAGTGTTATTCACTGAAACAGGCAGAATACAATAATAGTGTGACTGAAAACAACAAACAAATCCTTTCTTCTGCCAGTGCTGTGCAAATACCAGAGTTAGAATATCTCAACTTGGCTCTCTTCTCACTTTCTCTCAAAATAAACCAGCTTTTGGATTCTCAGGGAGTAATTCAGGTCCCCTTCCATCAGTATTGCCCTGGGACTGATTTCAGCATGGCTTAAAAATTTGAAAACTACCTAGACTAGCTTTGAATATACCAAATTGTAGCATTAGTAAAGCTAGATATATTAGCTGAAGAGCTATCAAGTGACAGATAAACCTTAGATTTTTCCTTCAGGATCAAAGGGGAACTCTAGAAAAGTTCTTTCCTCTGCATCTCTCCACTGAGTGCCCAGTGGGGTGATTCAGGTGACAAAAATAGGTTTTACTGCTCCAGATGCCACTGCAGGTGCACCCCTGGTAACAGGAAAATCTTGCTTTATGTTTCCTCAGAAAGTCTCAATGAGTGAAAAGGGTTTTTAAATCAGTGTACCAGCTGGAGCTCAGAAGGCCATGGTGTCTAAGAACCCTGTACAGGACACAAGCAGAGACTTCTTGCTAAGTACAGCTCCTGCAAGGTGCTTTTTTCACTTAAGAGCTCATTCTGGGAGTCGGGATGAGGTCTGGTTTGGTTTGACATAAGGGAGAGGAGTTTCTTCAGTGTACTTAGAGCTCTTCACCTTTCCTTACGTGATCTTGATAGCTTTGCTAAGTTATGCTAGAGTCCTTCCCTAGTGCCTTTAGAATGTAGGATAACATGCTGTGAATGCTTTAGAGTGAGAACAGGAGCCTGGTAAGCCTCAAGCACTTCCTTTGCTGTGTGATTCTTTGTCACTACAGCTGTGTCTGAAGTTGGGACCCAGGCATATGGCAGCCTGCTCTGACACTCGGTAGGAAAACTCATGATAAAGGTAAAAATAGGGCCCTCACTAACCATTATCTCTTTGCCATTGCTGACTTTTTAAATCATTGTTATTTTTTAGTGTTTGAGCATTGGTCCTGAGCATGTGAGGGTTTTCCTTGTGGCTGGTTTCCCAACAGGGAGATCTTTGGTTCTGCAGCAAACTCGAGCTCTGCAGTGGGGTGTGTGAGGCAGGGGTTTGGTCCTGGCTGGATCAGCACCTGCTCTAGCACAGGTGTTGCAAAGGGAAGGCTGGTAGCCTCTTTCAGTGAGTGATTTCGTGTTGTACTTACCACGTGCAAACAGAACAGGGATCAGAATCCATGGCCTTTCATCACTTCTTTCTGCCACATCGACTTTTTCACTCACACTCCAAAATCTCATGTGAGGATGGTTACAGCTTGGTTTGTACATTGCTTTTTGCAGATTTGCAAGCAGGCTGCAGCTGGCATGTTCTGGGTGTTTGCAGGGGGGGGCAGTGGTTATTAGCTGTTTTGCTCTATAATCTTTGCCTGGATAGAAGAATTTTTGGTATTTTAATAGACATCAAAATGCCGAAGAGATGGCTCTGACTTACAGCTTTGGGGTCAATCCATGAGAAACCAGAGGGCAAAAGTTCAGATGGGAAATGTAGGCTCACCTGTGGCAAAGTATTAACTTTTAATTGCCTCAGGGGAAGAGGGAAGGGAGTGACTTGGTAGCAACTGGGGGAGTTTGCTCCTTGAAGATCTATTCCAGTCTTAAAAATCCAGTAATCCATCATCAGTATTCAGCAGGATTTCATTTATTCATTAGAGGTCTTGCTTTAAAATAGGAATGCAGACAAAAATGGCATTCTCAGAAGGGATCCTTCTTAAGATTTAATGAACAACTTTAAGCAGAAGATTTTGAATAGCACCAACAGGATAACAGGGAATGGCCTCAAGTTGTGCCAGGGGCAGTTTAGATTCAATATTGGAGAAAATTTCTTCCCTGAAAGGGTCATAAGGCACTGGAATAGGCTGCCCAGGGAAGTGAAGGAATCACAATCCCTGTAAGTGTTGTGGATGTGGCACTTGGGGACATGGTTTAGAGGCGAACAAGGTGGTGCTGGCTTAATGGCCAGACTCAGTTATCTCTGAGTTCTTTTCCAACCACAAAGATTCCATGCTTCTAGGAGGCAGTTTAGCCATTGTCAGAGCAGTTTAGAAGTTATGTTAGAGAGTGCTTTCTCCCAAGCATCTGCAAACTGTAAACAGCAGGGGTTTTTACTTGCTCTCTGCATAGGTGTTTTCCTACAATTGCTCAAGGATATTTACTTTGGACTATCAAGCCAAGGCTGAGTAGATGTCTGAGCACTAAAACATCAGCTGCCTAGAAATAGCAAGTCCTGTGTTATGCACTGGGTGAGTCAGATGTGCTTCCCAGCGACAGAAGCTGCAAATAATGTGAATTGTTGCTGCAACTCTGTTACTGACAGCTGCAATTAGGATTTTTTTTATTCTTTCACACTTAGAGTTGAAATTACACTGAAACCTGCAAACAGCTACACTTCTTGCTTGGGTGTTTATACTGATGGACTGACCTTAACCTAGGAAAGGCAGGGTGTGAGAGAATAAAGTAAACTAACAGAATGAAGATCCATGAAGCTTTGAACTCCCTGTGTTGTGGTGGTTAATCATACAGTTAATCAATAAAGCCACATTTTTTTCAGAATGAGATGAGAATATTTTCACAGCAGAGCATATTGAGAGCAAATTGTATGCTGGCTAAAGCCTTTTAAATTATTTTCCTTTTTAATTCAAACCAGCTTTGCATCTGTTAGGGTTACATTCTTCTCTTCCTGAATTTATGATCCCTTCCTACTTTGAAACAGAAAGCTACAGAGTTGCTGTAAGATTGCTGTCTGTATATCAGTGCAGTGGTCCTATGCTTCAGGCTGGATTCTGTATTTGACATTTTAACTGGAAGGATAAAAAGAAATAGGCACATCATAAGAAAGGAAGAAAAAGAAACATAAGAAAATTACACAAAAGGATAATAAACTTGGCAGGACAGATCCTCAGCTGGTATAAATGACCAAATATATATCTCTACAAAAACATTCATTTTCTAAAGCTTCAGGAGCTTTTGAGCATGAGGAGTTATGCTGCACACAATGGGAGCTGCTTTGCAGTGCAGTGCTCTGCTGGCTTACTCCTGATGCTGTAAATAAACACATGCACATGGCTTTCACCTTACTTATGTGGTCTGCAGCTTGATGCATGTTTGAGAGAGGATGGCCAAGTCTGAAGATGTGTAGTTGTCTGTACATTTAGATGTATATGTCAAATATATCTTGGAAACGAAAGTGCATCACTTAAAATTTAATTACTTACTAAATCACTGGGTTTTTTGCAGGGAAACAGTGAAAGCCAAGACTTGATTTTGTTTGCATGCAGCATTGGGAGGGTACCAAGCTGACTCCCTCCACTGGGGTCAGCTACAGAGATATATATTATATAAATAAATTCAGTTTTTTCCAGCAGTCTCTGTCACACACATACAAACCAGGCTGTGTCACATCCCCACACATCTGAAACCAGGCAAAATGGGCTCCTGGGCTGATGAGCTCCATGTCCTCAAATAAAGCCTCTCTGTTAGACATTTTAGATATGTTCTGGTTCACTTCCTACAAAGAATCTGAACGTGCCTACTGAATGAGATGATAATAAATGTTTTCCTAAGGTGTTTGGAAGATTAAACCAGTCATTTGTAGGTGTTACATTTTCGTGTCTCAAATACGGTGTCTTCATCTTGTGTGTCTCCCCATTCAAGCCATGAATATAGTTAAAAACACAGGAGAGTGTGACAGGAATGTTGTTCATGACATGTGATCTGATACTAAATACCAAGGTTAGTGATGAGGCACAGCAGGAAAGAAAAGCCCCAGTGAGATCTGAAATTAGTCGTTTTAAACAAAAATGTGGTAAAAATGGAGAAGTTGGTAAGCCTAGAGGACATTGCAGAGTAGGATGGAGGTCTATCTTTTACTTCTCCAACAAGAACATGAATCACTAAGCAGATCTGAGCACTCATGAATTCACTGGTGTCACACAGCCATTAATTCCCTTCGCTCTGAACGGTGTGTTGGGCTAAACACTTCAGCAGTGTGGATGATTTCCTAGCTTCATTTACTCCCCTTACGACAGTTCCTCACAACTCATCAGTTTTCACTCTGCAGAAGTAAAACTCTGTGTTTCAGACTTTGTTGCCTTCTCATGTCTAATATTGAAATGTATTAACTCCATCTCTCATCCCGTGCAGGGACACTTTGGCACAGGGAGTCCTACTGAGTATCACTCAAAGATGACTACTGCTAGCTGGGAAAGCAGGGCACAGTCAGAGCTCCAGGGAAATGCTTTCATGAGTCTGAGTGACATTTAAACTGCTTTCATGGTTCTGTCTCAACTTCCATGAGCTGCCTTCCCATCCCTTACACAGGGAGCTCAGGGTGTTTATTGCAGAAAGGGGTGTGTGGGTGTGTGTGGGTCACTCATGCTCTAACCCAGCAAGGTACCAGTTGCTGTACTGGTAAGAGCTGTACCAAGCCAGGACAGTTCAACAATTATCTCTGTATTGCTCCATGCAATTGTGCTTTCAACTCCTCACTCAGGTTTATAAATGGGAATTTGAGTTAATCATTTTCTGCATCAGACATTTAGCAGATTCATATAAATATTGCAGTCTTGAAGAATAAGGCTTATTATCTTCCTCAATATCCCAGACCTTGCCACTTAAGCAAAAAAATAAACTTTGAAAAAAAAGCTACTCAAATACTTGATAATCCCAGCTACATTTCTGAGATGATTTCTGGAGAAGAGATCCCTGGTGGGAGGTGTCTTTAAAAGCTGCAAATCACAATCCTCTGGAAGAGTATCACCCATAAAATGTGTCACCTGATAAGCCTGCAGGAGAAAATCCAGGGCTTTCTTTGCAGATGCTGAGGGGGTCTCTTCAGGCTGCTATGTCACTGGAAATACTGCTTGTGTGAGAGTTTAACAAGGGTGACAGAAGAGAGTGGATGAGGAATGCCACAAAAACAGGGACAGAGTAGCCCAGAGGAGAGATGCTAAGTAAGAACATCCATCCCAAAGGGAGAGCTGCTCCAGCTGCCAGCAGTTTGTGTGCAGGAGGGGGTCCTGCAGAGCCAAGCAGAGTTATCTGCCAAAGAAAAATAAACAAACCTGTGAGACACCCAACTGAGGAGCCAAAGAAACCCGTGCAGAGTTCAACATGCCTCACTCTCTCCTCTCTTGCTGGCATTTTAGTTTGTTCTGCTTAACTTTTCCAAGTCCTTGTGCAGGCAAGTTAAAAGATAATTGGGGTAGGCTCACAGTTAATTTAAATTGTCATAGCTTCATTAACTTCAGTGGAAAGAACTCAGTTCATTTTTACTGTCTGGCAATGGGGAATAGGGATCTCTCTCAGCCATGTGTTGTTCATTTTGGCAGCAGCTGATTGGAAATGAGTGTGTTGTGTGTGTGTGTGTGTGTGTGTTCAGTAAACAAGACAGTTTGGGCACAAAAGACAGGTATTATTTTTCATAGCAGACTATTAGTTTTACACAGGGAGGGGCAAACACTCTGGTGGGAAAAGTCACTTTTCTTTGTTGAAGACCTTGACCTTTTCAGACAAAAATCTGTAAATTATTTCACACACTTCGCCTGCAGTTTGATTGGGCTGCTCTTATTAGCAGTGAAATTTAAGTCATTAAAAAAAAGCTTATTTCACATTATAGGTCAGAGTCAAGCATGGATTTCATGTAAGAGTGTAGGAAATTATTTCTTCTAATTGTCTCGCATACACCATAATGAGAAGCCAAATTTTTGCCTTTTACTCAGATGTAATTTCTTTGATCTTGAGGGTCTAGGGTCACAAAAGCTTGTGATTTGTTTACTTTTACTCAATGTTTTCCTCCAACTATCCTTAAGTCTTTCAGGGGCTCAGCCTGGAAGGTAGGGATGCTTCTTATCTCCCATTACTTTATCAAGCCACCTAGAATCACTTGCTCCTGGGTAGCCAGAGGAGAATTTACAGACTGTTATTCTGTGCAGAGAGAGATATGTGTCTGAGTGAAACAAAAACAGCCTCCAACCCAACTCAGCTGAATGAATCCTTGTTTTTCGTAAGTATATCGAGCTTGCTGAGCCTCCCTTTTTGCCTGGACTAACTAAATAGTGCTGTATCCTTAAATGTAACTTACTCAGAGCTTCCTATAGACAGGTCAGCCTCAATTTTAAGAATATACCCACTGGGTGAGCTGCAGGTTGAAGCTTTTAGCTCTGGTAACTCTCTCTTTTACTCAAGGATGGTCAGCATTTTAACATATTTCCCTGTAAATTCTGTTTTGTGAATGTCTATGGAGCATGATTCAGAAGAATGATCCTATTGACATAAAGTTTCCCCATATCCACATACATGAGGATGTAATTTCTGATATGAATCCTTGTCCAAATACAGCCAGTTAATTTGAATTAATTTGTAAATATGTGTTAGTCAGGAATCTGTGAATCGTCACTGTTTTTCCAGAAACTCTCTGTGCATAAATATGCAGAGGGGGAAAATTTCCAAGTTTTCATTGTTTGATTCATCTTTTGCTTGAGAGTGAAGCAGGGAGGGAATATACTTTCAAACAAAGATCAGAAGTTTGAGGGTTTTTTATTTGAAATAGTAGCATGCACTGAAGAACTGGAGGGACTGTGTGAAGACTGGAAAAGAAAGTGGTGCCTGTTTTCTCAGGAGAGTTCTTAACATAAAACTTTGGGGTAAAATGGGATACTTATAAAGACACCTTCCCTCCCCCTTACCCCAAAACCAGCTCCTACCCCAAGAAGTGTGTGCACACACCTGTGCATGTGCACAGGGTGTCTGTGTTCAACTTCTTCCTCCGCCGGTTTGGGCAGAGAGGATGAGATTGGAAAACAGTGGCATGGATATATAGCTGTAACTCCTAAAATGGCCCAGACTGAGGTGGGAGAGAGTAAAAATGGAAGGAGGCACTGTCTGCCTGCCCCTTGTTCCCTAAACCAGGAGCATGGGATGGGAAGAAGTGATATGTAGTTATCTGAGGTTGGTTTTCTTCGCTGAAAATGTTTGTCACATAGGCAGGCTAAGAAAGATAATGGTTTTCTTTACACACTTTTGAAAGCCTTTTAATGGTTTCATATTCTGAGCTATGTCTTGTGCTTAGAAATAATCCCTGGTGTAACACTACTTCCTACCCTTGTCTTTGGGAGGTTTGGATTTCAGTGCTTACCTTCAGGTTAAGCTCTGATTTCTTTTTTCACTTGTACCATCACATGGTGTAAACACATCAGGCTATTGCCTTCAGCAGCCCAATAGGCATTTTTGAGGGCCAGGCCCTTTGTAAAAGGGTGTCCTATTCAGTGAGAAACATCATGCCTGTGAGAGCCACAAACATTCACTGAGGCAAGAAAGCACATCTCTCTCCAGTGGTGGAAGCACCACCTGTGTTTCTTTCTTCTCAAGCATCTCCAGCTTCTCCACAGCTTTAAAAAAAGGAACACAGATCAGCCAAATGCATTTTTTCCTTCTGGATAACTAGTGGGAAGTAATCAATTCTGAAGAGTCTTTTCTTGGAGTCCAGTCTCCCAGCAAGAATATTTATAGACACACATAAATTTTTGAACAAGCACGGTGTAAGTAGAGGGGCTGTAAACACATAGAAAGACTGGGGGTTGGTGCTAAAAAACTTCTCTTGTCCCCAAAGTTTTCTTTGGCCAACAGAACCGCTATGGAAATTTTTGCTTTTCATTTTTGGCAAGTGAAGAGTCATAAAAGAAGTACAGGCTGTGTTAGAAAATGACAGCAAACCAAGAAGTGCCTTGGCAGAACAACTCTCTCTAGGTGGAATTACTGGTTTGGGGAAAAACTCACTGCATCCAAATCCCACGAGCTGTAATTTCCTATCTGCAGTATATTGTTGCCATGGCAGACGAAGCCCAGACCTCATTCTCCAGTCCTTTGAAATCAGTGTTAGTGGCCCCTGTGAGGGAATACCCTGCAAGAAAATCCAGGGTCTGATTCTGCAGGCATTTGTACACATCCTAATTGCTTGCCCAAGCAGCTCTGCTGCTTCCCAGTGGGACGAATCACAGGTGCAAAAGTACCTGTCTGCATGTATTTGCAGATTCAGGACTTTGTGCTATTGCAGTAGACAGGAAACCACTGAGGGGAAAAATAAAATGGGCGTTGAAAGCTCAAATCGAATAGGTAAAAAAAAAATTTTGTATTCATTTTAAATTATTAGGGGAGATTTTAATTGTTTTACCAGGCCACGTGGAATTGACAAGACTGTCTTAGGGCTCACAAGGTTTTCTATGAATATTAACAGATGTCACAACATTGCTGCTAAGTATGTAAATGTAATTTCATCCATTACAGTAACAGCAAAGCTATGAGTTGCAAAATGCAAGCAATTTCCCAGGAGTACAGGGTTTAACCCTGTGGCTTAGTCTCCCCTTATTTACCAGACTGTTCTCCTATGGCAATGCATTTCCTTTTTCCAAATAGCAAAGAACAACAAAAAAAAATTACCTCTTGCATATTTGTATTTCTTTCTAATAACTATTTCTCAGCGGAGAAAGTCATAACTCCGCTATTTTTTAATGTCAAGTGAGGCATAAAGTTTCAGGGTTTTTTCCCTCAAACGTGTTTTTATTGACTTGGTACATCTGCATCATCACCTTTTCCACTTTCTTCATTTCTGTACTTTTCTTCTATTGGTTTCTGTCACTGTATTAGAAGAGCAGCATTTCACAGCAGAGTTACAGTCAGTAATTTAAAGACAGCTGAGGTGGAGATTTTTGTGAGTATTTCAATTATGGCTAACTGTTGGCTCTGTTATTGTCAGTAGGGCTGCCTAAGGAGCACTAATTGGAAGGTTTTCACCCCTTTATGAATTTAATTGCTTTGTGTATATTTCTCCTTAGCTAAAGACCTTCACAAATGCATGAATGTTGCATCTCCAGGATTTTTTTAATATATTTTTACAATATTCATATAACAAACAATATTTGTTTGACCTCATTCATTTCTCTACGTGTTATTGCTGTGTTATGCCACTGTGGCTGAGCACACTGCCTGGGCCCATACCCCAGAAATCACATTGGTTTTTGAACACTTTGCCCTAGAAACTGGAGCACATCCATCCAGAGCTTTACAGAACACTGTATGGGCTGGATATAGAGCCATGAGTGTCCATGAAGTTCCCACTGAGGAATGCTTGCCCTTGAATGTCCTGGTGCCCTGGTTGGGTGAGGACAGCTTTGTAGCCTCAGGGCTGTGCACCAGCAGCAGCTCAGGCTTTGCTGTTTTGTTTGTCTGTCAGAGGTGTGGACACTGTCTGGAAGAGATGCTCCAGCAGCACTGGAAATCAGGGAGACTGGGTCTTTGTTCAAGGCTTTGACAGACTTTGGTTTTTTTTCACCCTCTGTGTCAGGCTGCCAGGAGCCAGCCTTGGTTATAGGTGTGGATTCGTCCCTTTAGTGTCGTCCAGGCTGGGCACACACAGGGGTGGTTATCAGCTGAAATAGGCAAGGGGTGCCTCAGAAGATCCTGCTTGCGTCTCCTTGAAGATTTCCTGCATTCCAGAGAAAGCCTGTTAACCTCTGATTTGGTGGGGTGGCAGACTGCTGTTTTTATTAAGCTGACTTGCCAGCTAGAGTACATCTTTACAATGTCCACTGTATAAAGGAGTTTATAGATTCCTGTAAAACACCACGTGCTGGTATCCTACTTCTGTGAACAGCTTTGGGCTCCAGCCTATGTTGCATAGCAACACTCAGGGTTTTGTTAATCTGAACTCAAGTGATTCAGATTGGCTCTCAATCCTAGAAGCCCAAAAGTCCCAGAGCCCTTGAGCTTCAATAAGATGCCAACTGCTTTTCTAAAAATAGCCCAAAGAAGAGAAAAGATGCACCCAGACTAGGAGGTCTAAATTTCACCTTCAACATCAAGTATAGCCATCTCAGTAGGAGATTCCGTGGCTATGAGTTCCTCCTACTGGAAGGTCTTTTTCCAGCATCAGTATCTGTATTTTAGCAGCTGCCTAATAGAAGCTACTGCCCATGCTTCCTCTGCCAGCCTGCCTAAGAGTGTGCTTCCAAGCTGTGCTTAGCTTGTGTGGTCATCTGAATGGTCCGCACCCTTGTTGATCTTACTGAAGAAGTGGTGATGGAAAATGCTGCCCAGAAAGAAAATGGTTTCAAACCAATCACTAATCATTCTCTGCTGTCTCAATGCTGAAATAGCAATACTCACCAAGAGGCTACTTCTGCCAGATAAAGGATAATCAGCTAAAACATCTGTGTGCCTTGGAAGATTACCCTTGAGTGAAGGAGATAGGAAAATCAAAAAGCGTACATGAATGCAGAAAATATTTTGGCTGTGGCCTTCTATATTTTCAATGCTTCAATAGGGTGAAGAAGAGGCTAAAATACTTAATTTCTTTTTTGCCTCTTTGACAGTAAGACTAGTTTTCCTTAGGGTAACCAGTCCCCTGAGCTGGTAGACAGAGGTGGAGAGAAAAAAGACCCTCTCTAATCCAGGAAAAAGTAATTAGTGACATACTGAGCCACCTAAAAACTCACAAGCCTATGGTACCAGATGTGATTCACCCAAAGGCACTGAGGAAGCTGCTGGAAGGGCTCACCAAGCTGCTCTCCATTATTTCCCATCAGTCCTGGTTAACCAGGGAAGCTCCAGACAGCTGGAGGTTGGATGATGTGACACCCAGTGTCCAGTCACTAGTGGTGTCCCCTGGGGCTCAGTATTGGGGCCAGTCCTGTTCAAGATCTTTATTGATGATCTGGCTGAGGGGATCAAGAGCACCCTCAATCACAGATGGCACCAAGCTGGGTGGGAGCATTGATCTGGAGGGCAGAGGGATCTGGACAGGCAGGATAGCTGGGCCAAGACCAGTAGTATGAGCTTCAAAAAAACCAAATGCTGGGTCGTGCTCTTGGACCACAAAGCCCCTGCAGTGCCATGGGCTGGGGCAGAATGGCTGCAAAACTGCCCAGCAGAAAGGACCTGGGAGGTGCTGGTTGGCAGCCCTGAACACGAGCCAGCAGCATCCTGGCCTGGATCAGCAAGAGTGTGGCCAGCAGGACCAGGGCAGGGATTGTCTCCCTGTGGTCAACACTGGTGAGGCCACACCTCACATGCTGTATCCAGTTCTGGGCCCCTCACTACAGGAAACTCGTGGTGGGGCTGGAGAGAATCCTGTGAAGGACAGTGGAGCTGGGGAAGGATCTGGAGAGGGAGTCCAAAAGCAGCAGAGAATATTCTTTTAAACACTGCAGTCTTATAAACAAAGCCCAGGGAAATAAACTTCCTTTACAACTGTCAAACTCAGAGCAAATGTTCATTTTCTCATTGCCAAAAGCTTTCCTCAGTCTGAGAAAGTGAGAGAGAATGACTGCTATCATACCTACTCTTTGAACAATCTATTTGCAAGAATAGATAGGAATGTCACATTTAAAAAAAAAAAAAAAGTAGTTGGCTATTGAGGTGAAATAATCAAAAGGGCTGAAATAACAAGCACTGAATCTAACCCAACAGGTCAAGGGGTTAGTGGTACATTTTTTGACAAAGTAATCAGCTACAAAATTAATGCATCCCCTCATTTTTTTGCAAGGCCAACTTGTCTTTGAAGCTTAAAACACTTTTTGCCCTGTAAAACAGAGCAAAAAGATGGGAGATTCCACAAGGAAGCTGGAATTAGAATTAAAAGTGGAATTAGAATACAGTAATGATGCAGACCTTTGAAATAAATCTGAGGGAAGATGTAAGGATTCTGGAAGGGCAAGTGAGAAACTTTGCAGGGACGTTTCAGGTTAGGTGGCTGATGCTGACTGTCATTTTTGCTTGCCTTTAAGCTAAACCAAACATGGTTAACCAAGCCTCTTGCAGCCAATTCTATCAGCCAGATAAGATGTGCAGCACTTAATGTACGGTACGGTAGCTGATTGTGGATGTCGCTGGAGAAGAATGTGAGGCCAACTCATTTTTTTGTTATAAACTCTGATTGGGACAATTCCATCTCAGAATGAAGGGATTATCACTGCACCACTGATTGGTGAAGCTCTTTTCCCATTATTCAGGTTTCTGTGTGCAATTAAAGGTCTGTCCGATACCTATTGAAAAATCAGTGGAAGAATTCCTATTGATTTCCATTAGATTGTGTCATAATATTGGGCCCAGTCTTTTACTGCTTTGCTTTTGCACTTGGTCATCAGCACTCAAGTGTCAGCTAACAGAAGTCAAGGAGTAGTGGCAACATTTTCCTCACATGACTCACGAATGGATGTTTACAATAAAATGAGAGCATTTTGTGTTTACAATAAAATGAGAGAAAAAGCCAAGTTCTTATACAATTTATACCCCTTTAACTGCCTTCTGTCACAGCAAGTTGTCATTGTTTTTAATTTAGCAGATGTCCTCAGACTGGCAAGGTGTGCTGTTTCATCCCTGCTGGAAGTGTTGGTATGGTTCTTTTTAAAAATTTAAATATAAAACATCAAGGAGGTGGAAGGAGAGCAGGGGTTTCAAGCACCCTAACATCCACTACTGTATCTTATGTTTCCCTAACTCTCTCTTCAAGGTGAGCAGTCAAGATAAGCCAATGATCTGCAGCCCATCTAATTTGTTTTTCCATCATTTTCTTAAGTTGTCTTATGTGCAATAATCATTGCGGTGTAAGCGACACTGCTGGGAAAATCAATTCTTCCTCACTGAATAGAAAATAAATTACACTGCACTTGGATCACAATTGGTATTTTGTTTATTTTGTTGGACTTGAAGTTAACCACTGAGTACTTTGCCCAGGAAAGTTCTGAGTATTCTGACAAAGGCACTGCTTGATATAAACATTAAGGAATCTACTTCCGATCGAAATGTAATAAAAAATGCTTATGGATCTACACTGAATTTTCTGTCAGATGTTCAATATTACATCCTTGAAGACTATAAAGTCTCTGAATATTTATTAGCAAAGTAGAAGTCTATTCCAGATAGGCTTTGAACCATGCTCACCACTGGAGCATGTGAATAACTTCCAGTAGTACATCTGTCATATATTCTATTATTACAAGATTACTATTCCTCTTCTGCTGTTTATCTATAATTCAACCATAACAATGAAAAAGACTCTTATGTTCTCTACATGAGCACAAAGCCCACATAACTGATGCCATAGCTTTTCAGCCTGAGGATGAATGGGAGTTAGCAGAGGTTATCAGCACCTTGCATTGTTCTCACACCTCTAGGGTGTTGTACCATGGTGTGCCAAAAACCTCTTCAGTTTCATTGTATTTGATAAAATAAAGTTGGGACTGGTAGTAGTTACTTGGCTTAAATTTAACAAAAAGTTTTATTGGGGGGGGTGTGGGGGAAGGTAGCTGAGGGGTGTTTAAGTGCTTTAATTTTCCATGTGGCACTTATTCTTCGGAGCTGATGTTTGGGGTGTTTAGGATAAAACCCCTGTGATGAAAGGGGAGCTCCTCAGTGACCAGGCACCCTGTTAGTAAGACACTGCAACTTCCCTGAAGCAAAGTCCCTTTGGGAAAAAAGAACCCAACAAAACAAACACAAGGCCTAAAGGGGAAAACAAGGTGCCTGTGTGCACCCATCCCATTGCCCAAAGCCTGATTTAAGGTATTGGCACCTCCCTTGTTCCCCTCCAGTGGATAATCCTTGGCTGAGCACTGGGGTTAGAGAGAACTTCTGAGCGTTCTCCAACATCCTTTCCTAACCTACCCTGTGGAAAGACACTTTTCCAGTGATCTGACCAAGAATCTCTTCACCTGAGCATCAAATCCCATATATAATGCAGGATACTTGGTGTTTGTTTATCTATTTGGTTCTGTTCTTCCTGTAAATTCCTGCATTTATCTTCAGGGGGGAAAAAAAGGATTATTTAGGGGTTTTATTTATTATTTTGGGGTGTTTTTTTCCTTCTAGGGAAAAGGAAAGGGAGTCTGTGTTTGTGTTTGGATAACCAGGAGTATTTTTGGTATCCAGCTCTATGTACAGCTGTTCTGGGAGAGATACTGAAAAGCTGCAAGTGGATTCTTCTGCCATCTTATCACATTCAGACAAGAGAAGACACCCCTTGGCTTATAATGATAAGCTACAGCCTTGATCGATTTGATCTGTGCTTTTGTTCTTCTTCATAATTTGAGCTATTGATTCTATTTATTAAAACTAATTTAAAAAACACAAGCCCTGAGTGCTCTGCTGTTCCAGATCAGGCTGCTCCAGGCAGTCTGATCTGAAGCTAATCCATTCACTGCTGATTTATTTTCACTCTGTTTTCAAGCAGAGTTCTGTTCTGTGATTCATTTTTTTGTCCTGTTTCTCTGAGAAAAAAAGGCATTTTGTTTCACATGTCCAGTGCAAGCAGGGGGGGTTTAGATTCCTTTTTCTGATATATGAAGTGAGCTCAGGAAAGTTTACCTGACTCTTTTTCATGCAGGTTTTGTTCAGAAGGTGGCCACTGTGTGTTGTTCTTTGTTGTCTTAAATCAAAGCACTACCTTTATGCTAGAAAAAAAAAAGTGTTTGCTTAAATGCACCCATCTTGCCATCTTGGAGTTCATGGGACTCACCATGTTCCTAAACTAAGGGCCAGCAGAGGACATCTTTTCCCTGCACTGCCTGGGAAGTACAGGTTTGTCTGAGGGCTGGTTGACAGTTCTCTAAAAATCAATACTTTTATTCAGACTTTGATAAATAGAATGAAGCCCTTATTATTACAAATAGATTAAAAGAAGAGCCTTAAGGAGATAGACACTTTTCAGCACCAAGCTGGCTTTGAGTTTCTGGGCAAAGATCAGCATTTAGTGATTTTGCTGTATTTTACTTACTGTCGGTGCATTTTGTTAGTGACAGTCTTGGCCTTCTTTTCCCCAGTTTACCACAATTATTTAAATCTTTAACCTCCAAATCCTTCCGCTAGTTCAAAGCTGTCTGAGTGTCCTGCTTGGGCAGGGACTGCATATTGTTCCTACTGCATCTTTCAGTGTTTGCTGCTGTAATGTATTCTTTCCACAGTAAAAAAAACCCTCATAGTCAGTTCCTAATTTATCCTGAGGTCTGCTTGGTCATCCTCACAGTCTAAAGCCTGCAATTTCTTTTGCAGTATGCCAGAACTATCAGCTGGAATCAATCAGGCAAAACATAAGCCTTGATATTGTCATGAAGGAAACAGGTACAAGGTAATATAGAGTAATATCCTCTGAAGCCTTGCCCGGGTTTTGAAAACACTGTGCTTCTCTTCAGAATCAATATGAAAGATGGAGTCAGTGTTGCTGAATATTTCCTTGTAGGTTAGAAATGCCCTATGAAGAGCATTAGGAAGATATCTTTGTTGTGACTTGAGATCCACAGGTAGATTATTGATGGGGTAGTTGCTACAACCAACACTTAAGCAAAACCACAGTTGTTCAGGTACAGCAAGAAAGAAACTCCCCACAGCTTGGTTACAATGTGGTCTTGGCCCAGACCTTCACAGAGATGTTGTGTAGCCAGAAAGCATCTTCTGCAAGGGGTCAGCAACTCAAATTTGACCCAATAGCTCCAGCTAAGGCCATGCTGTTTCCAGTTTCCAGTTTCTTGCCCCCAGGTCCCCAGGCAGGGTTACAGCCCAGCAAGGGCAGACCATGGTAAGTTTTCCCTTCTGTCGGAAGGGACCCCCTCCTTTGCCTGCTCTGTCCCTGCAATATCAGCTATGGCTGTAAGTGAATCAACTGCTGTGCACAGCAGTTCTTAGGAGCTGCTAAGGGTAGCTTAAAAATTGGGTAAATATTCAAGATACGTTATCACAATACTTCTTCTCCAAATAATTCCAGTCCAGGGGGTTGCCTAGAATTTGTGTTGAAACATCAGTCCTTGCACACCCTCTCCAGGACTTCTGTGGACCTTAAGCATCCCTTTTAACTTTCCATGCCAAAAAGTCCCAGTCAAATTGGTTATTCCTCTTACAAAAGCCGTATCGTGTCTTTGGTCAGCTTTAGTGCCCTCCTCTTTACTTTTCCCAACACCCAAATACCCTTTTTGAGATGGAGGGGGTCAGAACTGCACCCTGTGTTTTTACAGTAGAGAAGGGAGAGGAGGGTTTTAGAAAAAGAGTGCAGCAAACAAGTGACACAAAACCCTTAAGCATTTCGAGTGTTATGAGCCTCAATTTGCCTTCTAGTCCACCTCCCAAAGAGGGCCTGGGGGAAGAGTAAGAGACAACCTGGGACTTTGCAGTGGCAGATCAACTTGCCTGCTTTTAGAAAGATTATCAAAACGACCTGGGAAAAAAAGTTTGTGGTGAGCTGAAACATTTTTTTCTTTTAATATTTCCATTATTAAAGAATGCTGAAGTGTTCTTGTCACATTTATTTTTGGTAGTGTCTTGTGGAGCCAATTCTGTGCAATGAAATAGGAGTCTGAATGACGTGCTGAAAACATTAAATCCTATCAGCAAGTGCCATATCTGCTTGACTCTTTTTACCCAGTTTTATGCAAGGAGATGCCTATCACAGTCATTTAGAGAGCTGATGACACAGCCAACTCAAGAAAGATGATGGAAGGTGTGTAGGAAGGGGGCAGAAGTCTCATCCACTGAGGTTAGATGTTGCAAAGAATATATTTTCCCAGGCATAACTGCTAAGCTCTTTCTTAGAGGTCTTCCATAATCTGCAGTTGTGCCACGAGCAGGTCGAGTTTCTCCCATCTCTATTTCACTCTTCTATCACCCTTTTTAGGAGGAACATGTATGTTTATTATTTTTAAGTGCTCCATAGAGGGTTCATGTTTGAGAAGCACTCTAAAGGTGAGAGCACGAAGCACATCTTTATTCTGAACACAACCTAGCATTTCAGTGGCCAGTGTGGTCAAGGTGGCCTCTTTCTGAAACAATAACACTCACTTTCAAATGCAATAAAGATCCGTGCCTGACACCAGTGCAAGCTTTGGTCCTGTATCTTACTGAAAAGAGATCCTTCAGTCTTAAAGGAAATAGTAGAATTAGTATTTTTAAGGATAGGTGTGCACTAGCTGCCCTGCTGTATTTAGTCAGGAGCATCATTTTAATATGTGAAAATAAATCCATGGCTAATGGAAGGTAGATAGACAAATTCATCTTTTTTCAGTGGCAAGGTAATTCTTACTAAAATAATAGGAAAATTCAATTATTTATTTGGTTTTGTACAAGGAGAAGTAAGGAGAATTCCTTGCTTTTTCATTCCCTACCAAATTGGTGATGTCTATGGGGAAGAGACCTCAATAACAGAGAAAGGCTGTGAGGGAGAAGAGATACTCTCAGGAAAGTGCAGGACAATATTGGAAGAGTACAGGCACCTGATGTCCCTGTGATTGTTCCCCTCAGCAGTGTCCAAGAGATGAGCTGAGAAAAGTTCTTGGCATGGGGGCTCTGTGACTGGGAAGAGGACCAGTGATATGGGAGTGTGTGGTGAGCCATGGCAGTGAATAGGAATGTTTACAGAACTTGAATAAAATGTGCAAAGTGCTTTAAAGTGAGAGGACTCTGAGCTCCTTTGCAATTACAGGACCCTGTTTTTCACATTAATCTCATGGGTACTCCCGTTCTCAGTGTGCTTTGTGGTTCACCCCCTTGCACATGCAGCAGCAATTCCAGGACCCAACTTCTGTGCCCCTGGAAGAGTCAGCAGGGACATTCAGATCAGAGCAAGGCATGACCAGAGGAGATTTCCTTTTTTGCATGGTGCTGGCGTGGCCAAAGTTGGGGATTTTCCCCCTTTGTCACTTTTAGTGTTGCTTCAAAATGCATTTAAAATTTAAATGTGTGCTTCAGTATGTAAAAAGAAGTGGCTTCTCCACTTGCCACCATGGGGGAGAGGCAGGAAGGTGTAGGACAGGCCCAGTACATTTCTGTATTTCAGGAATGCCCTGTTAGCACAAGTCTAGCTGGTGCCCTGGGACAAGCAGAGTAAGTGCTGCTTGCCTCTGGGACTCCTCCTTCAGGACAGGCTGTTTTCCAAGAATTCCAGTTGAGTTAGATGTGTTTGACACTCACACTGCTCTTTGGAAAATACAGCACATATTAGATAGCAGAGAGAATATTTACTTTTGCTGAGCTTATATTCAGATACAGAGGCAAGAGGAGGACAATCAAGTCTCTAAGTGCTGTTTCTTAAACAGTTTCTGGCTGCTCTGGCATTGGGAGTATCTGATATCTCATTACAACTTCAAACAAGCCTTTGCATGTATCCAAATTAATCCAAATATTTGGTGGGGACTCTGTTACTTATTAGACTGTGTGTAAATTAGGGAATGTAACAACGAGTGTCTTTCTTTTTTTTCATTAATATTCTGGGATATTTCAGCTGGGTCTCATTAAGCAGGATAGGTACAGTGCCTATGATGATAAGGATGAGAAAGGAGATAAAAAGCACTCTAGCTGTTTCTGATGAATTTATCAAGATAAAGTGACACAAGTAAGTTATTTGGTGTTTTGTTATCCAGTGATGGTTCAGCAAGAAGTTTTGCAGAAAAGCTTACTTTTTCTCTCACCTTTCCTAAGGCATCCAACACAGAACTGAAGGGATTTTGTCCCTGGAGAATTTGTCTCAGTCAATAAAAACAGCGTCATGTATGGTGGGCCTGCCAACACAGAAAGTCACAAAGTCTTAGCAGTTAAAACACTACACACACAGGACACTTGTCACCTTTCTGGTACGACCTCAGACAATGAACAAACCACTGTTCTCTCCCTGCTGTGAAGTCAGATCTTTTTTGACACATTCTTGGGACAGGAAGAGAGTCTAAGTGACTGGCTGTGTGTGAGCAGGGTGGCTATTCTTGCACTGAATCAAAAGCAGGGGGAAGAAAGTTGTGAAGACAATACCTAAAAAGCCTCCCATCTAGTTAGACTGTGGACATCTTCCAGAACCCTATTTGCCTTGACAAGTTGCCCATGGGAAAGAACACAAAGTAAAACATTCTTTTTGCAAGAACAAAATACCCAGTACTTGTACAATGCTCCTTTTGTTAGGGAAATATGCAGAGATATTAATATAAATAGATGTAACACCAAGAATGTGCTCAGAGTGAATGAATTTTTAATGGCTCCTCCTCACCAAAAAGATGGTTGCAGATATCAAGGTCAGATTTTAAGGAAGTTGTACATTCATCACATGCTGTACATTTCTCAAAGGCCCCTGTGAGTAAGCTGTGAGGAACGAGGACGTGCTCTTCTAAAAGTAGCATAGTATCTTACAGGATAATCAATACTAATAAAAGTATAGCTATTTGTAAAAATAAAGCAATCACTATTTCCTGGCTCTCTGTAACCAAGACAGGATAACTTCATTCACTTGTGTTATTTATCTTGCACAGAACACTTTTCACAGCATGCCTTTGACATTAATAGAAGCAATTTCAGCTGTGCTTTCAAGCTTACTGCTGGCCTTTTTTGTGGGTAACTCATTCCGAGCAGTTAAACTCTTCCCAGATACAAACATGATAACGGTGATTCTGCTCAGAGGCCCTAAAGAGGACTTGTTTGTTGCAGTTTGTGCTCAGCAGCAAACCCTTTTTCAGCAAACCCTTTTTCTCTGTGTGTAGAGGAATCCAGAGCTCCAGCTTTGCTTTGCTAGAGCTCTGGGTAAGCTTAAAGAAGGGAGGAGATCCTTCCTGCCAAGACATCATTGCTCTGCCTGCTTCACCTGATGTCGTTTGTGTTTGTGACATATCCTGTGCAATACTGGTACTTGCACCTGAATCTTCAACAAAACTGTTTGTCAGGGACTTTACAAAATGAGTTAACACACACAGGCAGCTGGTCTGAATAATCACAACTCTAGTGCCTCTCCAGCTTTGCCTCAGTGTAAACTCAACCCAACCTAAATACACTGAAATAACTTCAATAAGTGTAGACCATTAAATATCTCAGAACAAGTAAAAGTCCTGGTGTTGCATTCCTTTCCCTGACTGGGAGTTTTGCCATCTTCTATTTTCTTTCTGTTCCTCTGTATCCAGATTCCTCCCACCCTACTCGAGCAGAGCTATTTAAAAAGCATCTTGGAGCTTTATTTTTAACTGGCTGCACGTGTGGGATCAGAAGGAAGCTATCTGCTGTGCCATGGGGGGACGTAGCAGTGCTACTGAGGACAGCGTGTGCTTTGTCCAGCAGTAAAAAGGGTATCAGTGCTGAGACTAAACATGCCATGGCTTTGGAAAACTAAGTCTGGGAGGAGGGACAGTAAGTTTTACAAGCCCATTGCTTGACCACTTTTACAGTCTTTTAGATGATCAGTTGTTTTTTTTTTGGTTTTTTTTTTTTCTCACAACAGTTTTCTGTCCCTCCTCATCTCTCCTTATCAGCTGCTAGCTGCCTAGGGGCACCGTGTGAGATTAATTAGCTGACCCAAGCAAGGTCCTCGGGGAAAAACAAATCCCACAGCAAATGTGCTGTGTGCCTGTGGGAGCAGCATCACAGCTCTGCTGGGGAGACAGGCACGTTGTTATCCATGCCATGGTGCTGTGGGCACTCTGCAAGTGAAATGCCGACAGGACACTGGGGGTGTGATCTGGAAATGCTTTTTGTGTCTGGGGGGCATTATTACATTGGGTAAGTGTTAACTAAATTTAGAATAGGGATGCAATCAGTACTATTAATTATCCTCCTTTTAACCAATCTAATTCCAAAAAGAAAAGGAAATTGATTTTTATGGGAGGCCACTGATAAAGATTAAGGAGTGATTCTTCATCAGCTGCTGAGCTTATTGCCTTTTATATTCAGAGCTGCAGAGCAGACGGACATCACTAATAACTTTATCATCACAGTTCTAATTGTATTTACTTTGTCTGTACAATACTTTAACAGCACACAAACCAAGCTCTTCTTTCTCATAGATGCCCTTTACATCACTCCCAGACCTGAAGAGATTCCCAAGTAGCAAGAAAGGAGGACACATTCCCTCCCAGATTAACCCCACATTTTTCAGTCAGATAGACGAATGCTTTTCCCTTGTATTGCTGAGCATGATGATGTTGTATGGTATGGAATATCCCCCTGGTTAGTTTGGGTCACCTGCCCTGTGTCCCCCCAGCCTGATGCCCACCCCCTGATGCCAGGCTCCTCATTGCAGGGGGCAAAGTGAGGAACAGGCAGCCTCAATACTCTACGTGGGTCAGCCAAGGCTGCAAAATCTGTGTGTTACCAGTTTGGGCCAAAGTCTAAACCACAGCACTATATGAGCTGCCATGAAGAAAATTAACTCTCTCCTAGTCACACCCAGTCCAGCCTGAAAGATGGGGGGGATCTGTATTTTCTGTCTTCTTCATAAAATGCACATTGCCTAGATTATCCTTGGAATGCTCACCTTTACCAGCTTTTATTATCCCACAGCAGGAATAAACCAGCTGCACAGTCTAGATAACTTCTTTCTCAAGCATTTAAAAGGGATGAGCAGCTGACTTTAAGCACATTAGGTGGATGCAGTGATCAGACACTTCAATCCAGATTGTGCATGTTAGCAAGGGATTACGGTCTTTCTCTCATAAATCCATTTACATGTGTGTGAAGTAAGGCCTCTCAGGCTCTCAAACCCATGGATCATGTCTCAGGTGAACAAATGAATTGCAAAGCTCTTTCTCCATTATTCAAGTGTGCCTGTGCCATCAGGTTCCACTCTTTGAAATGAATCTGCAGTTACATGAATAGGCATTATTAGAAAAATACTCTGCTTGGATTTGGTTTTCTCTTGAGATAATGCCATATCTGACGAGCCAGCAGGATGGTAGAAGATGAATTTTGTTGCTGCCTGTGCCATTCCTCATGATCCTGCTTTACTCAGCTTTATGAAGTCCCTGCTTCAGGATCCCGTGGAATTGAGGTGACTAATACAAATCTTTCCCCATTCTTAAATTAAAGCCTCATAAGTGTTGGAAATAGCTTAGCAGCATGATGTGAATGCACTCTAAAGACTTTAAAGCCAAAAAGCAAATAAACCCAAGCTTTTTGCATTTAGCTTGATGGTTTTTGAAGCCCAATATTTTAGCATCCAATTTGTGAGTCTTGTACTCTTTTCTGCATGCTGTTAGGAAAGGGAAAACATAGCTTTGTCTGAAAGCACCTACAACCTACTTAATGGATTCCAGAGATTTTCCATTTAGGCAACTGATTAGGAAATATACTTTAATGTTCACAAATATCTACATATGCCCCTTCCCAGTGAGATGTTCACTAGAAGCAGACCCTAGTCACAGTGAAGTCATATGACAGGGTGAACCCATTTCAGTGAGCTGGAGGCTTACAAATGTTCTTCATAAATTTAAATTAAATCGCGTTTAGCTCTAAGGAATCTCGTGATTCATTCTAGTGAGAATTAGGACAGAAGTTGAGGGCAAAAGTGACACAGATCAACTGATTTACACCATCTGGGATGTGGTCTGCAGTATCTATTTGTCTCCCACTACAGCATGAAAAGCAAAATAATCCTTCACTGTTGTATTGACTAATCAAGCAAAAACAGGGGGAAAAAAACCACCAGGGTGCAGGATCTTGTTGATTTGTGCATTTAATCAAGAGCACATTAAATAGGTCATAGAATCATTTTGTCTTTCCCTGATGTAAAGCAAAAATTCATCTGTTGCTTGTACTGGAACCTCTAGCACATCTCCAAAGCAAGAAGCAAAAACAAAGGAACAACAA
This sequence comes from Rhipidura dahli, assembly GCA_013399225.1. Classification (NCBI taxonomy): domain Eukaryota; kingdom Metazoa; phylum Chordata; class Aves; order Passeriformes; family Rhipiduridae; genus Rhipidura; species Rhipidura dahli. Next base: position 378,640 of record VXAC01002371.1, on the reverse strand, counting down.
AGAAGCAAGAAAAAGAATTGCAGAGAGTAAATTAAATTTCACTTAAATCTTTGTTTGATGAAATGCACATTGCTGCAGAGGATTAGAAGGTGATAGCATCAGTCTATTAGCTCAGAGATTAAAGCAAAAATGTTCTTCAAAATCCTATTACATTTTTTTCTTTGGAATCAAAGTTGGTGATTTAGCATTATGGTCACTGAATCTTTTTGGCTTTTATTTTATTTTCCTTTGGTCTTTAAGTTATAAAGTTTATGGTATCTGCTCGATATAGTTCATTTTAACGTCAAGAATTTGCAATTTACATGAGGCAGGGAAGATAATTCTACAATGCAACACTTTTCTGATTAACTGTGTGTGACTTAAGTAGATCTGAGAAATGAGTTTTAAAGAGTGTTTTGAAAGACCTAAATTCAGCCAGGCTTTATGATGCAGAAATTATTTTATTTTTTTTAACCAGTCTAATTTCTGCCTCTCAGTGCAGCTGTTTGTTGTGCAAGATTATTGCCAGTGGCAGGGGGGAGGCCTTTGCCAAGGAAGGGGGCTGGGAGGAAGGGACTCTAAAGCGGTGTGGGAGCAAGTTCTGGTGGAAAATTTATGCCAAGGAGCACCTTAATAATTGTTCAAGAAAACAATGGGACCAGGGTCTGAGAATTCATTTGATGAACAAGTAAAATACACCATTCTGCACATAAATGGCTAACCTCACAAATACAGTGTGGTTACATTGGTTTCACTTCACAGGTTTCCTTTCCACTTTTTTTTCAGAGACAATTAGCAGAAATGACCTGTATAGGTCCACTTATTTTTATCTTCTAATTTAACAGGTCTTTTTAATCACCCATACCTTGAGCACCAGATATTTGAATAATGACATACAGTCCTCCATCCTTTCATGATGAGGTCGATCTCCTTTCTGTCACTGGAATCATGTGGGGCTGGATGGGAGAACATTAATTTTTCCGGAGATTTTTTTCCTTCATGTCTTATGCTCCACCTGTCTGAACTACTTCAACTGAAGAAGACTCTATTTTAAGAAAAGATCAATAAATCTCTTCCTAACTAGAAATGTTAGAGGGTTATTCAAGAACATTTTAGCAGTGCCTGCTAATTTCTGTTCTTTGCGTCATGTCCTCTACAGGCTTTGAGATTAATTTGGCACTATGATATTTCTGTTATACTGGACACAGCCATACAGAAAAAAGATGTATTTTTATTGTTTGTTCTTCATAGTGATATCAAGTGCAAGTCATCCGTGTCAGTGGCTTCATATCAAATGAGACCCCAATCTTTTAAATAACCAGGTTTAGATGTCTCTGTATAAATAAACAGCTCTATACTTCTGCCCTAGTCCTGAATGGTCCAGCTTCAAATAGAAACATTTTTTTAGCAGCTTCATAATTGAGTTTACTCACACCCATTCATGAGATAAACAAAAATGATATAATAAAGAGACATATTAAAAATGAAAAATGGAAAAAAGCTGTGGGAATTTTGCATACTCAGTCCAGAGAAATACAGAAAGTATGAGTATGATTGTAAAACTGGAGCGGAGAGATTCAGTTTCTACCAATAACTCCTCAAGAGTCTCTTTCAACAGATATTTAAGTCAGGATTTAGAAACCTCTCCTGGAAATCAGGGCATGTATTGAAGCTATGTATTGACTTGAATCTATCCTTTTACATAGTGAGTAGCAACAGTAAATATTTCCATTTTTCTGTTCCCAGCTGTTCACACAATGCAGGACAACCATGTCATTACCTGGGGCTTGCTCCCTTTTCCCATGCTTCCTGCTCTGTCATTTGTTAAGTTTTTGGTGGCTCCAGCACTGGAGTCCTGTCTAGGACTTTCTCATGCCTTGTGTTGGGCACCTGGCCCTGGGTTTTCAATTTCACACCATCCACTGAATGTTTAGGCCTTTCAGTGCTTTCCTTGCTGTTACCTAAGTGCCAACATAAATTTTTAGGACCAAATACTGCATCTCCCTCTTAAGTACACATTTTTTAAAGGAAGCTTTTGTTTACTTGCTTCTCTTGACATGAAACATGCTTCAGCAAAGATGGGCTGTATTCATTTATTTGACCCTAAAATAGTGCCAGAAACAAAACCAAGGAAATGCTTTCCATTTATTTTCTCCATGTACCTCAGAAAGAATTGGTACTGAACAGCCAGTATCTCAAGTTAAGCACAGATTGATTCTTGGAGACTAATTGGTGAGATTTATTGACAGTAGAGAATTTGGCTAGTTATAAAAGACTCCTACTCATTATACAGCTGGTAATTCAACAGGTAGCTCATTCTAATTTTCACTGTTAGTTATGCCTTTTAGTCTGACTTTATGCAGCTTACTCAGAGATGTTTAAAAATAATTAACCTTAATTTTTTTTAAGTGGAATATGAGATTTCGGCTATTAAACTTCAAATCTGTTTTAAGTGCTCCAAGGGCATTAGACACGTGGATCCTGAATTCTGGCACCTCATTAACACAGGACCCAAGGTCTGATTTTTTTAGTTCTATGCAGATGTGGATTTTCTCATATCAGTAACCCCATCTTTGAATGAGGTTCCCTTCTTTTCATTAGTTTCTGTATCAGACTGTAATTTCTTGTTGTGGCAAAGCACAGCATAGGCCAGCATTTAATTAGAAATTGCAAATGTCCCTGTGACCCACGCCTGCAGAGAGAGGATTCTTTTTAGCCCATTGCCATTAAAAAAAAAAAAAAAAAAAAAAAAAAAAAAAAAAAAGAAGATCGGTGGCTTTTCAAACAAAGCCCTTTTTCTAGGGCTCAGAAATTAGGCGTGTGTTTCTACAAAGCAGAGTTTAAGAGAGATTTCAAAGGAGATGAAAGTTAAAGGGTTTCCCGGTGGTTCAGCTTTGTAGCACTAAGCCTGCCGGGTGTTCTGCAAGGATCCATTGTGCCCGTCCCCTCTGAAGGCACAGCCGCAGCTTTGCATGCATTACATCAGCCCTGTTTGCAGTCGGGTTTTACAAATTGCCTAATCCAGGTTAGGCCTTTTCTGGAAGCTCTTTTATCCTTCTAACATTTGCATAATGATCTCAATACTGTAATTCTTGTGTGACAGTGTGTTGAAGCTCTTTCTGATTTACATTAATGATAGTACAAGAATAATGAAATACCAAATTGACTTCATCGTCTTTCAGGACTGAGAATACCATAAATTTCAATGTTTAAAAAAAGTGTGGGACCAAGTTCACTCCTGGTGTAACCCCAGTGACATCTCTAGAACTAGGTGAGGCGTGCATTGACTTTGTCCTGCTTAAGAAAATATTAACTCATGAAGGGAGAGATTCCACTGAAGACCTACAATTAAAAAATGGGAACATGTCACATAGGTACACTGACAGAACAATCATTTTTTCCTCTAAAACTTTGATTAAAACATGATAAACTCGCATGAAAATTGTCAGCTAATCATCTGAAATAAAACATAGATGAGGATTGCATGAATACTTTATGTGAATGTTAAGAAAGTCTCTAGTTTTGAGGTATTGTGTTAAAATTTGCAGGACTGCACAGCAGGTAATAGCAGGCTGTGTTCCCATTTCTGTCCTCCTGCAGCCCTTACAATGAGGCAGCATATGAGCTGAAAGGGGATCCCAAACAGCCATGCAAAACCAGTTCTGAGATGATGAGAATTTGGAGTGGTCTGGCAGATATGTTCACTGAGAAAAAGACTTACATGGTAATTCAGAAAAATACTCATTCCCATTTCCATGGAAAAATAGGCTAAGAAACTGAATCACAGGATGTGATCTTTGTATGTAATGTGTTCATGTGTTTAACATGGGTGGGATTTTTTTTTTTTTTGAAAGAGAATAAAACATCTTTTAAAAACTGTCTCTCCATGCAACCAATATTATCTGATGTCTTATGATGAGCATGTCGTGTTAATATATGCACTTGTTTGTGCTCACTTCTTATCAGTGATTAAATGTGTGAAAGAAAACAATTATGCAGATAACACCTTATTTCTCCAAGGAGTAGTAGAAACCCTATGTATCATTTGCTGAGAGCCATCAGAAGTTTTCTCATCCTCTTTGTTTATTGTGATTAAAGGAGATTACTCCAGGTTAAGAAAAAGGCTCGTGTGGTATTTCAAATGGGCTTTCTTCATAAAGCATTTTCTGTGACCTTTAAAAATGATAAAAATATTGTTCTAGTGCACGTGTGATCGAGTGTTCCAAAGTCCCAATTGTGTGGCACATTATGAGCTAATTAGAAGAGAGACTGTGAGAAGCCATAAAGTTATTAAAGTTGCAATGATGGGAGACAGTAGCTGGCTCCTTAAATTATCTGTGTATCCTGCATGAGCATGGATGGACCACTTTACAGCCTTGACTAAGCATCTCATCCCAGTCTGGCTCCACAGGGCTACTTCATCCTGTGCTTGAGCATTGCTCAAAAGAGCTGTTGAGATGAGAGAGATGCTCTTCCCTCCCAGCAAACAGAGAAGCTGCAAGTCTGGATTTCTTCCTGAAGCAAACAAGGCAATGGCAATTGCTAATGGATGCTTTTTCCCCTGAGGAGCCCCCAGTGCTGTGCTGTAATTTTGGATGGTGCAGCCAATGCCTTCAGCCCAGAGACCATCCTTGTGCCTGTGAGAAAGGCCTCTCCTGTGCTGTTAAAGTTACTGTGCTGTGTGTAACTAATCACCCCATTTTCTCTATTTTCAGGAGGTTTATCCTCACCAAGATGAGAGTCATTCCCAAGGGAGCTTTCGCAGGACTTGTCGACCTAGAGAAAATGTACGTATTGTGTCAATATTTTCTAGGAAACAGCTATTTTACTCCAAGCAGCACTTTCTGATTGCAACCCCTCTTACAGCCTGTGAGCAAGCCCCTATCACTGAGTTTCGTATAGTTTTATCTTTCTGTTTGAATAAAAAAAATTGAATGTTTTTTTATTGACACCATGTTCCAGAACAATGTTGTCATAAATACATTTTCATATCAACAGTCAGGCAGGCTTCAGGCAAAGGGCTGGTTGAGCATGGAGTGTCATTGCAGTTAATAAATACACTGCCATAGCAGAAGGAAACTATTATTTTGAAAGTTATTTTAAGAGTTTTGGAATGAAGCTGTGGAAAGACCAGGGAGGAAAGAGCTCTTGTTATTAACTGGTCAGCCAATTCTCTTTTCACTAATGAATAAATGGGATTGTTTGGTGCATGTTCAGAGGCAGTTGGCAGATGTGTGAGGGAAGTTTCTTACAGGTGATAGATCCAAAAGTCTTAGTACACAAAGAGTGTAAGCAGCTCATTTCTGTGAATTGTAGTGATCAGCCTGGAGATACTATTATGAGCACCTTTGATGAACAGAAGAATTTTACATTCATTAGTATGTTATTGTGGAGGTATTGCAGCTCCACCACTAGAAGGGAAAACCCTTAGTAACATGTTTCCCACTTCTCTTTAACAGCAGAAAATCTATGGCTTAGCTGGTGCTAGCAGCAGAAATTATAACCCTCACTGTCCAACCTGAACTATTCTGCCTCGTGTATGATTTTTCTGAAATATTACATATATGGGCAAAGCACAACATTTGGCTTAGAAACAGAGCAGCACTTGCACCCTGACAGGAGAGGATCACAAATGGGCTGTTCACCCAAGAGGAGTCTGCGTGGGAGTGGGGAAATGTACTTAAAATGCAGTACCTTTTTCAGTGCTCTGTGTGTGTAATGGCAAAACTCATAAGGACATTTCTCTGCATTATTTCTACCCTTCTCCCTTGTACTCTTGCATGAATCAGGGATTTAGCAACAAGGTGATGAGTCCTGCAAGGGTTCATTTTAGCCTAGTCCTTAGGGAAAATCATTGAGCACTTTGGACTGTAAAGTGGGTTGCAAAGTGCATTGTGGACTGCTTCTGTTATCTTTAATTACTCAGAAACCATATGTCAGATGTGTATGAAGGCACTGAATAAGATGTCTCTAAGTGGTGATTTACTGTTAACCAAAAAATTTACATATGGCAATGGGCTCAGTTTGAAAATACATCCATCTACTTGTAGTACCTGGAGGAGAAATGGGGACAGTCAGTTTATAGCAAAACATCCTTGAAAATAAAAGTGCGATAAATATGTAAATGAGACCAATCAACATCAACAAAACTGTGGTATTTGGAGATGATATAGCAAACAGATAAAATTTGAAATAGCTCACAAAACCTAAACCTAACCCATAAAACATTCATCAGAAATATTCGTGATAATGTAGGGACAAAAAAAGCGGGTAATCAAATAATAGATTTGCATAGAAAAACACAGCCTTTGTATGAAAGCCTTTTTACTCTTGCAAGATCATGCACAGGAAGAAAGATTAAGCAAACTGTAGCCTATTTAAGGAAAACAGCTATTAATAATGTGATACCTCCATATGGTAAAATGTGGAGGGCCTGATGTATACAAATGAGACAATCCAATGTAGTGTATGCGTGCGCTCCCCTGGAACTGAGTAGACTAAAAATGAAGAGTGACAAGATTTCCTGAATGAATTACTGAAGAAAAACTGTAGCCTCTGCAGTCCAGCATAGCTGTTCTCGGGATTTTTATCGCTAATGCATCATTCCTAAGTGTGTTTCTGAGAACGGGGTAGGTGTTAAAGCCCAGAATTTGGAGGGAAGTGCTGTTCTTTGGAATCATCCAGAGGGTGGATTACAAATTAGAAACGATGGTCAGACGCCGTCTTGGGCACAGCAGGTTATGGCCTGTGTAGGACGCTGGTTCAGAGAGTCCTTTGGGAAAGAGTCCTTAATAAAAATGTGGTTTGGAAAGGCTGGATATACTTCAAGAAGGAGATCTTAAGAGCACAGAAGGAGTGTCCTTATGTGCTGAAAAATGAGCTGTTGAGGATGAAGACCAACCTGGCTGAACGCGGAGTTTTCTCAGGAACCCAGGGAAAAAATAGAGTTTATGACCTTTGGAAAAGTCAGTCAACTCAGGAAGAATACAAGGATGTTGTTAGGTCATGTAGAGAGAGAATCAGAAAGGCAAAAGCTTGGTTAGAACTCAGTCTGGCCCCCACTATGAAAGGTAATAAGAAGTGTTTTCATAAATATATTTATGATAAAAGAAAGGCCAAAGAAAATCTCATTCCTTTAGTGGACCCAGGGGGAAACCTTGTCACCAAGGATGAGGAAAGCTCTGACAGTATTCAATGCTTTCTTTGCCTCAACTTTTAACAGAAAGAGTGGCTACCCTCAGAACATCTCCTGAATGGAGGTTGTAGCCAGGTGGGGGTCGGCCTCTTCTCCCTGGCAGATAGGACAAGAGGAAATGGCCTCAGGCTTTACCAGGCAAGGCCAAGGTTGAACCAGGGAGAATTTCTCCACTGAAAGGGTTTTCAGGCATTGGAACGAGCAGTCCATGGAAGTGATGGAATCACCATCCCTGGAAGTGTTCAAGAAAGCACTGGATGTGACCCTTAGTGCTATGGCTTAGTTGACATGGGGGTGTTTGGTCAAAGGGTGGACTTGATGAATTTGGTGGTCTCAGTGACCCTTGAAAGACCCTTCCAACTCAGAATATTCTGTGAAATATCTGTCTTTTCCAACCTTAATGATTCTATGACTCTAAATTAAATCAGAGATGAGTCCTCCATAAGAATCCTAACTCTGTTATACTTCCCTTCAAAGCAAATGAAGGCTTTTGAATACAGTGACCAAAAATTTCTGGTTTTCAAAGAAAGATAATTCCTTGATATTTTCCTGCTTTCTCTATGCGTTTTAGTACCTTCTCAAACACACACAAACTGCTGAGGCCCTTAAATAGATATATTTTGCCAGAAAATGTTGAACACTTTTCAGTCAGAGTACCCAAGCCAAGTCTCACTTGTTTTCTATATGGACTGCCCAAGGACTTTCTGGAATGGACACTAATGACCATGATTCATGATGGAAAAAATAGTGTGACTTGGAAATGTTGGCATGGAGCTGTTGATCTGACCTCCCTGGTGAAGCTCCAGTTTTAGTTACCAAGACAATGTCTTTTGGGTTTCATCTGATTTTTTTTTTAATTTTTTAATTGTCATTGGAATACTTTTGTCTTTTTTTTTTTTTTTTTGAAAGAAGGAAAGACCATTTGAACCATTTTCTAGTTTTTCATTATCTTCTCACCCATCTAAATTCCTTCAGTTGCTGACAAAGTATGAAATGATTGTTCTGCAAGCTGTCATATGGTGCTGCAACATCCTGAAGTATGTTCTAGGAGAAGGATCTTTTCTTCTTAAATAAAATGTTTAAAGTTGCAAAATAAACTGACAGTCTCTAATTATCAGAGACTTCTCTTACCAAACATGCAACTTGAATTTTCCCACAGAAAACTCTTTCAGAAATCCCCAGGTCTGAGGAACAGACTTGCCATCTTGTTGCCAGCAGCTCCCCAAGCTCTGCACAGCTCTGGATTCATGGTAATTTAGCAGATTGGTGTTCAGGAAAGCAGATTGGTTATTCTTGCTACATGTTTTGTCTGCTCCTAGGTCTTACTCGACTGGAACATGGCAGTTCTTCTGGACTCCTGCTTAACCAACTTGTTTACACTCCCAGAATTAATTAACCCTCCAGTTACTAAATTAAAAAGCAGCCCCATGCAGGCACATACCTGGCAAATTAATCTGACATGCTCTGCAGCAGCCACATCATCCTCAACCTGCACAGAAAGTGCTTAATGTGGAGCAGAGACAGAAGCAACAGTAAATCTCCCTTTTTCTGTTGCTGAGTTTTCTCCTGCTGCTACAAGGTGGCAAAGTAGATTTGTGCATGTTGATCTAACAAGGCCTGATTTGGGCATCATATTTTAAGGAAGTTTGGTCTGATTCCATTACTCTGTGCAAGCCAAAGAGGCTTCATGTCTGTACCCTGAGGCACAATCCCCTTGAACATTCCTCATCAGTTATTTGTTCTTTTTGAAGGGTTTAAACTAAAACATGCTTTGGTTCATCATTTGCTCTCAAACACAACCTGTGTGCAGCCTAAGGAAACTCAGCTGTGAGGATGAAGTACTTCTTGAAATAGAAGATGTCACAGAGGAAAAAACCCCACCATTACTGGCCCTGGGTTTTTTTGGGTGGTTTTTTTTTTGGGGGGGGGGGGGGTTTTTTTGGGTTTTTTTGGTTTTTTTTTTTTTTTGAATAATTGGAGCGGGGCATTTCTTTAACAGATGCTGGCAAAGACACATTTTAAGAGCATGAACCACGGTATGGATAACATAGCTTAATGAGCTAAAGCTTTAATGAGCTCTGGAGATCATGGAAAGCTAAAGCTTTTAGGGTTGAGGGAATCCACCAGAGCTGACACTCCTGGAAACTAAAGTTTTCTGTTTGTGGAAGTCAGCAGCTACCTATTGCTTCCTCATGAATTTGTAGAGAAAAATAACCCTGAATCATGTTTTTATTCAATTACTTAGTGCATTCAAGATTTTCTGGTTTTCTCTCTGTTGAGGCTGTGGATCCAGTGATAAGTTTCTAAGGCCACAAGCTGCTGCTCTGTGACCTAGTCACACAAGCACCAGATTATTTCTCAGACAACAACCAACCTGATGGATGATGCTAAAATCTCTCCTGTTTGCCCCTGTAGGCTAAAAGGCAAGTCACACTTTCTTTTGACTCAATTAGATCATACTGAGTTACCTTTCATATTTTATCTAAACTCAAAGGAGTTACTTGAAAACGGTGGAGACCAAACAAAAAATTTTGAATCAAGGGGTGTCTCTATTTCTCTGTCTGAGGCAGGACCAGAGTTTTTGGCTCGATTCTCACCTAGAAAATCTGGCAGAATGGGAAGACTTTACTTTCTCTAGCAAGTTTTAACAACCTGGCAAATTGATGCATTTATCATCCAGACCTTCTTCAGCAGTAGCCATCAAGGTGCCTGGGCTAGCAAGTGGCTAACCCATCCCATGTGCTCCTGAAATCAACTTCATTGAGCTCCTGCACGGGGCTCTGTGACGTTTGTCAGCGTAGAGCCCAAAGACATGGGAGGGGGGCAGGCAGGAATGACCCAAGGACCAGCAGTCTGTGTCTTCTGCTACCAAGAAAGCTGTTTAGCATTTCACAGCTTCTCCAGTTCTTCTTGCACAGTGCAAGCCTCATTTGTGTGCTGCCTCGTTTGATATGCAAAAGGCTGGGCTTAAATAAGTTCATTATTCATGAGAAAATGGCTATGATTCAGTGTGGACAAGATATTTGGAAATTTTATCTAGTCAAACTTTCTACCTTTTGTTGCACTATTTGGATAAACCTGCTATTTCTTTTTTTGCAAGCAGAAAAATGTGGATTTTTAGGATGTGCAGTGATATATAAGTTAAATAGTGCAGGCTTATAAAAGTATTTATTTACATCCCTAAGGTGAAAGTGGTACACAGACCATTCTGTGTACCAAAATACATACTGAATAAGGTAAAAGTCATCCTTTGGTAGCAAATACTTCAGGGTACATTCTCAAGGTGCAACTTGAGATGGATACTAAATTCTAATTTACATTATAGGAACTTCTGTGTAACATTTTGCATCTTAAGGGCAGGCCATGAAAATAAGTATGCTACTTAATGCATTTAAATTAGTCTGTGCGTTTTCTCTCAGGGAACAGAGGACTACTGTTCAAAAACATTAAGGCAAATAACCAACACAGGCAAAGAAATTCAAAATCCAGGCTGTTATCCCAAAGAATAAATGTTTGAATGGGGCCATTGCTGTGATGTGGGGCTTTCCCTGCAGCCCTGGACAAGTCAGCGGGCTGGTGGCCAATGAAAGCAATCACAGGAGGCTTCCTGGCTCCTGCAGCTGGACTTGCAAGTGCCAGATGCCCCCACCCCACCTGACTGTCCGTGTCTGATGGTGACCAGTGGGTTGGAACAGGGCTCTTCCCCAGTGGAGGGGTTGGTGGCTCTTCATGCCTCCGACTCAGCAGCAAAATCACGTAAGAAATCTTGTCCTCTGCCAGACATGCCTTTCACAGCCCTGCAGCAAGCCAGGGTGTGCCAGTCTTCCTTTGGCCCCTCTGCCCTTTGAGGTGGGTTCCCAGAAATGGGATGGGAAAGGCAAACAGCCACGGGAGCTCCTCTCAGGGGTCCTGTGTCCCGTGGTGGTGGAGGAGCTGGGTGGAGCAGGGTCTTGTGCCACTGCCTCTCCGTACGGCCGTGAGCTGCTGAGGTGCTTCTCCTTCTCCATCACTTCAGATGACCCTCCTGCAGCCTTTGGAAATGTCATCCCCTGGATAGCAACCTTTTGTGTTTGGTGTGAATGTATAGGAAGGCTGGTGCTCTCAGCTCAGATTATTTCACGGCAGTAGAAGCTGTAACTTGCGTTCTAAACATAATAAGCAATTAACGACGACTAGGTGGCTTTATTATAATCTATAAACCTTTTGCTGCATCATCACTTGGTATTCTGCTTTTTCCTGCCAAAGCTTGTCCGTGGAAGAGATCCTCCACTTGCAGTTACTGTTGTCATCCCTCGCACAATTACAAAAACTGAAGGAGAAATTTATTATCCATGTCAGCTACTCACTGCCAATGTCAAAGAGCAGAGATTTAATTACAGTTTTGTTACGTTTCAGGGAAAGATAATCTGATCTCAGTCTTTTACTAATGCTTGGGTGGAACAGAATTACAAATAAAGTAAAAACCATTAGAAGAAGAAGCTAGGAAACGTAAAATCAATTAATAGTGTCCATATCAACATTTTCTATATTTTCTATTCAAAAAGTCCCAGAAAAACACACTAATATTTGCATACTTTAATTGAAACACATTAGAGCACAAGAAATAAGTATTCCATAATTCTTTTTATGTGGTTTAGTATCTTGATGCCTGCTTTCTTTGATAAAATAAATTTAGAAAGGGAAAAAAAAAAGAAAATACATTTTGTCATTACTTGCTTTTGTTGAGCAAGAACAAGCCTTGTGGTAATGAACTGTTAGCAGAATCTTTATTTGTTAACTGCATTGGTGTGAAGCCAGCATTAAAGACTGAAGTATTTAATGGGAGAATCATCTTGCACATCATTTCAGGTCCCTGTTTTACAGCTGTCTGGACAGAGAGAGAGAAAGAAAAAGGGAACCAACTCGTCTGAATGTATGCTAAATGCTTTAATGCCTCTCCCCAGTGACATATTGTTCAGATTACTTGAACTCATAAAACATGAAACGTGGGCAAGTGCTTGTGTGAGTTCCCACTCTTTTTTAGGAGGAAACTTTGATCCAGTGTTCTTCTGCCTTCCTCCATGCAAACAGAACAGATAAAACAAAGTGCATGCTGAATTAAGATAGCCTTTTTGCATATATAAATGTAGGTTCTCAAGCAGCCTCATTCATCCAAGATGATATTTGAGGACGAAATGCACAGTTCTTGAAGTAGGTCTCAGCCCAGTGGTCAAAAATAAAACCAAAAACAAAACAAAACCAAACCCCACAAACAAATATAAAAACCACTTCTGCAATTGAAAATGCTGTGAATTATCAAGATTTTTTTCTCAATTTGTAAGATCATTTCTCAGTTGGCTTGCCCTGCTCTTATGCTGGGCTTCCCCTGCCACCAGGAGAGCAAGAAGCTGTGCCAGACGGGCTGGAGGTTCAGCATCACATGGAAATTTTTCCTTCCTCTGCATCATTAAGTTTTGCCAGGCAGCCCCACTCCAGGTCCTTGCCTGAGAGGCATGAAGCTGATTATTGTGGCTGGCAAGCCTAGTGAGGAGCCTCAGAATTGATGGCCATCCTGTGGTGCAGAATTAATCCCATAATCTTTCTTCTTTTCTGCCAAGGGTATGTTCACTGCATGCTGAGGAGGCTGCTATGTCTGCTTTCTGTCCAGCTTTTGGACATTCATCTCATGTGCTTTTGGGTGGGTTTTTTGTTTCAAGAGGGAAGGATGGAAGCTGGCAAAATCAAAAAATTTTCCCCAAAATCTGTCAGTTCTTCAGTTTTCATCTCTTTCCTCCAGAAGAGTCACTCTATTTTGAAATAAAGGAAGTTTCAAGTTGTATTTTAAGAGGAGATTTGTGTGTTTTCAAGGTAGAATAAATGACCATCTAAGTGACTTCATAAATATAAAAATACATATTTACTAATTAACATAAAATAGTTCTTAAGGTGGCTGAGTGGTACATTTATTAAATTTATGTGCATATACCACAAAACTAAGAACTCAGAATTGCTGGTTCAATATACATTTTACATTTTCAAATATAACTCATTGCTCATACTTGGCAAAATATGTTTTTTCTCATGTGTGTGTCAGAATGCTGTCCTGAATTAAATAGTTATCTTTTTCTTGACAAAATCATTATATTCATTCTAATATCCCTAAACAATTTGCCAAAAAAATTCCCTCTTGTGTGTTAATTACATATTAACTCCAAAATTTCTCAATAGAATTCAAAATTAAAATGTACTGACTTGAAAACAGAACTGCTAATACAAAACTAGGTTTAAAAAATAAAAAAGAAAAAAAAAGGAATATTTTTAAGTATAAAAAAGGTTTTTATAGGTCTTTTTCTATTAATCATGCTGAGTGTATTGTAACTGTACCAGTGAGTGAGTGCAAAAGGTGTGACCTCCTTGAAATTGTGCCCAATTTGCTCTAAATGGGATTTTCCTCAATATTTATTGTTGCCACTACTAAGTATTGTTTGTAGAAAGAAGAAGTCTGACACCAGATAGGAAATGGCAGTTCAATTTCAGGAGGATTTCAGGAACAACTTCCCATATTAATTTTATCCAGCTTTTCTGTTTATTTTAGGAATAATGCTAGTGGAATTGGCATGTTGCAATGAAGGAGTGTTTCCCATTGCTATACAAATGCTGATATATCCCTCAGCATTTGTGGAAAACAAATGTTGAGATGAAGTCAAGACATTTATTTTCTAAGCAGGAGATGTTGATTCTCTGACAGCGTTATATTGCACAGCCTTTATTTTTATTATGCCAAATGATTGATGTGGATTTAATCATTAGTTTGATGGCTGCTTTGCTCAGTGGAGAGGCAACTGAGCATTTTATCATTATTAGTGAGCTGTGTTTTGATTTTTCTATCAAAGGCTCTGCTGGCCCTAATTCATCCCAGGTGTAAAACCAGAGATTCATTTTGCCCATTGTTTGTTCTGTGACCAAGCCAAGAACAATTTGCTCACAAAACATTTGTGAGTGACTATTTGTTTCGATTTCTAAAGCAGGAACTTGGTTTGGATGAAGACTTCCATATATGTGTGTGATTCTTTAAAAACAAGGAAGAGTGATGTACCTTTTGTGACTAAACTACTCACCGCATGGCAGAATATATATACTTACAGACTTAAAAACATGCATATGTGAGGGTATATACATAGAGAGTACTCTGGGAAAGATTTAAATTGCTAGGATTTAGAATGGTAGACAGATACAAAGCCAGAAAATATTTTGAATGCTTGGGGAGCCAACACTACAGATGGAAATTACAAATGATTCTGAGAGAAATGCAGAAAGCTGGAGAACTCTTGGTGTCTGTAAGTTTTCCAGTGCAGTCAGCAGAAGACTGGGAGCTGGGGTTGGGGACTTTGACTTTCCCAGAACCTCACCTCTGAGAGCTGCTGATGCCACTTGCTGAAGGAAGAGGTCCAAGATAACGTTTCTGGAACAACTGTGGGATAGTTCATCCATATGGAGAATATACTTTGTCCACCTCATAGGGTGCTTCCTCCTCTGAGGAGAAGAAATGCACATAATATATAAATAGGGGGCTTCTCAGCACAAACACCAGGAATGGTCTCCCTGTGTGGTCTCGTGCTTAGAAAGTCCTTCACTAAAAACAGGAATAATGTAGAATTTCATGTGGGGACAGAATTAAACTGGTTTTTGTTATTTGGAAGTATTGTTTACATCTGTCTTGCTTTCCTGCTCAACAGCACAAAAATGTACATCTTTATCTGGAAGTGTTTATCCTTTGTAGTGTAATTATGAAGCAAAGGTGCTCATTAGACATGCCTAATCCCTTTGTCAATCTTATCTTTTATTTGGAACAAGGTTTTTATGGTGATCTGTTTTTCATCTTTATTCCCCACATTTTTAAGGCTTCTTATGCTGGATTTTTAAGATTTATGCTTTTCCCATCTGTGCTGTGAGAAGGGGTGAGCACGATACTGCGAAAAGAACGTGCTTATTTATTGTTGCTGTTCCCAATTAGATGAAGCTCTTTAGGAGAGCTGGCAGCTGCAGAGCTCCCTGGAGGAAGGGGTGTGGGGTTTCTCCTTTGCAGGATAAAGGGCCCGTTTGGAGGGCAGCAGCTTGGAGGGGCTGCAAGTGGCCAGAGTTTTACAGATCAGAGATGGAAGTGTGCCACTCAAGGACTGCCTTGGAGAGCAGGGAGCAGCCCCAGGGGTGATGAAGAGGAGGTTTACAGGAGGCCTGGGCAGAGCTTACTGCCACCAGGAATGGGCCATCGAGGAGCTTGGCCATTCAGTGTTTAGGGATGTGCTGTACAAAAGATGGGGACAACCTTTTCAGCAGGGCCTGTTGCAACAGGGAGAGGAGTTATGGTTTTAAACTAAAAGAGGTCGATTTAGGTCAAGTATCAGGAACAAGCTGTTTGCTGTTTGTGTGCTGAACCCCTGGAATGTGTTGCCCAGAGACGTGGGGAATGACCCATCCCTGGCAACATTCAAGGTCAGGTTGGACTGGGCTCTGAGTAACCTGTAGTAGATGTCCCTCAGGGCAGGTGCACTGGATGACCTTGAAAAGTCCCTTCCAACCCATACTCTTCTATGATTCTATGAACTCCAAACCTCCAAAGGCACTGCATGTCAGGGTAGGGAGGATATAAAATCCTCACAGTTCGCTTCCAATATCCTATAAGGTT
The DNA here is from genome assembly GCA_013399225.1 of Rhipidura dahli. Lineage (NCBI taxonomy): Eukaryota > Metazoa > Chordata > Aves > Passeriformes > Rhipiduridae > Rhipidura > Rhipidura dahli. Next base: position 362,801 of record VXAC01002371.1, on the reverse strand, counting down.
TTTCTGCTTTGAAGTTAATCATCCTAGTTGATATTCTAATAAAAGCTGCCTTTTTTGAGCTTAAAACCCTTTCATCCTTCCTTGGGACATCCTGTGCAGAGGAAGGTCGAGACATATTGCCTCAAAACTCATGACTTGAAGTGCCCTCACACAGCACTTTTCAGACTGATTTGTCATTACGTTGTCACCACATCCTGGCTCCTCCATTCCCTGATCCTGACCCTCTGTTTGGGCACCCAGGGCTATGAGCTGGGGCTGGAGGCACATTTGCAGCAGAGGAGTAACCTCCAGGGAGGAGCAGAGGACAGAGCCAAACGGCAATGAATTTATGCAGAGGAAAGTAAATGGATTACAGTTCACCTGTGACAGCCATGTGCCCAGGCATAATTGACAACACTAACTGTTTATTTAAAAATAAGCTCGTCTTTGCCTGTGTTTCTTGGTAGCAGACTTAAACACTCTAACAAGTAAAGTGGCTTTTCACGAGCCTTCATCTGTCAGTATCAAGGATCCTGTTTTGTATTCCCAGGACCCAGAGCAGCTCTGAATAGCACATTATATTTCCATCCTACTGTGCTGCCAGGCACTGTGCTTTCAGGGTAACAGATAACATGTTAACAGCTGAAACAGGCTGTAAAAATGAGGGGGGAATTGTGTCAGCAGTGGGCAATCACTCAGGTCTCCAGAGGGAGGCCTTCCTAATGGGATCTCAGCTAAGCACTAGCACAGGCTGAACTCCCAGGGAGCACCTTCCTGTGAACTGGACAGTCTCCTGGTTTCAGGAGCCTTTCCCACGCGGGGAGACTGATTTCATATTGACAAAAATCTAGGACATACTTGTTCTTGATTTCGATGATGTGCAGTCAACATCAGTCCCAGCAATGTGTCAGTAAGTTACCTTTTTACCTGCAGCTCTAAGGATGCTTCTGCTCCCCATATTTTGTGAATCTGTTGGCAGGCTGAAAGCCCTCTGCACTCAAGTGGCAAAGCCCTCATTTGCCCCAGCTCCTCTGGTTCACAGGAGGGTGAGTAACAGCAGAACAATGACCATTCTTTGGGGAAGAGCATCTCTCTTCCTGCTGTTATTCACTCTCAGTAGCCTTTTTCTAAAATCTGTGGAGCTTACTCCAGCTCTTACTCCAGCGCTGACCTTGTCTAATCGTATTGATTGTTCGTAACTGAAGGCTAATTAGGAAGCGAGTTGCTATGGCAATCCTTGAGTCATACATATAAAGAGAAAATACTGCTAAAACCACTAGTGCATGGTGACTATTAACAGAGTTAAACAAATTAAAAAATATAATTCATTCAGATATATGCTGGAATTCAAATGAAGACCTAATATTCAGCAAGGAAGTTTTCCCCTTGCTGCCACATTTTCCTTGTTTGTGGTATTTTTTTTCTTTTATTTGTCAGTTGAATGAGTTATACATAAATTTAGGACTAAATGACAAAGTAGGCTTTGGGTTGTTCTCCACCCCTACCCGGCAGCCCACACAAAATATGTCTCAACAAGTTTCCTGTGGCAGGAGAATGACTCAGGCAGAGGGTAATAGGACTTGGAACCCCCCAGATTTCTGGGTCATTTGTTCATATCCAGTCTGCATGTGTGTGATGAATGTTTTATTTTCACATGGGTAGGCTGATGGCTGGCATACCGTGAGAGGGTGATCTCAGCCTGTGCCCTCAGGAGATGGTGATTCATTGCAAGCAAAGGCTGCTACAGCTGGTTGTCAGCAGCAGCAGCCTCTTTTGGCCAGACTTTGAAATGGCTCTGCAGCGGAGCTGGGGTCTCAGTGGGTATCCACACTCCTTTGTGGAGCACTGTGGGGAGGTTTGATTGCCTTGGCTCTGCTGAGCCTCAACTGTGGATAAATGGAAGATCTTGCCAGCCACATCAATAAAGTCTTTTTACCTTATTTTTAACTAAATGTGACATGAAAGTAAATCAAGTGCATTCACCCCTGTTTAGTGGGGGCCTTCTTCCTTCTCCTTTGACACTTTTCTAAGTAATCATGTCACTGTCAAATCTGAGCTCTCCTAACAGATCTCCATCTGCATGTCTTTAAGGAGCAGGATGTAAGAGCAAGCATCCTGCTGCTGCCCTTCTGGACACTTGGAATGATGAGGCAAAATGTACCTAGGAGAGTCACAGGTCTAGATGGGAGATAGTCATGCCCTGAGTTCAGCTCACAACCTGAACTCCGGGGGAGTTCCTCTGTCCCTCTCAGTCTTCAGTGGATGAATGTCCTTAAATTGACTTCAGCAGCACACAAAGAAAAAAGTGAGGAGAAATTGAGTCATTTTGTAGCATTAGTCTTTTTTAACAGGTCTCATAGATAAATATTCTCTGTGTGGCTTCTTGGGACTTGCATGCTCACAAAGGTTCAGATGTTTAACTGAAAATAAGTTATAAAATTGATTAGAAGCCTGTGCCAGTTGAAAGAATAAAACAACAAAAAAACCCAAACAAACCCTCCCCCCCCCCCCCCCCCCCAAAAAAAAAACCCACCAGGAAAAAAAATCATCAAAATATAGAATGATATTTGAATCCATTAGGATCAACTGAATCCAAAACATCTGATCCGGGGCTTTGTGTGGTCCTGAAGTTAAATAGGTGCCACTGTCCTGACCCTGCCATTTTGAAGCACCAATTACATTATTCCAGTAATTCAGCCCCCAGGGCAAAGGCAAAAATTAAAACCCCACATACTCAAGCTGCTGCCTAATCTGTCCTCACCAAAGGCATTCACATGGGGCACAAGGGATTCACCTGGGGAATCTCTTAGCCAGAGCCACACTGCAGAGCCATCTTGGAACAGATGGAAAGATTATAATGCAACCCTATTACCTTTGTGCAGAGGAATGTGGTGTGTGCTGGTGCTGCTGGTTGCTTTCTGCTTGCTGTGTCTTTCTGCATGTAAGATAAATGCACTTCTGTCCAGGGATCTGGTCCAAATTCAAGTAATTTCAAGATAGAGCATCTTTCAGAGGGAATTCTGATCATGTTCCATAATATTATGTTATATTTGTTTCTTCAGTTTCCTGTTAAAACAATTCAGAAGCACGTGGGGTTTTGGTTTGTTTATTTTTTTATCTGATGGGAAAAGAAGCAGTATAGCATTTTTTTTTAATTTTAAGTCAGTATTTAACATGCAAAAAACATTCCCTTAAATCTGAGCTAATTTGCTCTCACAGGACTGCCATTAAGTTTGTGTTCTTCTGTGTCCTGTGTATTGAGCCGTGCCCTTGCTAGAGAAAACACTTATTCAAAATTCCAGGAAAATAGGCACTCATTTAAAATGTAGAATATTCATGTAAATACAGATCCTCTATTAAAACCAATGGATTTCCATTCCTTCTGGTGCAGACTCTGAAATCTCCTTCAATCTGAGCTAAAGAAATGAGAGTAATCAGAAATGATGGATTTAATTTTTTAAGTGTGTTCCATCAGCATGACTTTTCCAAATAGTAATTTTTGTGGTTTGGGATCTCTTCAGGAATTTTTTTCCCCCCTTATCAGCTGTATTTCTCAAAGGGTTTTACTGGAAATACAAAAAGGTTTTGCCAGGCTTGAGTGCTGTGAAAATACTGTAAGTTCCATTTTATTTACATCAATATAGGAAGTCAGACTTAAAAAATATGACAAGTATATGCAATACAGCTCAGGAAAGGAATAGACACATCATCTTCTAAGGAAAACATGTTTTTTTTTAATTCAAACCACATTTCTTTTTCAGCCTCCTTCCTTAGTGCTGTGGCTAGGGAGGAAGATTCCTCTTTTCTCTTGATGAGGAAGGAAGAGGTAATTCTAAAAAAGATTTTTGCATCATCTCTATCTCAAGCTTTCTTCTATGCCCCCAGTCAGAAATGGCCCAGGGCAGGGGAGAGGACAAGGGTTCCCAGGCAGATCAAAGCACTCTTGCATGGGAGGAACAGGTTGTTCCCATGTGGAATTGCCTCTGGCTTCTCAAGGGTTTTGCCTCATTCCTATGGAATGGCTTTTCCTGAGGGCTCCCCATCTAAGGGCTGGGTCCAGCCTGAGAATTTGCTTGTGAAATCCCCACAAGAGCAGAAAGCCTTTGTTTGTCTGGTGCTGCTCCAGCCCGGTGGCAGCAGTGACCCTTCACGGCTGAGCAGCCTCCCTGTAAATGGGGTGAGATGTGCAGAAAGGCAGCTGCTGCCTGCTCTCAGCCAGTGAGAACCATCCCGTGGCCACAGGTTTATCATTTTTATTGCTTTTATTGGAATATTGTGTGTATACACATACAAACACAGAATCATATTATTATATTGAGTTTTGGCCCAACTTTTATGACATCTTCCCTTCCCCCTGTTAAGACTTTCTTATCTGTGTGCAGCCTTGCAGTGTTTGCTGATAAAGGAGGGTTATTTCTGTCAGAGAAACTCAGGTGGAAGCATATGATTTTCCAGGGTTTCACAGTGGACAGCTGTTGCATTATTTGTAGAATAAGACTCTGGGTATTTTGATTCAGGCTCCTCTTTGCTGCCGCTTGGCAAAAGAGTTAGGAATTGTGTGTAATTCCCATGTTTGCATGTCTCCTCTGCATCCTCCAGTATAGAACAGATTTGGGGTTAATGGTAACTTTTTCTGCTCATGATGGAATCATAATTAAATAAATAAGTCTCGTTTCACACTTGTTTAGTAAAGCTTTTGATTTAGTAGCTTCTTGTTGGTGCTTGTGTTTTGTCTGGCAGTCTGTTGCAAGGCAGGGGTTTGGATTTCGCTTTGGAAGCATAAAAGAATATTCTTTTTCCTGGTTGGGTAATATGTACTCATAAAAACATTTATGCAGTGCCATCTTAGCTGAGCCTGATGCCAAAGCTCAAGGATAAAGAGTTTGCAGGGTCAAGGCTTCAGTTAGATACAAAACATAAGAATATTAAGTGACTTTCATGGAAGAGAGGAATGAATGCAAATAGAAAAGAGTAGACAAGGAAATCTCTGTGCTGGAAGAGGATATTTCACAGGGAGGCCCTAACACTGAATAAAAGAAGCCTAAATCCTTTCAGGAGGACATTTGAAAGATGTAGTGCATGGTGCTGGCAGCTGTTGGATGATGTCTATGTTCATAATTGGGTTTAATATTAGGCAGTGCTAATATTTTTCTCATGATGGGTCAAGTCATGGAGATTTATTTTCACTGAAGTGTATGTACTATGTGATTTGCTCTGGTGAATAATACTCAGTGTTCTGGGGAGATTTTTAATGCCAGAATTGAGGAAGAAGAGGGATTTTCTTTTAGAATCTCCTCTCTTTGCTAAAATGTTCAATTGTGCTTATCTGAGGCACTTGCTTATTCTGGATTTTCCTGTTTCTGCAATGTATTGGAATTAGTAATGAACTGTCTTCCAGAGTATGTGCTTCTTAAAGCATTTAAAAACTGTCTGCTGAAGTATCTGGGAGCATCTGCTTCAGGATGATCTGTTTGGAAAGGCTGTCACTAGACTTTGGTTCTGGAAGCCACATGTTCTGCCAGTCCAAGACAGTCTGCCTGTTGATTTTCCCCAGAATTTTTTTGCCCCACTTTCTTGTTCAGCTGCTCTCCTGAATGATTGTCTCAAATGTAATTTCTTCATCTTCCCAGGTCATCTCAATAAACTATTCGTCCTTAGATGACTACTAAAGCCAAGAGAGGAGTAGTAAAACGTAAGTGGCAATAAATGCTGCTTGCCCATTTCCATGGAAGGAGTTACAATTTAGGAATATCAGCATCTCTGAAAGAGAAGGTGCCTTCCTCAGCTGAACACCCATCTTTGTCTGCCAGCATGGTCTCAGCATCCTCTGGAGCCCATCATGCCTGAGGGGGAAAAGTGCCATTGACAGAGTGGGTGTTTTTATTTTACACACATTTTTCTGTCTTCCTTGCAAGCTTTCATAGTCAAAGATAAAATTTAGATAACTGAAGCTGGAGGCAGCAGATATGCCTGTCCCAGGGGCTGGGGGGCACTGAGTTCTAAGCCCCATCTCTCTGGGCTGCCTGTGTGGAACCAGATTTCTGGGGAAAGCTGCCATTTCCTACAAAGGCCCTTTTTCTTGTTTGACCCTACAACATTTCGTGCATTTTCAGCTTTGCTGGCAATAAACTGAGTATAATACACTCCCTCAGTGCTGGAGTATGAGGAGATATCTATGCCCCCAAACTGTACTGATTATAAAATCAATTCTTCTAATGATGTAGCTTCGTCTGTTGGATCTGGTTGTTATCAGTCCCAGTTCTGCAGACTAATTGTGTGCTTTTTCAGATTAGAGAGACCAATTTAAAACCGTTACATGGACAATTAATTTGATGCAACCAAACTCTCCACAGACTTTCATCTGGATTGCTGGCGTGGTGCTGAAGCACCGACAGAAATAAAATCCCCTTTGCTTCTGTCCGCCTTGTGGAAATTTGCATTTTCTTTTTTCCCAAGCCTGCAGGGATTTATTTCAGAGCGTGGTTTCATGCCCTTTGGAGAAGACAGGAAGGCACAGCATTGGCATCTCCTGATAATCTCCCTCAAAGGCTCGTGTAGACACACCACCTGGCTCCACTAAGGGTGGAATCACTATTAGCTTTCAGCTGGTTAAATGGGTGTTCCACTTATTTAGTGAGGCCGGTGCAACACGTGTGTGTGTGCATCTTCAGCAGAGTAAAGAGATGAAGAGAGGAGTCAGTCCTTGATTTCATTTCTGAAACGTCAATATCTGCTAAGAGATATTACCCTGTAACTCCCCGGTGTTCAATAAATCGTGGTAGGGAGACAAGTTTTTCATGTTCACAAGGAAAAGTGACAGGAGAAAGTGTCAACTATCTATTTTTAAAAGGTCAAAAGTTTCTAATATTTTTAAGAAAAATGGCTTTTCCTTTGTAACCTGTTTAAATCAATGTAGTAGCATTTTGCTGTCACTTTAGAGGGAAGTTTTCAAAAGTAGATTTCAGACTGGCTTGTTTCTGATCAGGCTGAAGAAATAAGAGCCACTCTGTGCATGACAGAGAGACAGAGGAGACAGAGGTAGCCAGGTGTTTAATTTTTCAGTTCAGACACGTCTCAGGGGCTAAACCCAGTGAATGCTGGGCAGGATTGCCCGAGCAACACCACATTGCTGCCATTTACTTCTGAAGCTTGACATAAATTGTGGCATCAGTCAAGCCACTAAGTAAAACTGACCTGGAAAATTGCTCTAAAGGGTATTTATATTTAGAGAAATGGGGGAAAATAAGCATTGTTGGCCTTTTTTTCCCTTCTCTTTTCCCTTAAATGAACACAATGCTGTTGATTTGTAGCAGTACAGAGAGCACAATAAGGCCAGCTGCTCTGGGAATCAGCACCTTAAACCTGCAGTATCACTGCTGATTGCAGGTACCTATGGAGTGAAAGAGAAGCATTCATAACAATCCACAGGATAGCTGTGCCACAAAAAAAAAACTGCACCAAAGGCTAAGGATAATGGGCCAAAAGACCCAACTATAAGGTATCACAGGAAATACAAGGTGAGCAGATCAAGTGTGCAGCCCATGTGTGTACCTACTCTGGAAGGGAAATTGAGGAAGGCTGCAGGAGTTCACAGGGACTGAGTCGCCATCAGGACCCCAGAGTAGGGCTGTGTGCCTGGAGAGGGGGAAATCCCTCCTTCACACTCCCTGTGGGCAAGGTGAACACACCAAGCAAGGACCAGAGAAGCCTTGGCAGACAGGGCAGTCCCCTCTGCTAGTCCACCACAGGGAGAAGAAATGCAGCAATCCATAAATCCCAAATTTACTGTGTGGCCATCACACAGCCAAGCTCACCAGGAGGGCAGCAGTTCCTCTGTGTAATTCCTGCTGCTGGAATTACAAGGTCTTTGTGCTCAAAGTCCCACTGTGTGAGGGGCTGATGCTGCTCTAAGCTGCTCTTCTGCCTTGTGCATGCTCTGCTCTTCTTTTGACAAGAGTTACCACTTACTGATTGCTGTTAACCTTCTGTGTCTGTACAAAGGCACACATGCATAAACACACCTTTTTTAAAACACATTTTAAACATATACATTTTAAAACGTATTTTAAACGTGTATTAAAATATATAAGACATACTTCTAAGCAGGGGAAGAAATTACCCTGTACCTTATCCCTGTGTGCTCTGCTCTGATCCTGAAAGGAATTGCTATCATAAAAGACATCAATTTCCAGTCTATTAGTATTTTGAAATTGGAGACAACTTGGCTCCAAGATCATTAATTTGTGAGTTTAATACAGTCTTGGGGATTTTTTTCTGTAAGATTTTGGTTACTCTAGGATACTTTTCTTTAGTGGACTACAAAGAAACTGCCATGAACTCTTAAGTCCCTTGCCAACAGAATTGTTCAAAGGTCATTTCAATGTATCTTGATTTTTAGGGGTTGCACTCTGAGTGCAGCTGGTTTGAAGAGGAATCCTTCCTAAGCGTCACACTGGGCTCTGCCACAGATGTCGTGAAGATGCACCCCCAGCCTTGCCTGAGGGCAGCTTTGCAGGCAGATTACACAATCTTCCATCTCTCTCCCTTCTAACACAGGCTCTGACTGTCTGCCACACGTGGAAGTGATACACTGCAGCCAGTTGATGGGGAATGGGTAATAAACATTCCAGTTTGCTGCTTTAGGGGCAAATTAGAGGAAATCCCTTAAATATGTGACGTCACATCTTAGAGTCCTACATTGTCTTGGCAGAAAAATAAAAATGGTTGTTCTTTGTGCCTTTGTAAAATGTGTTTACTGAATGCTTTTCCATCTTTTAGTCTGTATTTGAGTAAACAACTTATGCTTTCAAGGATCACTGATGATTTCAGTACAACTCTGCATGCAGTGAGCACTAAGCTCAGGCAGATGTCTAAGCACTTTGCAACCAACTGGGTGGTTTGGATATTTGGGGTTTTTGTAAGAAATTGCCCCTGACTGTTTAGCACACCATCTTTTCAAGGGATTGCCTCTTTTAGAAGTGATGATGGGATTGCCAGCTGCGTTTCCTGCCATAGGTACCAGTAGCACTAATAGTGTCATTCATTCCAAGCAAACAGTGTAATAACAGCCCCATCTTCTCTCCTGATGACATATAATCAGATATGCATTATGAGCAATCATCTCTTTGTGTGTATTTATACTGTAAGACAAATCACTTGCACAAACACTAGCCAGCAATGCCTTTTTTCTCTTTGCAGCTGCTGCCTCAGGTATTATTTGTTCTCCTATGCAGAGGATCTGAGTGTGCTGAGCTGGTTGTTTGATGTGAGCAGCAGTGGTTTGCACTTTTAATGTCATAGATACCTGTATCCAAGATAGTGGGTTTTGGGATTTCCAGGAGAATGTGTGCACTTTTTGCCAGGTGTGAGTAAATAGTTCACACAAATTATGCAGCCAAACCCCAGATTAGTGCTGCCTATTGTCACAGTGTGTGACTTATCTCCCAAACAGAATGCTTTTATTTTATTTATCCTTCTTACCTGAATGACACTCTGTTAGGTTTATGTGCAGGCCAAAATTGGGATTCATCTGCAAAGAACAATGATGAGTAAGGGTGATGCCTTGAGAGGCCACCTGAAAATACAGACTGGACAAGAAGAAGGGAATAAAGGTGGGTATTTATTGGAAAGGCCTTCAAAGGTACCCCCTGGGGAGCCAGAGGCTGCTCTCAAAAGGGACCCCAGGATGGACAACAGGTCACGAGTTCTTCACACTTTTATAGGTTTGGTTCATTTGCATATCAGGGTTAATTCTCCAGTTAAAGCTTCAGTTTGTGATGTAATTTCCTCAAGCTTGTCCCCCCTTTAGAGGCTTTTGGTTTATACATTTTGGGCCTAGGATGGTCTGGGTGTCCTTGGAGAGCAGGCCTGGAGAGGCTTTGTTGTGTCTGCCCAGCATGAGAGAGCAGAAGTGAACAGGCTGCAAGAAACTTCAGAGTTACACACCAGGCAGTACAGGATTTGAAAAATATAAAAGTTAAAACCTAAGGCATCAAGGTCATCACCATCAGGTTTTCCTGGAGAGAGTGCAGCAGAGGATGCAGTTCACTGCAGGGGACAGAGGGTCTTTTCCCTCACCCCTGCTGTCCCCTGAACACAGAGGATGAAGCCCAGCACCAGAAGTGTTGCTGCCTTCTGTCACTGGCAAGTTTCCTTTTTGTCACTTTTACTGATCTTGAGATGCTCATAACCTCAACAGCTGCAGCAGGGGTTTGCTTCAACTGGGAGACAACAAAAAGTCATTGTAAATGGACATATTCTTATATGTGCATATTTTCATTACCTGTTTAAAAAAAAAGACTCTTGCCTTTGCACCTGTGAATGGGAGTGTTAGAAGGAAAGCCAAGCCATTTCCCACGTCTCTGAAAGCCCCTTCGCACAAGCGTCATTTAATTCTGTTTAAAACGTAATCTCTAAAAAACTTACTATTTTAAAAACCTAATCTGGCAAAAACAAGTTTAGAGATTCCTATCTTCCTACCTTTCTCTCTTCATTCCTTTCCCTCACCATGCATTCTCCAAGCCCTCCAGAGTGCTGTGGCCTCCTTGTGCCCTGCCTTAATCAGATCCATATCTTCCATTCCTTGAATCGAAACAAAGCCAATAACCTACCACGCTCATAGGAATCCAAAACAGCCTTCTGATGCAGAAACATTCATTTTTGAACAATCCATTAAAAAAGCTGTGTCATCCCAAGTTGTTCCAAAGTTAGATAGCAGATTGGATCATAAAAAATTATTACCCTCAGCAGCACTATCTGCTGGGCGAGGTCACTACTGTATTATGGTTTCTTAATAACCTTTTTTTCCCTGTATAAGGCCAACAAATCTGTGACATTTTTTCCCTGAACTTCTTAGTGGCATGAAGTGTCTTCTGGCTAAATATATTTGTTGGTATTAAATGTGCCACTTTTTCTGAAGATTTTCTTTTTTTCTAGACTACTGATTTTTAGATTGTGGGGAGTGGCAGATATACACCTGACCACCCAAAAAAAAGCACAAGGAAAACCAAACCAAGCCTTAAAAGCTTGAGACACCTCCCATATTGTTAAATCATCAAGATTTTCATTAGGCAAGTGAATTTTATACTGTCATATAAAAGTAGGGACCTCATTGTAGGGAGTGTTTGCTTCTATTCTATTCTATTCTATTCTATTCTATTCTATTCTATTCTATTCTATTCTATTCCATTCTATTCTATTCTATTCTATTCTATTCTATTCTATTCTATTTGTATTCTATTCTTTTGGAACTCTCTACTTATAATTATTTTTAAAGAAAACAGGAAGTTAATAAAAAATCTTTGAAGCATCCCTTGCAAGGGCTGTGTCTCCCATGGTGTGAAGGAATCCCAGGCCCAGCTGAAACATTTTGTTGCTGCTGAAAGTTAATAAAGAGGTATACACTCAGATGTGAGCTGGTGGTTCAGCCCTGCTAAACAAACCCTGCTTCTCAGTGCACCCTGCCAAGTACCTATTGCCAAGCACTTTTATTTTCTTATTCTCCAGTCAGTTTAGAGCTCCTGGAGCAGAGCAGAGCTGGATTTCTTCCATTAAAAAAAAAAAAAAACAACTTGAGGAAACAGGAGGGAAAACTTCTTATTAAACTAAAAAATATTAAACCACTAAGGCATTTTTTTAAAAACTGAAAAGGTCAGATGAAAAACATATTTTCTTTTGCAAGGATTTTGTTTGTCTTAAATGGGCAGCTAATCTGTCAGGTATGGTTCATCTCTCACAGAATAGAGTGGAATACATTTATATTCCTCTGATTAATTTTTGTGATTATTTTTTGGCAATGCACCTGACATTATAATCTCTTGTTTTACCTCAGGCCTATTTGAATCTATTTGCAGCCATCATCATTTCAAAAGAACGAGATATCCAGGAACAAGTGCCATGCAGTTTGAAATCTATTTATTGCCATGCAGTTTGAAATCTATTTATCCAAGGTTTCATTCCAAAGATGTGCACAGTTACCTGATGATTAAAATCCAATAGACCATGACACTATCACTGAATTACAGCTGTATTACAAATTTTACTTCCTCCAGCTGACCTCAGCCTGGGAAAATAACATTCTGGCACTATTTCCAAAAAAAAAAAGGCAGCAGGGAACCTTTTGGCATGGCTGTCTTTCCTTTGACCTTCCTGGTCAGTGCCAGCATCAGGGATATGACTGGGACAGGGGACACTGCAGTAATGCCCACCTGATTCACCAGGAGAACTCCCGAGCTCTAAATTACACCAGAGCCTGAGCCCTGTCTTTGCCATCCCTCAGACTAAGGAACCAAAGAAATATGTGCTCTGGACTAGCAGGGGATGCATTCTGCAGTGGTGATAGCAGTAAACTGGGCATTTATATTCTGCAGTTCTCTGCTTGTAAGTGGGCATTAACTGTGTACAGCCCTTGTCAAATAGGGTTTGCTCCAAGCTGTGGAAGGCTTTTTCTCTTCTAAGGTCTCCAGCTGCTGTTTTCAAGGGTGCATCTCCTGATGGCTTAATTTTAATCTCTGTACTTCCCATTGGGTCGAGACAGCAGTGTCCTGTTGCTGAAACTGTGTCATATTTCTCGGGAACTTTTTAGCTGTCTTTGTTTTCAGTCACCTTCACCCCCTCTTTTCTTCACTGAGTTAAAAGGTTTCATTAAATTTCTGTCAGTAATTAGTAATGTCAGAGGTCCAGTAGCCCATGATGGATAGACCTTGACTTCTAATGCACAGGGAATGGCGACAGCAGGACGTGCAGGGCTGATCTGCAAGACACAAACTCCAGCCTCAGATGTCTGTTCCTGACTGATGATGTTGCTTGCCACAGCAGTACTCATCAGTGTTTCTGTTTTCTTATCTGATACCCACCTTGTTTTTAAAACTCACCAGTAATCACAGAAGTTCCTTGTGATTTTTTCACTTGTCCATTTTCTGCTTTGCCATGACTTGAAATATCTTGACTTCTAAATTATTTTTCAGAGAGATCTCACAGAATGATGCCTTGGAGGTCATAGAAGCAAATGTGTTTTCCAATCTTCCCAAACTACATGAAATGTAAGTAATGAGCAATCTAAATGCAAAGGAGACAATTATAAAGATTCATTATAGGCAAGTATCAAAGGTTTTGCAGTTTGGTTCAGGTAAGCACTGACAAATTTGTAGCAATATAGGAGCATTTGAAATCTCCCTTTGTCTTTTCCATCTCCTTATCTATGTGCCCATTTCTTTACCTGCTCAGCCAGAAATTTATCCTCAGATCACTGTTAGGATCAAAAGGTGGTGGGGTCTGCCAGTCTATGGCAGGCTGCTCCCTGAAGTCATGCAGAACTTCTGCGGCCAAAAAGAAAATCTGAGTGTATTGTTCCACTATATCATGGAACAAACACAATTTTTAAGATCAATATATTGACATATTTTTTTCTGATGTTTCATTTCCTCTTTGCAGAAGAATTGAGAAAGCCAACAACCTCGTGTACATCGACAAGGATGCCTTCCAACACCTGCCAAGCCTCAGATATTTGTAAGATCTTTTGCTCTTTACAAGTCCTAGAGTCGCTTTGTATTACACTCCTGTGTATCTGTCCAGCTGGTGCCGAGCACTTTCAGTGATAAGACAGGGTCATGGCCTCTCCTCACTGCCAGTTGCACATTGCCAATCCACATTTTCATGCTTGCACAGTCCCCAGAAAAGCTGAAGATAAGAGCTTCCACAGAGGAGTCCCACACACAAGTTCCTCGAGCCTTTCGAAGCAATAGGTTGAGAATGAGTAATGAGAAGAGGAGCTGGACCTTTCTTATGTCTATAGAAACAAGTTTAAGTTGAAATTCCTCCTGGGAGCTTAAGGACAAAAAAATATCTCTCATCTGTCTTTGCTATGGTGCTGCCTCCTGTTATATGTCACATACACGGTGTGAAGCATTCAAATTATTTTTTCTTTAGCAAAGGTGGCATTACAGCCATGGTTTTCATAAATGCTTCATGTGAGATGATTAGATCCCCAAAACACAAGCATATTGATGTATGGTAGAACTTTATTTCCTCAGCCAGCCTGATCGAGAATGTCATTTGCACCACTTGTGGTTGCCACATCTGCTTCCACGGGGTTGCCATCAAAACTCAGTGGTGATTGAATGCATCCTTAAAAAAAAATGCTGCTTACTCCAATATATTTTCACAGCTTTTAGTGCATGGTTTTAACATGATTAATAATCTCTCCTCTGCATTAAAACCCAAGCTAAGTCCAATGAACTCCATTTAGCAGTAACTGTTGTTAATGGTTGCACCTTATACAGCCCAAATGGTGCCCTTTGATGAGCAGGATACCAATTTATTCACCCAGCAGGATCCCAACTTTACTTTTGTCTGTCCGACCACCTGAGCACATGACCCCTGTCTGATTTTCCTGACTGACAAAAGAAGCTTTACTCATGCAAGAGCCTTGTTTTCCTTACTCATCCAAGAAGCCTGGTCATGATTTCTACATTTCAGCACATAAAAGTGAGCATTTAATTGTCTGGTTAGATATTTCTTAGAGACAGTACGAAATCAGGTCAGTGGTCTGATAAGTGTAGCTCCCAGTAAGCCAAGGAGTGTTTAAAGTCTCTGAAAATCATTAGTATCTGACAGTTTCTGGGCTCAAAAATGCCAAGGGGCATTGCTTTGAATTTTTACTTTAAGATTTGAGATTTAATACTTGGACTTTAGGAGATAAGGTGCATTTAGCACTGCAGAAGACATTATAGGTTAAACTCCTATTGAACTGGAATATGTGGCTAGATTTGGAGTGGGATTTTTGCTCTTCCCAGTATTTTGACTGATTCCCACTTTATCAAATTCATCAGGCACCTTGGTAAACTTCAATTTTTTTGTTTGCATAACTGAAACACAGATTTTCTCTTGACAGTAGGGAAATAAAGCTTTAAGTTTGCATTTTCATGAGGAGAAATCACGTGCCTTTTTTGTCCCATTTCAAGCCTGAGTCATTCAGCAGTGGCTGCTGTCTTTGGGTAGCTCTGACCACCTAAGAACAAAACCACAGCATTTTTTTATCCCATGTAAAATCCCCAGAACAAGATGCCATGGGGAGTACAGTTGTCAGATGTACAGATGGGTAGAAAGAATGAGAGCACATTTATCTCACATGAAATTTAAGAAGAAATGTGAACACGCTGAAGAACACACTCATTTCAGTGATCGTTTAGATATGGGACACAGAAATCATTGGTAAAGGTAAATTCACACTTTAAATGTCTGAAATAGTGAAAGTTTTTCACTTGGCACTAGCGGATGTTGCCTCTTCTGAACTTTTGTCATTCCACACTCCCATCCATGTTGACTTTAACATTCAGGGTTTCCACCTGTATAAAAATTGAGCTGCAACAGCAATATTATGACCTATGGAAGCAACAGATTAAAAATACAGAGGATTGCTTGTCTACCTGATCATTCCCCTCTCCTCTTCAGCTAGTTTTACTTGCTAGCTGATATCAGAGGAAAATACATTTTGGAGCATTTTTTAAGGTTTTTTCTCTTGTGAGAATGGAGGGCTGGAAAAGACTCTCCAGCTACTGCATCCTATTTGTTCCTGGATCCACTTCATATATCCCATTAAGTGCTTTATTGACATTCTTGATTCTCTTCACTGTTCCCTGCTTTCCTCTTTTTTCCAGGAGAGGCTTTTCCAGAAACTTAATGATTTGGTGACTAGAAGGTTTCCTCTAGTTTTATTCATGGCCACTTAATCCACATTCATTCTTATGCCAAAGCTTTTCTCTTCTTTATGTTCATAAAATCCATCTGTGGTGTTTACCCCACTAATGGATTTATGCTGCATCCCCTCTGTGCCTTCATTTTAGGAGGTGAAACCCCCCAGTCTTGCATGACTATAGACAGTACAAAAGGTGCAGGTTTCGTGGCTCAGAGCATATGAACAGAAGAACGTGGGGTTTGTGCTGCTGAAAAGGGTGGAGGGAAGATGTGCTGGGAGTAAAAATCAGCACAATATTGTTGGCTTCAGTGAAGCAACATCATTTCCCAACACAGGGAGCAGGAGCAGGACACAAAATTCTTGTTGGGAACTTCCTATGTCCAATGAGCCAGGAGTGATGCTGAGTTTCATCATGCTCAGATCATCTCTCTACATACAGCCACACCTTCGTGTTCTCTCCTGGCACATTCCTGTAGGAAAGCTGCCATTTTATCTATCCCCTGGTTTCACTGACTGGTGCTTGCCCTTTTGGAAGCTGAAAAGGCAGAAAGCTTTCCTGTTTGAAAGGGTAGGGTAGTTAACTTAATGAGAAAGCAGAAACCTTGATGGAAGGCTGTAAAACAGCATCTGGTAAAGGTAACCCAGTCCTCATATTCACCTTCCTGTGACATACAAGGAAGAGGCAATACTGAAAATATAAGGCAAGGTGTCAAGGAGGTTAATAGATTGATGGTTTTTCAGTTCAGTTAGGGGGGTTTTTGTGGTGATTGTTCACAGTTTTTTATACAATACAGAAGCAAAAGGTTGTAAACATGTGGGACTGTGGTTTAAAATAATTCATAAAACGGTAAAGCATCTGTGTGGAACAGCTATTGCAGAAATGATAAAATTTTTAAGGCCATGAAAGGAAACTTGTAAAACCTGGAAACTTGTAAACCTGTACATCACTGCCTAATTTTCACATTAATTGCTGTAAGTTAGGAAGGAATAGCACATGGTTTTGTCAATATCTTGTCACATAACAGATTAGGTGATTCTGTCTGACTGTGTAAGGAGGTACGGAGAGACCAAGCCACAACCAGCATTCCAAAGCATGAGGATTTGGGTGCCTGCCCCTTCCTGGATCACTGTGGTTCTTCTGAAGCTCCCAGCTATGGGGACAGTCTGGCAGGGTGCAAGACACATGCTCTGATTCCTTGCGCAGTTTTGTAGCAGAACCGTAAAAACACAATTCAGAAAATCTTTCAGAAAAACATATATTTGCTGGTGGTTTTCATTTAGAAAACACAGAGAGAGAAAAAATTAATCAGTCTCAATGCCCAAAACTGAGCCCAGCTACTACAGCCCATTAGTTTAATGACTTTTGCAACATGTTGTGTGCAAGGCTTTCTCTGTTTCTATAAAAATAGTTGTATAGCCACTAGGTCTTGTTTATGGGCAGGCAAGAAGCTCTAGCTAGCCTTGTCAGTCCTCTCATCAGCCTCATGGGCTCATTACATGCTCTTGAATATTAATATGCTTTTATCTCTGTCAGCTTGCATACAAACACATTTCCTGCTCAGCCCACTCCCTTTGTCTCCTGCATCATCATTACCAGTATGGCAAAAACACAAAAGACAGGAAAATGCTGAAAAAACTCAGTGCTGAATAGCCTAAACCTTCTAGAAGCAGGCAACCTTAACTTTCTCACCAGCCTTTTAGAAGCAGGGAAGAGAATTGTTAATTGGTCTTCTTGGGTATATGCCAGAGAGACAGACTGCTTCAAAATGGTAACTTACTGACCTTTTCATGGGTACAAGATTATTTATCTGGCTCTCATTAGGGAGACCTGTGGCACAGTCTGTCTAATATCGTAGTGATGGCTTTTCAAACCCATTTTCTTTCCAAAATTAGTTCTTATACATAATCTGTGTCCTTTGGTTCATTTTTGGAGGGGTGTTGACATCCTGCATTAAGCAATCTTGGTTTACAATACAAAGATTAAAATGTAATACTCCTTTCAGGTCAATTTTGAGGGCACAGAGCTGAATTGTTGGATGGGAGGGAAAATAGAGGTCCCAAAACCAGGTGTTTTGTCTTCAAAAGGAACAGAGCCCAACTCTAAAGTCTTGCACCTGCCTGGTGCTTCCCAAACACAAACCTGCATTTGCTGCAGGTGCAGCAAAGTCCACAGAATTACTGACCCTTTTCTTGGAGAAGACTCTTCAATAAAAAGAAGTGATGCTCCACTCCTTCCTTTGGCATGGCAGCCTCATGGTTAAAGACCTTTCTCCAGGAGTGGGGGCTGCAGATTTAAGAAGCCTGGGATACATGAATCAAGAGGAATGTCTCACTGGAATCAGGCTCACCTGCACCATAAAGTAACCAGTGTGATTAAGGGACACAGAGATAATGCTTCCTGAGTGGTGGTGTATTTATCTCTGCCTACCTTGAGTTTGCAATTTAGCAAATACCCACAGTAAACTGATGAGGTAAACTGCGTTCCCAGATTTGTCAGAAGAGCTCCTACGATTTGGCACAAAAAAAGAGCAGATGTGTTGCTAAATCTGGAGATAAGCAGCCAGAAGCTTCCAGGAATTAGTTTCTGAAAGATTTCTTCTTTTTTTTTTTCTTTCTCTGCTGATTGTAGTGCTCTGTTTTCTTAAGTGTTGACTCCAGTAAGCCTTTTCAGAAAGACAATTAATGCCTTGGAAAGCAGCCATCAGCCATCCAAAAAATCAGGTTCTCACCAAGCTGTTTATGCATGGCAAGGGGGGACTCAGTTTATAACACAGATTAAAGAGGACACTTGTTTAAAGTGAGGCTACTAAGGATGTATACATTGTATGCTAAATATATTGACAAAGCTGTCCTGCAGGAAAGATATTCAGTAAATTGGATTATCTACATTCTAAAAAGATTATCCACTTAAAGGCCTCTGGAGATTTGCTGGTTGAATAAAAAGAGAGGGAAGATCTAGGCTGCAGTCTAGCTAAATATTGTTTCAGTTCTTTTTCTGCGTTTAATTAAAAGAACATCCTCTCCTGCTCCTAATCACCATTCTGTGCCTCTGTGCAATCAGTGCCTTGTGCCACCTGTAGATTTACTTCAATATGTAATGATTTGTCAGAGATGCTTTCCTCTTCATCTCATGCTGCTCAGTTGACACCAGTGAAAATTGAGCCCTGAATGCTTCAGAATTATTGGAAAGATCAGAACTAACCCAAGGCATTGGGGATGTTTTTTCTCACATGCACGGTGAAAGCCCTGATAACCAATGCGGAATTTGGATAAGCTGGGACTAAGCTGCCCTTGGGAGCAGTGTTTGAATAGCATGTGTTGGAGTCCTCTCACCTTTCCTTGCTGCACCACGAGGACTGAGGTTTTCTCAGGAAAGGACTGTAGAAAGAAAAGCTTCTTATGTTTTCTCTGCCCTGCAGTAGCCATGCACTACTTGGCAGCAGTCTCCTCCTTCACTTTCCTACCAAGGGGATGCCATAATTTGTGTTTAAAAGGGACTTGTAAAGAAGGATTGCGTGAATTTTTAGCATATGACTCATTTAAAATTAAAGGCAGCTTTCAACTAAAACCCTGTATATCTCCAGTAATTTAGAGAGTGTATTTTAAAATATTGTAAGGGGGAGTTATAGGTTCTTCTCCCATTGCTTCTAATTTTTTTTCAGCAAACTCCTTCTACAAAGTGTAAGTGCAGAAATATTTTAAGTAACAAGGGCCTTGTGTAATCCACCTGCTTCATTAATCATGCTTTCTATTTAACTATCTGTGATAGTTTTTCAAAGGCATATTTGTGGAGCTTTCTTGGTCACATGTGACAGCTGTTATTTTTAAGTTAATGCAAAGTCAGACCACTCTGACTCCTGAGATGAAACAGTCATGACATTTCAGCAACTTTCCCAAATTGGCTTCTTGAATATTCACTAATACTACTTTAATTTTTCCCTGCATATGAAGTATTGCTTTCTATTATAAGATGAGACAGATCAAAGTTGGCTTTTCAGCATCTGAGGATACCCAGATACCATCTCAGGGAGCTCAGAGCAGTACTTATGCAAGTGAATGACTATTTTATGGACTTATATGTCACCCTGAGGTCCCAAATGTAGGATTTGGTTGTCACATGGAGGCATTCAGCTTCAGTTCAAATTATGAAGCCTGAAAGACTGCAACTCTCTTGAAATAATCTAGGTTCATAAAAAAACATCATGTGAACAATGTTACCTTTTTCCAGTCTCAAACAGTCCTTTGATCACAATTCGACTCTTCAGGAATGATTCAGTTAAAAAAACAAAAACAAAACAGTCGCATCAAATAATGAAAGAATATTGTTCTGTCTAAGT
Organism: Rhipidura dahli; assembly: GCA_013399225.1. Taxonomy (NCBI): domain Eukaryota; kingdom Metazoa; phylum Chordata; class Aves; order Passeriformes; family Rhipiduridae; genus Rhipidura; species Rhipidura dahli. The sequence continues at coordinate 342,791 of VXAC01002371.1, read as the reverse complement.
GCCAGAATAAAAAAATAACTTCCATATCCTATGTTCCTTAAGAAACCAATTCTCAGTAAAAGGTTACTTTCTCTACCATCTCATATATTAAAAACACAAAGGTATAGTCAAACTTTGAAGAATCCATATTTTCTCTTTGTTTGGTGGGGTAAACATGAGACTTTTTTTGTGTCTGGGAAAAACTCCCAAATGGTCAGAGCCCAGACCAGTCCAGCTTCTCCCTCCAGCATTCAGCCCTCTTTCCAACCATCAGCAGCCACCAGTCATCTCCTGCTGTGTAGCAACATCACACTTGTCCTGCTCTGGGTAACAAAGTTTGACAAAATTAGACGTGGTCCGTCTCTGTGGATACCTGTGACCTCACTGGCTGTGAGTTCAGGCTTGTCCCTCAGAGTCAGCAGCTCTGGGGTGGTGTTTCAGGGACAGGAACCACAGTGCAGAGGCCAGTGATGGTCAGTGCTGTGGGAGGGTGGAGGCATCTAAGGACAGAGGCTCAGGGCCATTTCCAGTTGCACAGACTACTGAAATGTTCCCCTGGTTTTGGCTCCTCACTATCAAAGCTGCTAGGGAGTAAAATGTCCTGATTCTCTCCTAATTTCATCAATTAATGTTAATTTCCCATGGAATTAATGTATCCTGTATTAGAGCAGAAGGGTAAAATTGTGGTGAGTTGATACTTTTGTCTTAAAACAGCTGCTATGAAAATAATTACCCCTGATTTCTTAGAATATTGTTGGGAAATTAATATGGACAGTATCCTGAGATCATCAGGAGGAACTGTGTAATCATCCAAGGTAAGGTTTCTCTCTTTACCTCTGTGGGGCAGAATTCAGTTTGTACTATGGACAAAAACCTTTTAAAATTACAAGGTCGAGTTTCTTAATAGCAAACCCCACTTCCATGGCTAAAATCTTCTTTTTTTGACAACCATTTTAAGTCAAATGTTCTTTCTTCTTTGTTAATTACTGCTTTCCTTTCCAGGGCAGAGCAAATAATCTGCATCTTCTCTTCCCCTTAGGTTAATATCAAACACCGGCCTTCGGTTTTTACCTGCTGTCCACAAGATTCACTCTTTCCAGAAAGTTTTGCTGTAAGTTTGAACGTGTGCTTGTCACTTTTTGGAAAGCTCCCTTTGAGTGTTCTTCTGCTCCAGCAAAACCTTTTGAGATATGGTTCCTCTTGTGTTCATTCATTAGCTCCACAGTGGCGTGTTTATTGAAATTTTGCAGTCATTGATGATAACGTGGCTCAGAAGGACTCAGTTCTCTCCAGGCTTCCCTTCTACAAAGTGTTGGAACTTCACTTTACAGACCACTCTTCCTTTAACTGAACTGTTAGCACATCTCTGGGTGGCCCAGGGGACAGAGAACAGCCTTTGACTCCTCTTTCAGAAGCTGAAATCCAAGCCAGGATGGTGGCAGTGGAAATTTGTTGCCACCTGGAGACAATTTTGTGGCCTGTATGGGAAGAGTCACTGACCTCAGAGATGTGTTCCATCATATGTGGCCACATCATAGAGGAAATAAAAAAGACCAAAAAAAGGACCAAACTCAGGGAATTATCTACCATAATCTTTTTTTTGTTTCCCCTGGCAGTAAAACTATTCAGAGAATGAAAATGTTTCCCTATGGAAAATTCCAGTGCCAATGAGGAAAAGAGTATTTGTGCAAAATTTTATGTGAAAACAGGCTGTTAATTTCCTAAAGCACTTCTTCTTCTGTAGAAAAAGTTGCATATCAGAAAAGCTTGATTTCTTTTTCACTGAAAAATATTTTGACATATGTTTCTCAATCAGTTCTTAGAATAACTGAAAGCGTTCTTTCGGACAGGATTTATTGTTAATTAACACACAAAGTTCTGCATCTTCAGATCTTTGATTGGAAGATTTCAGCCTGCAGAAACATTAATCCTGCAATTATCTTAGTAATAGACATTATTATAAATAAAAATACATATAAAGCATAGAGAGGGACGCCTGAATAGAGTATACATACATGTAAGAAAAGAACTAAATTTAGGGAATGCATTTGATGCATGTAATTCTGAGAACTTCATTTCATTGGTCCTCGAAACCATCAAGGAAATGCAAAAGCTGTGGCACTACAGAGACTTTCACCTGTACACTTTTGTGTTTATCATCAGTCTTAAGTAGACTGGAATTACCGTGCCCTGCACCAGCAGGAGGTTTTAATTTTTTAGGTGCAACTCCTCACTTCCCTGTAAGAATTAACAGACCTTGATACTGACTGAATCCCAAACTAGACCTCAGTTCAAACCTTGAAGGTCCCTCTGAGGTCAATAATAAAATTCCCCTTGGCTTCAGTTGTGCCAAAATTTAAGTTCCAAAGGCAGGCCTTGATGTTTATAAAGGGCAGATCTTTAGTAGAGGGATGCAGTTCACTTGCATGGGTGCCGTGTTCCCTCCCTGTTCCTGCCTCTGCTGACCTCAGTTTGCTGAATGAAGCCTCTGTGTAAGTGTCACTTGGTGCAGAGTTGTGGCTCTATGGAGCTGTCAGCTTGAGATAATTTTGGAACCACACCTAATTTCAAGATTTGCAGATAATTAATTTTGTTCCAACAGAAACAGCATGGAAACAGCCATACCCCCAGTCTAAATTATGAGTAATACTATTTAACTTCTTTGAGGCCAATTTTGAGCCAGCAACAGAACATTCCCTTTTTTTTTTTTTAATATCAGTCCCAACCGAGGAAAGATGGAAATTCCTACTTGTCCATTCAACAAACTGCACTGACAGGGGTTCTGCATTTAAGTTCTTAAGCACATACAAAGCTTATAACATCAGCTGTTGACATCAGCTGGGGAATGATTCATGGGCTGGAAGGTGCCCTGCTGAATCAGGCCAAAAAGGCTAATGGCTTTCCTCCTTCTGGCTGGGAGGCTGGGAGAAGGGGTGGCCTCGCAGCCCCTCTGATTGCATTTTCTGGGGAGTTTGTTTGCTGGAGGAGCTGTTTCATCCACCTCAGGGTTATAGAACTGAGCTTTTATGCATTTTAATGTCTTCAGCCTATTTGGGAGGAAAGTATGGGGCAGAAATATTTTGCTCCAGCCTTTTTTATCAGGAAGGTTTGTGCTCTGTGGGAAAGAAATGTCTTGGAAACTTACGTTATTACCCTTCGTCTATAGTACTTCCTCAGATTGAATATAAGGGAAAAATACTGTGTTTGAAGCAGCATATTGTATTGAAAGGCTCACAGAAGTACAAAAATGTGTAGTTTCTATTGTATTTTATTTTTCAGAGATATTCAAGACAATATCAATATACGTACAATTGAAAGAAATTCATTCACGGGCCTGAGTTCTGAAAGTCTGATTCTGTGAGTAGACATAGCAAATTCATTATTCTCCTTGTTAGCTCATTTCTTTTCCAGAGCAGGGTCAAGGATACCAGGAGTTGGGCACTTTTTCATACACTTCCAAATTCAATTTGAGATTTTATATTTCTCTTTGCCCCTGAGATAGCTGTATTCTGTTTCCCTGCCATGAAACAAATGAATGCTTTCAGGGCTTTTTGTTGTGTTCTAGTCCTGCTCTTTATTTTAGAAGCAATCAGAGAGCAAATTTAGTAATTACCAATGCTAAGCTTAAACACCTACAGCTACAGTTCCCTGTGAAACAAATTGTGTTCAAAAGGATGGCACGACTCATAAATATTTACAGTCAGGCACATCACTCACAGACATTTATTACCTGGGCAGAATGTATGTAGATGTTGTGGAAATGTGGTTTATTTGTACACAATGTAAATGCATTGGTACAGGTGGGTTCACAATGCAGTTTGGAGCTACATGGTTAGATGACTCCACATTTGATTTGAACAGTCATGTTTTTTAATGAACTAGCTGGCTTCTTTGATCCCTTCTCTCTGTATGCCAAAACATACTGTTTGCTTGCTAGCAAGCTGCCTTCCTTTCACTTAGCCAGTGGCCAAACTGGAAAAGATTCCCACCATGTTTGTGTGGTTTACCTGGCACACTGAGAGAGAAAAGCAAGGCTTGAATTGACTGACTGGGCTCATGTCGATTCTGGGGGGAGCAAGGTTGGACCATCAGTAATGAAGAGAGGCCAGTAACAAGTCATTTAGCTTTATCTCTCCCTCTTCCCTATCAGTTATGCACAGCCTCTCTCTACTTCGAGTTCTGAAGTTTTAAACACACACACATGCACACTGACTTTTCTCAAATATAATTCAAGTAATTATGTCACAAGTGCACTGCTTTATCTTTTCTCCTGCGATGATAATATTTGCTGCTCAGGTAGGACTTTGCATTTTCAAAGCACTACGCAACAAATACTGTGTTTGTTTCCATAATTCCACCAAAGGGTGAGATCAATATCCCAGATTTTTGCTGTGTTTTGACCTCTCTGTGCCATTGGAGCAGCTCGAAGCTGACTTCCCTCTCCCACCCCAAAATGTTTCATTGCTTATATCAGGAAGGAATTCTTAACTGTGAGGGGGGTGAGGCAGTGGAACAGGTTGCCCAGAGAAGCTGTGGATGCCCCATCCCTGGAAGTGCTCAAGGCCAGGTTGGATAGAGCCTTGGGCAAGCTGGTCTAGTGGAAGTTGTTGTGCCCATGGCCAGGGGTTCGGAACCAGGTGATCTTTTAAGGTCCCTTCCAGCACGAACCTTCCTATGATTCTGTAACGCGATTACTGCCTGGGTATTGAAGGATACCTCTCAGGGGACTTCAGGCTGCTGGTTTGCTAGCAAAACTGTCCTGGTGGGGGGGATCGTGTCAACTTCCAGCTCCTTTGCCCTGCCTCCTGCAGCTCCCCATTGTCATGGGTTTCCTGCACCCACCAGTGTGTGCAGGAGCAGCAAGAGCTGCCTGAGCAGACCTGGCTTCCATCACCCTGCTCAGACAATGTCCTGGCTTTGCTTGAGTTCTCCCTAGAGCAATTCAGGACAGAGGCCCTGCATGTGCCCTCTGAGAGTCCCTGATTAGGCTTTCCTTGTGCTGTGGTGAACTCGGTTCATTTTAGACACAAATTTGCCAGTTTTCTATACAAAATAGAAGTCACAGCAACTCAACAGAAAGTTATGGTTATGGCAACATCATTTAGTGCAAGCAGTGATATCAAGATGATTTAAATCAGCCAGGACCCACTGAACCCCCACATTCTAGGGAGAAACCATTTTAATGGGCTTAGCTATGGCAGGTATCAAGCATATTTACACCAGTAATTTGGATTACATCTGATTTATGCTGTGCATGGGATCAGCACAGGAAGGAACCGAGGAGACACTTGGTAATGAAGTGCTAGAAAATTATGGAAGAAATTCACCTTGCTTCCAGGTCTTCATGCAACTTAGGCTCTAAGATAGATCTTCCCAGCCCTGAAATAGGGTGTAAATGGTACCTCAGGGGCAGTGACCTCTTGCACTGGGTGAATTTTAAAGTGTGTTTTAAAAATCTGCTCTAGCCATGAAATGATAAAGAAAAGCCCCCATGTCCAAGCTCTGGATCTCCTCCTCCACTGTCACCTTGCTAATGTAAGAGTTAGTGGAGTCAGTAAGGGTGCTGGTTGAAGTGAGGGGAGAATTTGCCTCAACAGGAATTTATCTGTGTGTATTATAATGAGGCCTTGGGATTTAGGTAATTATTTTTTTGCTCTTTTTACCACTCAGACGCTATTAGCCGGGTGACAGGAGTGTGCAGTCCACACGGCGTGGCTACAGTGCCTCTGTTTTACAACCTTAGTATCTCATTGCATTAACATCATGTTCAGTGAGAGAATGCAGTAAGTGCTAATAGTGTGATTAAAAACATATCTATCAGCCTGGCAGCTACAAATTTATAAGATCATTGTAATATAATAAATGTTTCAAATGCTGTGAGAGGGGACCTGTCTCTCCTCCATGCCTGCTCACTCATGTCTAATAGTGCTGGCAAATGAAGGGGACGGTGACAGCTCTCCTGATCCAGCCTGACAGACATTACAGACACAGAGCTATGTGCATCTGCCTGTCATGGTCAAAAGAGCAATCCTTTCAGCCAGACCCGTGACTGATTTCCCTGATGACCTTAGCTCACCACCTCAGACCTCAGATAAGTGGGTCACTTGCATGCTCAGCTTTTCAAAGTGAATTAGAAAAGAGCCCAGGTTTGCTGACAGTTTAATTAAATCAGGCCATTTTTGCCATCATTCAGACCTGTCACTGCCTGTTGGAGAGGGCGTGAGCTGCAAAGTGACGTTTAAGGCGGGATGAAAGATTGCACCGTGAAGATGATAAATATAACTGACCTAAATGTAAATTTTTAAGACCACAAAGGGACAGAGGGAAGGACATTAAACGTTAATTAGGTAATGCACCAGAGTAAAAACTTGGCAGAGAGCCCCGGGAGCTTCAATTGCCAGGTTCAGTACCTGTGTCTCCTCCTGGGGAAAGGAGCCTGGGGAGGTAGGACTGGGCAGCAGAGCAGACAGGGAGTGTAATTTGTCAAGGCAGCAGTGCAGGAGGAATCACCTGCTTTCTGGGCAGCTTGGCTGCCCCCTCCTGCCCTCCTGCCTGGCTCAGTGACCGTCAGCCTCCCTCCTCCACCTGCCTGGCTGCAGATATGAGCCCATGGCACGCAGCAGGCTTTTTTCTCTTCTAACTGGCAAAGATGAAGCCGTGGCCCAGCGTTTCAAAAGCATCTTGTTGGGAGTAAAACTGAGTGGCACTGACAGCACCAAGAGGAAAGCCCCTGTTCTCCCTGGCTCCTCTGCTGCCTTCCCAGTGGAGCCGTGAGCAGCACCAGCATCTTCACCAGCTCTGCCCTTTAGGAACTTACTGCAGCTGCCATCTCTGGTGGTAGCACTCACCCACCCTATTCATGTCCTCCCTCTCCAAAGCCTTCCTCCAGCTATTGGGATCTCACAGGCTGGGATTTGTAGAAATTTCACTGTTTCATTGCTCATTTAACAATTGTATTTGTTTGAGACTCCCTGTTTTGAATTGCATACATTTTAGTCCTGAAGCATAAATAAGAACACAACTCCTTTTTTTCCTTTTTCTCTATTGCAGATGGCTGAATAAAAATGGAATTCAGGACATTGAGAATCATGCATTTAATGGAACATACCTGGATGAGCTGTAACTATTTCTGTTGTTTTTAATTCTGAAAAAGTGAAGATACTAACTTCTGCAAGATTCTTTTTTAATCTCAGATTGTTTCAGCATACCTGTTATGTTTTTCAGAAATCTAAGTGATAATCACAACCTAGAAAAATTACCAGATGACATCTTCCAGGGAGCCAATGGACCCGCTGTTTTGTAAGTAATATTTGGATCACATATTACTCATTCTTGACTCCTTAGAAAAGATCATAGAAGAACATATGAATGCCAGTCTGGATTTCAACATCTTGCAAACCTTGGAGTTCAAGACCAGAGGTCTAGTTCTGAATAAAAAATGGAAGCCATAACCAAAATTTCAGTCTAGAAGTTTATTTTCACTTTGTCCTCAAGTTTTTGAGAGTATTGAGAGTGAGAGACTTAGATCCAGGTTCTTCTCCATGGTTTATTAAACTGTGCAAGTGAGGAGTTGTTTTGCTTTGTTTTTTCCTCTAGAAAAAAAAATGTTTTCAGTTTTTTGTTTAAGCAAAATCAAGACTGGGTGAATGGTTCTCACTGCTTAAATCTGAATTACTTGCCACTGAAGATCTGCCCCTGCATCTGTGCAGCTTAATACTGACAAAAAATTCCTATCCTTCAGGGACAGGGTTTGGGATAGATATGAGATACATCCCACTCAGTTGTGGCAGGATGTCCTTGGTGGGTGATGAGCTGGGAATTGAGAACTCAGCAGTAGAAAATTCAGCAGTAGGATGCTCGTGGATCTCAGCCACCATTACTTCAAGCCACTTTTTGCCATAGGGTCCAAAAATGTATGAGTGTGCACAGCTGCTTTTTTTTGTGAGCACAAGCCATCACACATAAGCCGTCACATCTCTGCAAGAGAGACGTGAGATTCTCTTTTGTCTCACCGACTCATCAGAACATTTCTCTCTTTGCCTCTACCCTGGTTGTCCAGAGAGGGCTAAAAGAAACCCAGAATGAGCGAGAGGGGTCATTGGAGCTGTTGGAAGATTTTACACAGGTGCTGGAGTGGTTACACATCTGAAAATGAGGGAGAAAAAATGTCTGATTAACCTTGAGTTCGGTCCAGAGCTCTTTGGAAAGCCTCATTTTCCACTTCATGATGGTCAGTGCTCATAAAAAACTATGGTCTGGGTTACTGCATTCTGCTCCACTTCCACTGTTTCTTCAAAGCATCTTCTTTTTTTTGTGGAAAAGACTGACACTGGAGCATCTTTTTATCAGTAATGTCATAGGTGTTTCTTTGGGAAATCATTGTTTCCTATAGCGAAAAGCAAATGCATTTTCTTTGCAAGCTATACTTGATGCAATCATATTCTGGAGGTTTATCAAATTGATTTGCCTGTAGTTGAGATTCATTTGATAGTTCAATTTCTAACACTGAGTTATTTGTGTAAAAAGTTTTCTGTTCCATTACCAATACATCTGCTATTCCGTGGATGGGAAATTACCTTTTTATCCCGGACGAGATCATGAAAGAAGAGCCTTCTTACTCATCCATCACTGTAGTGTACACCAGGGATGTGCTTTCACTTGTGGAAATGATTGACCCATAATCATATCTTTGCTGGGACAAATCATATTTTTCCCTGTTGCTGCAGTCAAATCTGTGTTGCAGACTGCAGTGTTTTGAGAGAATGAACATCAAGGTGGTTTAATTCTCTACCTTCTTGAACCGGTGTTATGGAGTCAATTAATGCCAACTTCTATTTTATAATTCATCATATCAAAGTAATGAGAAAGGAACACAAACACAAATAGAGAGCACCAGTCAGAGGCCTTATGCAGGCTACAGAGTTTCACAAATCAATTCCTTCCTCAGACTTACAGCTCTTGGCTGAATTAGTCTCTCTCTCTGGGAAAGACATCAAATTTTGAGTTAAAGGATTCCAGCATTGACAGTAGGCCAGTAAATCAAATAGGTAATAAATCCCACAACTATCCATATTCCTTCTGTACAGAAATACACTCTGTTTCCAACTTGGAGTTTCATAGCTTCAATTTGCGGCTGCATTGTTTCATTTAATTGTCTGCTGCTGCTCTCAGAGCTGTCATGGCTTGCACCAGCTTTTGCTGGTGTCTTTAGTTGTCTGGCTGTATCCTGATTCGATGCAGGGTGAGGTGTGGCTGTGGCTCATGCCACCCTTGCAATTTGTCTTTGTTGGGAATCCCAGCCGTGGAGGCTACAGGAGAGCTCCAGTAGATCCCCAGCTCTACAGCTGAGTCCCTTAAGAGAAGCCAGAGATCAGTTTAGATACAAGCATGGAGGAAATTGTTCTCCCCAGTCCATCTACCCTGCTCTGATTTCTGATGCAGGAGCTATTTTTTGCCATTTCTGTAGGTGCCTTTCAGACCTCATCAGGTGGTCAGTACTTTTGCTAATCCAACAGAGACTCCCAATGGGAAAGGGAAGTGATTGGAAGAGAAGGCAGATTGATCTTGCTCTTCCTGCAGTGGTTGCTGTCCAGGCTGATGACTCACAGCCAAGCAATGATAAGAACACGTATTTCAGTCTCTGATGCCTTCTGGTTTGCTTTCCTACTGCCACTTTATAATCTTGTTCATCAGGCTTATTTAATTTATCAGGCCTCTAACTAGAGAACAGCATCCCAAAGAACCTCTGCACTGAGGTGTGTGTATGTGGAGTAATTTACTAAAGCACCTGCACAATGTCTGTGTTTGCTGCTTGGGGCTTGGTAGTGGTGTATCCAGAGTTATTCCTCACAGACATACCAAAAAAACCTACAGGAGTATGCAAAGCGCTTTCCCTAACTCACTTCTGTTTATGTGTGATAATGAGCATAAAAAGAAAAGTTTCTTAAATAAGAAGAAAAAGTTTTTGTGGAAAAAATATTTAATTTCTATGAAACTATTTAGAGATGATGATAGATTCTGTAAACTCTTGGATATTTTTAAGTCTAAGTGCTATTCCTATTCAGATTTACTTATTTCCACACAGTATAATACCAGTTTGGACTCAGTAATGATTTTTAGCTAGCATGCCAAAGAAAACATTTTCTGTGCTCTTGTTCATAACTATGAAGTTATACAATCTCTTAATGATGCCATGAGTGATGCTGCCTGTGGATTTAAGCAGAAACCTGCTGTTTAGTTTTTGACTCATGAGCATATACTCTGGGTGACAGTTTTCATTAGGCAGAGCACTGAGGGCAGTAGTCAGCACATGTGAAAATTGAGGCTGCTCATTGCAACCTAATTACCTCTTCAAGCATCCAAGGCAGAAATCGATAGCCTAAAATTTCTCATCAGCTGTCGGCTTTAGCTCCTGTAGAAACAGGCCCAGGACCTCAGGACCTCTTCTATGAGAGGTGTGGCTTCTCTCAGCCTGCCCTGCAGAAGATCATAGCACTTTTGAATACCTCACTCTGTCTTCCAGCAAAAGTCACGGGGCCCAGGTCGGGGCGGTGGAGTTTCTGTCTGTCCCTCTGCTGCCACAGTCCATTGTCCAGTTGTTGAAGGTGGTGCATTCCTTTGGAGCCTGGATGTAAAACCTCAGCTGTGGGCACAGCATGGACACAAAGATCATCTTTACCCACCACCAATTTTACAAAATGCTTCATCAGCCACCTCTGAACTTCTTAGGCTTGGCTGATGTTCAAGCAGAGCCCTCTCCTGGTACTAATTTTGCTTCCTAGACCAGAGAACAGCGGTGCAAATGTGTGTGTGGTACACAGAAACTGTCTAAACTTTGTTACCTGCTGCTAAAACCTGGTCTCCCCCTCACATGGCACCACTGTCCTGTATTAATACAATAATAAAAACAATATGTGCATGTGGGGTGATAGAGATCAAATTATGTGCCCTGATGTCACAGTGTCACAGATGAATTGGAAACTGTACCTTCAGGGGAACATGGAGAAAAGTACAAATATTGTCAAACCAATTCCTTGATTAGGGAGAAATCTTTTCTTTTCTTGGAGAATAAAGAGCAGAGCAGCCCCAACAAACTCTGCATCCTGGATCAGTCTCAGGCTGTGAGAGCACAGGGCTTAGAGGAAGGGTGATTTTGTGCAGATCATTTGTACTTTTGCTCTTCAGAGAAAGGAGTGGATCTCAGGCTGTCGTGATCTGAGGGACATGGTTTGTGTCCCAGTGAGGGAAATGTGGAGATGTTTTGCCCCAAGTGTTGCAGTCTGGAGCTATGGGGGTGGATTCCCAAGTATCTCTTAGCCTGGAGATGGAGCACCCTTGGTTCTTCTTCCCTTTCTTCACTTGCATGGCACAAGTCAAGAATAAGTGTTTGCAGAATGTGTTTCCTTTCAAAAGCCCCTCTAATGCCCTCTTTAGTACATTCATGGCTGCTGATTCCATCACTGCCTCTGATAGCCTGTCCCACAGTAATTGCCTTCCACATGAATACATCTCTCCTAACCTCCTGCAGTAGTGCCCCTTTCTTTGCTTCAGTCTGTGCTATATTTGTTTTCTAAACCTCTGAGAAGGTTTTGTTGGGATATTTTTGTTCCTAACAGCCTGGACAATGCCACCTGTGTCTCCCTTTAATCTGTTTTTCTTCCTAATGAGTACAGAACCTGATATTCCCAACCTGTCCTCACATCTGTACTCACATGTGAGCTTCTCTCTTTGTGTTTATTGCCTTTTCCACAGCAGCCTTCCCACGATGTGATGTTCATAAAGCAAACTTCTACTGTGATTTCATCAGCCCTTTTTTATCCTTTAACAGTATTCTGGGATGATTGTTGCATTTACTGGATGTTTACTAAACCCAGCATCATATGGCAGTAATAGTTTATATGCTTGCTAATTTTTACCCAGAACATTATTGGATTTTTTTTTTTTTTTGTTGTCACAGACTAACATCACTTGATTGTTGTTTGCAATGGATATTAGCTCAGTTTGCTGGAGGAACACCTGATTTTGCACTGGATGCTCTTTTCAATGTAGATTTCCAGCTGATCTGTTTCCAGTCACTACTCTGAGAATGAGTAGAACAGTCTTAAAAACATATCCATTTTTGAGCAGAAGTAAATTTGCTTTTACCAAGATTTTCATATGTTTTCTTAAAGGGATATTTCCAGCACGAAAATCAGTTTCCTGCCAAGTCATGGATTAGAACTCATTAAGAAGCTAAGAGCAAGGTCTACATACAATTTAAAAAAGCTTCCTGATTTAAGCAAATTTAGATCTTTGATTGAGGCAAACTTCACCTATCCTAGCCATTGCTGTGCATTTACAAACTGGAAAAGACAAAAGTAAGTGATTTTATTTGTTTTTTTCTTTCTGGTGCTTTTCAGCAGTTGATAGTGAATTAAATAAAATTCCTCAAAATGTGGATAGCAAAGGTCTCTTCAGTGCAGGTAAGTAAATGGATGGAAATAAATGAATGCACAACAGATACAGGTTTATGCATGCTACACAGTGCACTGCTCCTCCATTGCAGGGAATTATTAAATTTTGGTAGCCTCGGCCCTTGTTCCCCAGACACAGCTCTGCCCCCACCTGTCCTGAGTTCATCTTTCACTGGGACCAGCCTGGAGCCACCCTGAAGACATTAAACATTAAAATGATAACTTTTTCAGAAAAAAAACTAACTGGAGGGAAAGCTGTGTTTGCAGAGAAACTGGTCAACACTTCTTGTTCGTCAGTCCAGGAGGCCAACAGGAGAATAGAGTGATCCCAAACTCTTCTCCCAGAGGGCCTCACTGATGTTGGAGCACTGTCCAGCCAAGCATCACAGATACATTATCTGTTGAGTTCATATTCACAGCATTTTGGGACATGATTTTTGGGCAGATCCATTTCACACAAATCAACAGAGCAGGGTGGGAGGCTAAGGTGTCTTTTTAGATTCCAAAGGTAATTTTCCATGGGTTTTTTATTTTTCATTAGCAAATTGCAGTGAGACTTCAGGTGTCAGTGGTTCTCATTGAGTATTTTCACTTCAGTCGCAGTCTTAAAATGTACAAACTCAGTACTTAATGAACCTCCTGAATTTGTGCCATTGGAAAACATGAGGAACTGATACTTACAGAAATCCTTGTTATTGTTCAAAATTATTCCTTTACTGGATGTCCTGAAAGACTTGGACTTTGCCATGGCAGAGAAAAAAATATGAGTCATTGTTAGAATTCAAGATGTCACCTTCAGAAGTGGCATAAAACTTCAAAGAAAAGTAAAACCGTGCAGAGAAAGCATAAACTGTTAGTAGCTTCTATTTCAGTACCCTTCATAGCCATTTACTTTACTTCTAGCATTGTATTGTCACTGGACAAGGGAAGATAACTGTGTTTGCTGGTAGCTAATAAATATCACCTACACGTGTTTGCAAAACTGTGTGAAGAGTGCAAGTGTGATGGCAGAGACGGCAGTGATAACAGAAGTATCTGACAGAATCCCTCCCCCATCACCCATCTTTGATCCAAAATGCTGTTTTCACTAGCACAGTTTATCAGCAGGAGACATTTTCACACACTTGTGCAGTCTGATGCAGACACAGTGCCTGGCAGCTTCTAAGCAGGAATGGGTCCAGCCCTTCCAGAGCTGGTGGCAAAGTATTATTTTCCAATGATTCCAGTGAAAACATGTTTAGTCCTGGATCTGCAAAGGAGCACTGACATCATTGGGATTCATATTTTTGAAGGTGTTTGGCTTCTGAGCTACTTGGGCCTAATCAGGACCTAAATCCCAGAATCCACCCCTTAAATAAGGCAACTGGTCTCTTCAAAAACAAAGTAAGAGTTGCTATTGAAGGAAAGCTACAGGAGGAGATAGTCCTGACTCTGTGGTAAGCTCTCAGTATCCAGTCCTCTCACTTGGGCTTTGATAAACTTCCATGCCACACACTTGCTCCAGGGAATTGAAGTCCACAGCACTTGGCAAGAAGCCAAGGAGAACATAATACAGCCCTTTCCACAGCCTGGGTAAGTGTGTGTTTGCAAAGAAATGCCAGCAAAGCTGTACAGAGCTCTCATAGTCCCTGTGGAGGTGTTCCAGGCTGGGCTGGAGCACCATGCCATGGTGGTGCTGCTTCTGGAGCAAGTCTGGTCACAGCTACATCACCCTGGCCAACAGAACAAAATTGGATGTATTTATCCATGCCTTTAATATATTTATGTGTATAAACCAGATATATTTTCTACCAAACACTGAGCATAAATGCAAAATTATGAAAACCTATTATTTAGACAAACCCTTCCTGTCAGCTGCTTTTTAACATAATTAAAAATTGTTATTTCCTTCATACAGTCATGTCTCTTGTGCTGAAATTGGTGGGAAACTGAGATCCTCCCTCCAGATTAAAGAGAGAAAGTGGATGCATGTGTTTGGTTTGAAGACTGAAAGTATTACCATACATTTCTGCAGAGATTAGTCACACATGCAGTAGCTACACCCTCCTTCATTTCAAAGCAGTTTTTGTGACAGCTGGCACAAGCTGCATGTGCACTGAAGGCTGCTCAGGCTGTTTAAAAGTTATTCATAGTTTGCACAGTGCTTGATCACACAACGTGTAATATTCCTTTGGTAAGAGCTGTGCTTGGCTCAGAGCAGCAGGCATTGCTTGTGGTGCTGAGAACCCCCGGTGTGACCTGGCTTGTCATGCACCTTCCACAGGAGATGGTCATTCCTTGGGGCTGTTTGGCTCACAAAATACTTCCAAGTAGTCCAGGGAGTATAAAAATGATGCCCCATCACCCCCAGAAGTGCATTTCTAAGGATCACAGCAGCAGCTGGTGTTCACATGGGAACTCTGTGGGAAGGAATTAAGACAGGGATGTGTGGCCCCTTTCTGGTTGCCCATTCATGTTCGATTTCCCCTTTTTGAGAGTTTTGCAGCACTCAAAGCCCTAGATAAAATAAGTTACCATAGTGGGTCATGCTCAGTCACCTCTCCAAAAACCATCTGCAGCAGTGAACAGGTGCTGTTGTGATCATGGGAAGCTTAAACCTGTTAGAGCAACTGTGCTTTCTAAATTTCGGAGGATGCCACATCAAGCACAGCTCTGCCAGTCTGAGACACAAATTAAAACATAAGACAGTTTTGATGTTTTCCCCATTCCATTAAGGATTATATGCTAAATATTGAACTGTAGTTTGATCACACTGGACTATTGGGGTGCTGGCCTAAGAGAAGGTAAGTTGCATTCCTAAGTCTAGTACAGTATGTTGAACTCCCCTCACGTTTTCCTGTGTCTAGAAAGTAATATCCTTGAAGTGTGGATAGGGCAGAGGCCGGATGTTAAAACCCTCAACTTGACACAGACCATTATGAACCTCAGCAAGATTTTGGCTTTCTTTGACATAAAGATCACCTTCTGCCCAGAAGAATGGCATTGATATGACTCTGTCCTTACACTTGATCATTATTCTTTGGAGGAGCTGTCACTTGAAATCCTACTTTTTCAAAAGATGTGGCAGCACCAGAAAGAGTGTTTGGGCCTCGTCTCACAAGAACACACTATCAGTTGCTCACAACTCACTTAATGGCACTTTTTGGTGAGGATGATTAGTTTGAGATAGGACTTATTACAGAACATAGGTCAAGACTATTTATTCTGCTGAGCATGTTTCTCAGCACACAAGATCCTGCTGTTATCAGATCCAGACGAGGCGCATAAAATAACAGCTTGTACAAAGGTGGTTATTTTTGTTTATTTTTGTCAGAGCACTCTGCCAATTTCAATTTTGTTCTCTAAGTTGCCCTTTCTCCAGTTTATTTTTCTAGTTTACCTGAGCAAAATAATGTTAAACTCTCAGAAAATTTTACCAAGAGAGGGAATAAATTAACTGTATTACGACATCCACGGTCTCAGCAGGAAGCAAGGTCCCACACATCCCTTGGCAAATAATGTTTTAACTTGTTGCTCTGAGTGCACTGCAGAGCCCAAAGGGTGAGAAACACAGGGAAAAGATACAGCAAGGAGTCAGTATCAGAGGCTGGCTCTTCCTTCCCTTGGGAGTTTCATTTTACCTGCTCCCAGTACAGGGAACCAGGAGAATGCTCCTCGTTACCCTTGCTTGGAGCCAACAGCTTACTCCTTGGGACCCTGGTTTTATTAGGGACCACTGGCTGCAAAATAAGGCAAGAATTAATGAATTGTAATAATCAGAAATATATAATTGTCCTTACATAGCACTCTTGCCTGAGGATATATTTAGGTCCAGGCAATGCCTTCATAATTTTGGGAAAAGCTTATTTTTATCTCATGATGAGAAATGATTGGCCACAAACATTTCCCTCAGTTCATTTTTGAAGAACCACCAATTGCAGTAGCTTTCAGTGCCCCCCAGTGCCTGTTGCACTAAAAAATGAGGGACTTTTTCTCCTTTTATTGCTCCTTGGAAGCCTATATTCCCTTTCAGCCAGAGAACTGTTGATATATTGATCAATACTCCGGACCCTTCACTCATCCTTATGCGAGTAGAACACAGGAGAGCAAAATGTAATGCCTTGTTATTGCTACTGTGACCTTCATAGTGCATATTTGACCTCACAGAAAATCAGTTTTCTGACTCAGCTGACAGGCAAGATAAAAAATATTGATAATAGTAGAGGATGTTCAGAATCTCATAGGAAATGTCCCTCACCTTCTGATGCTGGACCTTCATTAGTTTTCCTTTCTTGCAGACCCTTTAAACTCAATTTTCAGAAGATGTAGTGAGTGCAGAAAGTCAAAGGGTAAAATTAGGTTACAAAGAAGAATTCTCCCTTTTAGACTGCTACCAATTGTTCAAAATTTTAACTTCACTTGCCTAGAGAGCTTTTCCCTCAACTGTACTTAGAGTCAGGGTAGAAGATAAGCTGGGCTCCTGTCCTAGAAAGGACACACCTAAATTGCAGTCTGGATTGTAGCTGATTGCAGGCAGAGCTGAATTTGGATTGGTTTTACAACACAGTGTCAGCTGTTTTATTCTGTAACTCAGATTCAGTCTGCATCCAAAACTGTGGATGCAAGTTTATGGGACAGCCAAATTCTAACGCAGACTAGGAGCTGTTGCAAAAACTGACCTTTCATTTCATGTTTATACTTGATATTTCTTGATATTTACAATCTTGTTGGAGCTGATCATCTTTCTATCATCTCAGCCAAAATACTTGTTTCTTCTGTAGGTCTATGCATGGAGAAGGGCATAGAGCTAATACTCTACAAAATAAAGCCAAACACAAAACTATCAAAAACACTAGTATTTTTTGTGCTACTAAAATTTCTCAAAATCTTTAAAAAATACTTTCTGACGGAAACAAAATCAACTACTGTTTCCATTAAAATGTTCTGTTTGGTTTGATTTGGTTTGGTTTGATTTGTTTTGATTTGGTTTTGCTTCACCTCACTTGACTTCTAATCCACTTCTTTTGGAAAACAAATTTTAAGCAAAATGGTCTACCGTGCCTTGTGTTTCTGCTGGCATCTGTCATTTAGAGAATATCTGGGATCCTGCATGAACTTATTTGTGCTATTTACTTGTGTTGCTGGTGAGTCACTAATATGATATGAGGTACAAAAAATGAACAGCATAAAATGGAGCTATGTGCCCTGACAGAGTTACAAGACAACGATGGTGAAAATCTTTAGGAAGAAAGGAATTTGAGAATAACTCTAAGGGACAGGAGCATTATTGTGGTTATACCGACTCCTTATGTGCACAGCTGACTTGACTCGCTCCTCAAAGCTCAACCTCACACTGGTGTTCATCGTTATGCATTTTCCCCATGCACAAATCAGCTTGTAGGTGAGAAATTCAGTTCACGTAAGGGAAGCTTCTTACAAACTGTGTTATCCAGGTGGATAACTGCATCACGAGTGTTAGGCAAACATTAGGCTTTCCTTTCCCTTGCAGTTTATGATGTTCCCAAACCATTTATATGTTCCTGTAATATTTTATAAATAGGGACCAGCCAGACTATTAAATTCAAGATCCAGGGTAATCCATATAATGAGGTAACCAGAAAAACTGAGCTGTTAATGGAAACTGGATGATTCTGTGTTTGTTGTTTGCCTCATATTGTGTCTGTCAGCTTCCAACTCTATTCTGTTTATAATTTCAGGACCGAATTACATCCGATATGTAGCATATCTCAGGTGAAGCAAGACTTTGAGGAGAAGCCTGGAAAAAAACTACAGAGAAGATCTGCATCTGAAGACTATATTTCCAACTATGGCATCAGATTTGACCCTGCAGAGAATGAATTTGACTATGGTTTATGCAATGAAGTAGTTAATGTGGCCTGCTCACCTAAGCCTGATGCTTTCAACCCATGTGAAGACATCATGGGATACAACATTCTGAGAGTCCTGATATGGTTCATCAACATTTTGGCTATTACCGGGAACACTGTTGTCCTCATTATTTTAATAAGCAGCCAATACAAACTCACCGTCCCTCGCTTTCTAATGTGCAACCTTGCCTTTGCAGACCTCTGCATAGGGATCTATCTGCTGTTTATTGCCTCCGTAGACATCCAGACCAAAAGCCAGTACTACAACTACGCCATAGACTGGCAGACTGGGGCAGGATGCAACGCTGCAGGGTTTTTCACGGTGTTTGCAAGTGAGCTCTCAGTCTACACGCTGACGGTGATCACCCTGGAGCGCTGGCACACCATCACCTATGCCATGCAGCTGCACCGCAAGGTGAGGCTGCGCCACGCTGTGATCATCATGATTTTTGGCTGGGTGTTTGCTTTCACGGTAGCACTGCTTCCCATATTTGGGGTCAGCAGCTACATGAAGGTCAGCATCTGTCTGCCCATGGATATAGAAACACCGCTTGCCCAGGCTTACGTTATATTTCTCTTGGTGCTGAACGTCGTCACGTTTGTCATTATTTGCGTCTGCTACATCTGCATCTACTTCACTGTGCGAAACCACAACGTCATCTCTTCCAGCAGCGACGCCAACATCGCCAAGCGCATGGCCATACTGATCTTCACAGACTTCCTCTGCATGGCACCGATATCTTTCTTTGCCATATCAGCCTCACTCAAGGTTCCCCTCATCACGGTGTCGAATTCCAAGATCCTTCTGGTTTTGTTTTACCCCATCAACTCCTGTGCCAACCCTTTCCTCTACGCCATTTTCACGAAGACTTTCCGCAGGGATTTCTTCATTCTCTTGAGCAAGTTTGGTTGCTGTGAAATGCAAGCCCAGATTTACAGAACAGAGATCTCCTCATCTGCTCATACTTTCCACACAAGAAATGGCCATTGCCCTCCTGCATCTAAAAACAGTGATAATGCTGTTTATTCATCGGTTCCCCTGAATCACTTGAACTGAAATGTTTGCATAAATTTGTGTCTGAGGCAGTGTGCTAATCACTTGCAAATATGTGAATTTGAATAATGACTTCAGCATAACGTGCAAACTTATGTTTTATGAGAAAAAAATTATTTCTAATTTTCTATTTCTGTTCAGTGAACAACCATCAGAGATGACATATCATCTTCATTGGTTCTTAAAGAAGAAAGTGCCAAAGTGTTCATGTAGAACTGTCTCAAGAAATAAATGAGATCATAAGCTGGTATCTTCCACCATGCAGGCAGAGATTCCCTTCATTCTAGGGAGATGTTAGGTGCTTATTGAGAATTAAGTAGTGATTATATATAGTTGGAAAAAATATGTAGGATTAATTTCTTTTCCTGTGAATTGTGTTATAACAATACAGATAATTAGCTTTTTTCATTAATCATATCTCCTGGGGTTACAGGAGACAGAAGGCAAATTTAAGCCCTCCTCCAGCACAGACTTGCTGGGAATGAGAATATCTCACGTTGTTTCCATTTCTGGTGAGTACAGCAGGGAGGCAGCAGGCATCTCCATCTATACTGGATCTTTGCTGTTCCACACTGTGTGGACCTGCCTTAGTCTGCACAAAAGTGTCACTTTGGGGGGTATTTGTGTTGGTTTAGATTGGCAGGCTCAAAGAAACATGTTTCATCTGAGTTTGTATTGAGGAGCTGGTTGGACTTGGGATTTATTTTCAAGATAAGAAAGAGCAAGAATGAGGGCAAGAGAAACCCTTCATAGTAAAAAGGGTGTTCTCTAAAGTTGCTTTCACAAAGTGGAATTCACTTGTGTGTCTGACAGCCTTGGATATGCCAGCATGGGCCAATGGGCTGCTCCAGAAAGATACGAGAGGCAGGTTTGCCATACAACAGAATTTGTGTGTGATACTGTCTGGGCTGCACAAAGGACAATGGATCTAGACGTGGCTTTTGAATTCCTGAACAAAAGTTCATGTGAAATCCTAATTTTTTGTATAATCCTTTTAGGATTTCTCCTTTCCTTCTTAAAAAAAAAAAAAAAAAACTTCATGCACAGATTATCACATGCTGGTCCAGATTGGAAGACCTGAAATAAATCATAAGCTGCATATGTTTAAATAACAACAACAAAAGCAGCAGCAGCATAAAAAGAAAAAAAAAAAAATGTAATCAAGATTTCCTTATTTTTACAGGGGGTTTTAAAAACATCCTGATGAATGCACAGACTTTTTACATTATTTGAGTATCTAATTTTTGCATGGTTCATGATTCCAAATTGCAACAAAGATTCAGGGATGAGTAGGGTTTTATCATGCTGATTTTGGGTATGGATATGTGGGCATAAGGAAAACACCAGGAGAGCATTCAGGGCTTCATTCCCATCTCACAAACAACTCACAGTTCTGCCCCATGAGACTATAAAAGCTTGGAGTCTTCATGGTTAAATGTGATGTGCTTTGAATATTTCCTACCTACAACTCATAAAATTTCAGTAGCAAATCTTGATGCTTCTATCCATAATTCCCCCTGTCATCAGCTTCACATTTCAGCATCTGAATCTTATGTGAATAACAACAGGAGGTGATTATTCATTCAGTCCTAGCCAGGGAAGGAACTATCATCTCCCTGGTGCATAAAACAGGGGAGATCAAAGACAGTGTGTTTTGGCGGGGGAAATTTCATTACTCAACACAAGTAACACTCCCTCCAAGATCCAGGGAAAGGAAGAATGAAGGAGAAAAGTGGGAAAGACAGTTCATCCCTGGGAAGATCATCTGACTACTCAGAGGAATCTTTTCTTTTTTCACAAATGCTTTATGTCATATAGAGTGTGCTGGCGTGCAGCCATTAAAACGCATCCCAATGGAAGTGACTGAATGATGATGTTCCAAAATGACAAATAATCTAGTTATATTTTTAAAAGGCTCCTGAATCTATTATTTGGCTAAAAATGAGGGATGTTCTTTGGCAAATACTACCCCACTTTTGATGATAAATAGGGAAAATTCTTGCAGTGCGTCATGTCACGCTTTTTTGCCTGAGCTCTGTCCATTTACCGAGAATGAGACCTGGCAGCTCAGGAAAGCACAGACATAACAGTCTAGAAGCCAGTCTAGAAAATTCTCTCACAGGTACATCAGGCACACAAGCATGATACAGATCATGCAGTTCATGCAAACCCATTGCCCAGACATTTGCAGAATCAGGACACAGTCAAATATGTTTTTCCAATTAACAACCCTGAAAAGAGACCTTGCAGGATCATGTCTTGTAGCTGGAGTCAGACCCAAGGGATTGAGCCACTTAGCCCACGGCTCTTGCTCCAAGTTGATACTTGAGGAGCAAGGATAACCTGCATAGTTGGACACCTTACCTCACCCCTAGCAGGAGGACATGTCACCCTGCCCACACACGCTGCTCAGGAGCTCTGGTGGCAGCTCCAAAGCTGAGAGACTGTGCAGTTACCAAGAAAAAAAATCTCCTTCTTCTAGTCCTTGGATCTCCTTGGCTTTAGCCATTCTTTTAATTTTAATTTTAATAATCTTACAGATTGTGAGGGACATTGTGGAACCTGTGTCTTTCCCTGTTTGAGATATTGGTCTTTTTGTATCATTTTTTAAAGCAGTGTTTTTATTTGAAGAAAACAGTATAAGAAAAAAGAACCCTCAAGATACATTTTGTTCATACTTGTAATGTGCAAAAAGCCTGCTGGTGTTTGGTGTGGATTTCCTCAGCTCTGAACAACATGTTTATATTGCAATCTTTAAACTATTTTACATTTCCCTTTCTCAAATATATTATAATGAAACCAATATCAAAACAGAGTGCCTTGAGAACAAGTGTGCAGCCAGAGATATGTTGACAAAGTGTGTAATAAATGTTGCTGCTTATCTGGAGAGCTCCATTTGTGTGGTGGAGCCCCCGCAGTCAGGTCACTGTGACCTACAGAAGAGAGCCTCTGCAGAGAAAACCCTCCTGTAGCCTTCTGGAGAGTTAACAAAGCACAGAAAGGTGTGCCTGAAACTCCTTCAACAAGTAACACAGAAAGACTGACCTGTCTTTGTTTTAATAAATCTCTTGTATTAACTCACATTTGTCATGAAATAAGATATTAACCATTGACAGCCATATTTTTCCTCTAATTCATATGAATGGCTCTTCTTATGTGATGCATCTAAATTTTTTTGCCTCGTTTTTATAGCCAGGGCTTGTAATTCTCTTTTCCCTTGAGTATTTTGCTCAGACAAATAAGTGTCTGTCTGTGTGTGAACATATGCCCATGTGAGTAGGAGAGACAGGACACAGGCAACAAGGAAACTGAATCAAAGCCTAGCTCTGATTCACAGGAAAAACCTTAGAGCTGCTCTGTCTTGGATAGAATTGCCATTCATGGTGGCCATTCATTGCATTTTAGTCTTCACCAAGCCCCCAAAAAATGCTGATTTAAAGAGTTATGACTGTCTTGGCCTTTTTGCTGCCGTCACCAGAGTGACACAGAGACTGTGCTGGCAGAGAGGACACAAAAACAATTTTTTGATCTTTTTTGGTAGAAGCATCATTCCTTCAGGCATGTACCTTGTGGGGAATCCAACCCTGACCTCCCCAGGAAACATTATCAGGTGTTGTGACAAGAAATGAGAAATGGGGCCACTTCAGTTTGGCAGACTAAAGGCAGCATCATGAAAATTGCCACCCTGGCTAAAGGTAATAGGAGCACCAGGAGCACCTGGTCAAAAGTGTCAATAAAAGCAAACACCTGACTCAGTAGAGAAAATGAACCATGATCCATTTTCTTTGCAACTTTGCTCTTGGGGTTGCACAGATATGCCAAGCAGAGTTTGCTCATTAGAAGGCAGGTCTGTGTTTGAGCTTATTAAGAATGCAAGATGAGATTTGCATCCCATTTAGCAAGCCTTCAAATCATTTGACCACATTTCTTTCCTGTAGATTCCCTCCTAATCATTCCACTGAGGGCACAGCAGATAATCTTACATTTAATTTATGCAGTTTTGTTGTTAAGAAGAGTTAATAATGTGAAATGATTTATCCTCAAGGAATAATTTAACCATCCCTCCTCTCCCCAAATGAAAGAACAGAAAAGAAAGGTGGGTCTGGTTCAAATGGTCAAGTAAGCACATACAAACCTCCTCACAGATTTGCATCTTTAATATGGGCATATGCAATCTCCCATTGTGTATGCAAATGTGAATTGCACATACACCCTCTTCTTCCGTGAGAGCTTTTGTCTAAGTACTTGGCTACAAGCACATATTTGAAAATCTGGGCCTTGTTGCTTTAAAATATTCAAGCACAGGAGCAGGATTTTATAGCTGTCATCTGGATAATTAAACTCTTCATTAACAGTTGCTCACGAACCAGTAGGTGACCTTTAATTAGGGATGAAAGCACTTAGGAATGGATTTCAAACATTAAGAAACTGCAGAGGAACCCTTTTCCCTCCACTTCCCCAAGTCCATTAAAAATCTTTTGTAACGCACTGGTTTTCCAACAGAAATGATGCTGGGGGATACAGAAATGTGTTTCCAGGCCCAACTCATCAGCTACATGCTTTGTTTAACCTTGTTGTAACTAAAATATTTTATTTTCTGTTTTCTGTCTCATGAAGAGTTTGCCATGTGTTACCTGGGTCTTTGTGTCCCAGACTGGACACCTGCACCAAGTTTACCCCCACCAAAATAGAACAGGAAAAATCAACAAGTTCACAATGAGAGCAGTGCACAGATGGGAATGTGCTGCACTTGTGAGGGGGTAGAAGATTGCAGGGCAGAATTGAGCAATATGGCCATTTCTGTTGAGTCATTTGAATATCCAGTGCTAAAATTCTGCATTAAAGGGGCGGTTTTAGCTGAAGTATAGTTCCCAGGAATCAAGTAATAGAAAATTGCGTGGGAAAATCCTTTGGAGAGATAAAATTTAAAGGAAGCTCAAGTCAGTGGGGTTTAAAAGCAAAAGACTGATATAAAGACAGAGAATGTGCTGTCTCAGGAAAGAGAGATAGCAGCTACTTTAGGGCCATCTAGGCACCCCACTGCACCACCACCAGTCACCCTTGCATTGCAATTGTGTGTATTCATTGTGTGCTACAAATGCCTGATTAGCTTGAAATGCTCACCATTTCTATTCTTCTTGGCTGTGTTGTGTGGCTAGGCATGTATCCCCTGGACATCTGTATTCTTGCCTCCTCATTGCCTCAGCTTTACCCCATTTTGTCCCTTTCCACAATGATCGTTTGTGCTGTCTGTGCTTGGAAGTGCCCTGCTCTTACCTGCAGTCATGTAAGGAACAGAATCCAGATCCCTCAGAAACATTTTGTCAGAAATCAGCAGCTGGAAGACCAGAACACTGCTCGTAGCCCTCTGGTCTGGGGTGCACAAGTCTTCTTACGTTGCCTTCCAGTTTCTCCCTCTCTCTCATTTTTGCTTATTGATTGAATGGCTGTTGTGAGGATAACTGGCCCTTTGCCAAGCTTAAGACATTCTGCTTTGAAATAGTCATTGTTTGAGCCAGATGATTTCCATAAATCAGCCCAGTTTATTTTCTCCAGTTGCTAATACTTTCCAGGTCCTGTGCATCCAAGTGAGCTTTCCCTACACACGCCCTCATTCCTTAGTGGATATGAGGAAACACCTGCACTGATTCACAGCATGCTCACTATCTACCCTAGAAGTGTTAGCCATACCTACAGTCCTTGTTGGTTCAAAGGGACAGCAGCAAACCCCTCTTTCCTGCCAAAATATACAAATAAGGTATTAAAAGCCAGGTTATCAGTGTCTCATAAACAAATGGAACAACTGTTGCATGTGCCTTGGAAAGAGCTCTTCCTTGGAGACCAACACAGGATGGCAAATAGTTAATCATTGCTTTATCAAACAGTAACCACCTTGTAAATTGAGGTCCTGAGAGTACCACTACAAAAATGGCAGAGGAAAGTTACAGTCTGCTTGTTTGTGCCTGCAAGGGTGGTTTTTACTGGTTAATGGATCCAAAGAGTGTTTGTGTGCTCTTAACTGGGGTTTAAGGCTTCAGGTAATTCCACTTTCAACTCCAGCAGTTTGGCATAAGACTGTAATTCAGGGACATGGCAATGAAGGAATTCATACATAATCCTGATACTTTAAGAGGAATAAGAGGATTAATTTTTTTCTGCTTTCTCAGTTTGGCCTGTATCTAAATATACACATTTGTAGTAAAACACAGTATCTTGTAGTTCCATGAAAATACTCTGCCCATTTCTCATCAGAATGGATAAAAGAGACTTTTGGCTGTTAATCTTAAGAAAAAACATTGTGCAAAATTGGCATGGAGGTGTTCAGGTGATGCTGTTCTTGTGTAGATGAAGGAGTGAGATTTGTTGTGCAGTGCCTCACCTTCCAGTGCAGTACGTTCTCCTGCTAATTCACACAGTACAATTGATTTCCCAGCTGGTAACTGGTTTTGCCATTGTTACATCTGTGCTTGTAGTTGCACTCTGAGGTTGGCAGGTTGGCTCAGGCTGTGAGATCCCCAGACTATGGATGTCATCCCAACAGGAAGAGTGCAGGGGCAGAGCCTCTCTCTGGTAGAACAGGAGGAGGCAGTTGGTGTGTTGCATTTGTGTTTGGTGGTGTGTGTGTAGCCACAACCTTTCCTGGTGTGGTAACCAAAGGATGGCCTGAGATACCCTGATAACTTTGATTTAGCTAATAAAATCTCCCACACAGCATTTAATAAACTATAGCCCAACCTTGCTTTTTTACCTTTTGACATTTGATTCACTTTAACTCCTCTTTCCAGGTGTGCTTTGGAGACCATGCCTATTGATGAATCTACAGAGTAGATTTTGCCCCAGAGCAGGAAGTCAGCCTGTGGAAAGGTGCAGGCAATGCAGAAGGGTTTGGCAGAGACATCCTGGTAGATTTGGGCTTCGTCTGCTGGTCATCATCTGCCATCATCTACCTTTGTTCCTGTTAAAACACCTTTCTGTGAGGGAGTCCACAAAGAGTTCAATGAAGTCTACCTGAGAAGGGGCTGTGTTGATGGATGCAAAGGACTTCAGGCCAGCTTAGTTGTTTGGCATGTGGTGGTGGGCAGCAGATCAGCAGCTTTGGGGATAAACCAAAGAGCAGCAAATACAACTCAGCAGCACAGTTATTCTTAGGTGGTGCCAGATGCCCATGTGTGTTTATAAATAGCCCTGTCCATAGTGTGGCCATCACCCTGTGTGTGCTCCTGGAAGCACATGGGGCTGCTGCAGGAAGCAAGGGGGTTTCCATCCCCCTTGGTGAAGGTGTTGCAGTGCACTCTCAGCTGTGCTGACCCTTGCACCCGGTGACTCCTTCTTCTTCCCTCTTCCAGGAGATGAGTGTCGTGACCTGCCCTACTTCTCCCTGCTCAGTGTGGGAACGACCTGAAGAACATCTTGGAGCCACCTGTACTGCTTCATGCAGTTAAAATAAGGTTAAATGTTTTGGCAGCTCTTTCAGGTATACATGAGGATTAAGGCAAAGGGTTTGGGAGAATGGGTTTGCCCATTGTCAAGCCATTTGTCAAGCTTAGCCTTGATAGGAGGAGGGGACGCTAACATCAAAGTAAATACAAAGATATAAACAAATTCAACAAGTTATTTTGCCATAAAATACAGTCTCTTTGTGGTGGAAGTAGAAAAGGGATATGTGGTGTTGCCTCCTGTATCAACCACACTCCACGGTATAAAATAGAACTTAACACTTCAAACATTGGCTGTTTTTCCCCAATATTTTAAGGTACAGCTTTCATGTCCCTGGGACAGGCATATGGTTACAGCCCCAGGATTTCCATGGGAGCCAGCCAGGATCAGAGCTGAGGTGCCTCCTGGTCACCACAAAGGCTTTCGGTCTGTCAGCCCCAGAGTGGTCATGTTGCTGAGGCTTCTAGGTTTGTTTTTCAGCTAACACCAGCTTCTTGGTGTGGTGAACCAGATCATGGGATGGATCTGACCTAAAAGCGAGTATATGGTTATTGCAATACTGACAGGAGCTGTTTTGACTCATGGAGTTACACCCTTTCTCTCCAAAAAGACTCGAGTGTGTGCAACCTGTTAGCCCAAAGCAAAGAAACTGCCAGAGTCTTGCCTGGAAATGGGTGCTTGCTGTGTGTGAGCTCTGTCCAGGGAGGGAGGGAGGGAGGAAAACCAAGGCAAGCTGCTTCTTTTCTCCTCCCACTGTCCCTAACCTGTTTACCTTCTGCAGTGCTTCATATTTTCCATGGTTTTGCTGACAAGACCAGCATTTTAACAAGACTGA
Organism: Rhipidura dahli; assembly: GCA_013399225.1. Lineage (NCBI taxonomy): Eukaryota > Metazoa > Chordata > Aves > Passeriformes > Rhipiduridae > Rhipidura > Rhipidura dahli. The sequence goes on along the minus strand of VXAC01002371.1, from coordinate 315,167 downwards.
GTCCAAATCATTTGGTGTTACTGAGCTGTGGCAACAGCTGGGTGGATTAATCCTAAACTGTTGTTACTTGTAGAGACACAAGTCTCTATTGTAATTTATTTGTGTTTTGCTTTTTTCAGTGGGGTTGAGCAGGATAACTACACCTATTTTCAGACTTTGAGAAAGAAATGAAGTCCTTGGCAAGATTATGAATGGAACCTGCTTTATCAGGAGTGAATATGTGGCTAGCTGACAGCTGACCTCCAAGTTCATCATGTGTAAAGGAGGAATGCACAACACCAGCTGCAGAGATGCAGTTTGTGGCTTGGTTTGTCATTGTGTATCTTAACTTTCTGCTAATTTTGGGAGTGTGGTGAGTTGCAGCAAGCAGTGCTCCCTGCTGAGGAAAATGCCAGACCCTTTCTGGGGTGACCAAGGGGGATGACTTTATGCATGTAGCCACAGCAGTGAAATCTCTGGGGAGGTCCAGCACAGGCAGCAAGAGCTTCTCACCTGAAGTGCTGCCTGGGAACCAGCCTCTGCCTCATGTCTGATTTCTGGGTGTCCCTCCTCTGAAGGATCTGGGAAAAAAAGAAAGGCTAATTGGGAGTTCAGGAGCAACATCCTCACACCCTTTCCTTTTTCTGCCTGCTGGTCTAGTATTTCCATAATTGTACTTATAATGGCAATCTTTTCATTTCATTCATAAAGTTCATTACTACTTAATGAACTTCATGTTAATGAGCTCTGTAACATTTAAAATAGCTGCATAACTTGAAAAAAAGAAAAAAACCATCAGCAATAAAGGGATGGATTTCCACTCCCCGAGCTTAATCCGGTGTTATAACATAGTTGTGGAGAGTTGCCTAGCTGGCAACTGCACAGCATGGGCTCTCTCTTCTGCAGAGCTCCTTGTCCCCGAGCTGGGGTAATAAATGATTTACTGGGGAGGCTGGGACCTGTGGGCACTTAACCCATTCTGTTCCTGAGGGACCAGCCTGAAAGGCCACTTTGTAAAGGCAGTGGAAAGAAACAATTTCAGGTGTCTGCAAAATGTGGGGTTTTGTGTATGAGCAAGCTGCAGAAAGGCTCAGGTGCAAAAGGCAGGGTAGTGGAACTGGGCACAAACCATGCTTACTTGGATTTTCCTTATTTGATGCTTTACTTTATTTTAAAATGGGGTTCTCTCTTTTCTGGGCTCAGGCTGTAATACTTTCTGTTGCTTGGGGTTTTAATTCCTGTGGGGTATTCCCTGGCTGCAGTGCAAATACAGTGTCCTGGGAACAGAGCTTCTTTTCCTTGCTGGGAATACCACACCAAGTGACTCCATCATTGCAATTGCTAAGTGAATGATGTACATTTTTTGAGCCTGTTGTCCCCCTCAGAAAGGATGTTTCAGCAAAATGAGCATGTTCTCTCACTGCCTAAAGTATATGTTTAGAGAAGAACATTTTCCCATAGTTTTGTGAGTTGAAAGAAGAGGAGCAATTACAAAGAAACACTTAGTAATTTTGCAGTTGAGATGTGGTCATGCTGTGCCACAGAGAGTGAGGTTAGCACAGGTACTTCTGTAGGAAACCTAAGTGTACTAGTTTGAAAACAAACCAGTGGGAGATTGCAAGACACAGTTATAATTTAATAGGAAAATTAAAATAAATGCAATAATACAAGAACAGTGACAGAGTCAGGATACAACCTGACACCCTGTTAGTCGGGGTGCTGGTAGCAGTCCAGCTGACGTGGTCCTGTTGAAGCAGTGATCCTGTAGAAAAGGGTCTGGTCTTCACCTGAAACTCCAGTGGTAGCTCTTAAACTCTGGGAATCCAGTGGGTAAGGGCTGCTTGTGCTGTTCCAAACCCCTGATGAGATCCCGGTGGGAACACTTGGCTCCTCCCCCTGGGCAGAGCATCTCACTATGGGCTGACGTAACTCTATGAGTCACGTGGTGGGTCCTTGATTGCCCACAGAGATAACAGAGATAACAACCTGAAGGAGTTATCAAGGATGAGTCTTGGGAGGAAATAATGAGCACTGCCCCACCCACTTTAACAGCTTGTGAAGGTGGTAAGAGAGCACATACTATTGGTTCCATCTTGCATTGTAACCTGGGACAATAAGTTTCTGATGAAATTTTCCTCTTTTGGAATAAAGTGTTAGTGAGGCTTTTCCTGAGTAAGTCTGCAGTCTCTGGGGCCACAGTGGCAGCATTAAAGGGAAAAGTGATTCTGATGTATTTTTCAGAGAAGAAAAGCACATTGAAATGTTGGGCACTGAAGCTACTTAGACCAAAATGCAAGTGGGAACATATCTTGCATCTTGGTCTTGATGCCATTTTTTTTCCAACTCTACTTGTGGCTAGAAGTCTCTGCTGGAGAATTAAAGTTGGTGTGTGCCTTTATTAAAATATGCAGTGGGTAACTACCTTGTTTGTAAAGGCTAGGAAATGCTGAATACCTGCCAGCATAAAAGTGTGTGTGTTGCTTTGAGTATCTTGGGTTGTTTTCTAGTGCAAGTCTGCTTTTGGGAATCCAGTGCAAGTGCTGTGGTTTGGGAAGCACAGAGAAGCAGGGCTTTAGCACTCAGCTCTAGGGCTTGGGGATGTTGTTTCTTCTACTGAAACCATCATTACTCGGCATAGTTCCTAAAACATCACAGCCCTGAGAGTCAGAGAATGGTAAAGTGGAGAAGGTTTTAGGTCACATGCTATAGTCAAGAGATGTAGGAATCAATGGTTAGAGGCTTTGCTTTCTCCCACTGCATATAAGGCTGTAGGAATCTCGTTTTTACTGACAGCTCTCCACTTTATTTATCCTTTTATGCACTGGGGTGAAATGCACCCCAAAGCCTGTTCTTCCCTCCCTCCATTTTTCACCTAATCCCAGATAATGCATCACTGTTTTCAAAGACAACCAGTAACCTGCATGAATCTTCAGCTGTTCAGTCTGGGGTTTCCCCCTGAATCCATTCCAGTTTTTGGAAAAATCCCGCCTGGGTTTTCCTCAGAATCCCTTCCAGTGTTTGGGAAAATCCAGTCCGGGTTTTTTTTTCCTGAATCCATTCCAGTTTTTGGTGGAAATCTGGTCCGGGTTTTCCCCAGAATTCATTCCAGGTTTATGAAAACTCCGTTCCGGGTTTCCCCCGTTCCCTGTTGTGCGGGGCTCCCCGTGCAGGGTGGGTGGGAGCCGGG